>ML778123.1:1586741-1677275 GCA_009831015.1 Picea engelmannii | reverse complement strand
GTTTATTCTCCTCTTGTATGCATGTGAAGAAAGAGGTTTCAGATTCGGGTAGAAGGTCAAAAGTTAAGTCTTAAGGGTCATTTTCTGCGTATAAGTTTAGAGCCCTAGCTTATTAGTCCGTAGGGTAGAAATACCCCACAACAACAATGATGTCTGAAGTGGATGGGACAAAAGTAGTTCAACCCTTATATCCGTACTGAGGGCCTATATACAATGAACTAGTGGACAACAATATGGAATCATATTCTCTTGACCAATTATACACCATAACAACAAGAACAAGACCAGACTACATAAATCCCACTACAGATGGATCGGTAAGTTGGAGAAGCATAAAGTTTGCTGACAAGGATTCAGAATTAGCATTTGATAGTTGGAAACAAGGCTCTTATGAATGTTTCTCAAGATGATGTGCAACTGTCAGAGAAACTATATGGATTGGAACCGAGGTCAGAGAACACCCAACATATGATGGTACCTCAGAGGTACACAAGTTTCTTGCCAGCATGGAAGAGAAAATAGTGACGGATCAAAGGATCTTTGTTATTAACTGATCCTTGCAAGATACCCCTGCTAGATGGTGGGTCAATCATAAAGCCTTGATTATGGAGTGGGAATATGTGAAGCAAGACATCTGATGATGATTCCAAAGTAGGGATCAACTGGAAGAAGAGATGAATATATATTTTCAAGATGTGCAACTATTCAATGGACGGTTTGACCCTAAAGTGCATATTGAGCATTGCTTAAAGCAGTGACAAGTTGCAGAATTACCCTCTCACCTATGCGTTCAGGTATTTCTCCATTCGCTGGGTCCAATCCCAAAATCCTAGTACATACATGAATAGACCAGAAGGAAAACACGTTGTTGGCAGACCTTACAAGACCAATTTTTCAAGGACTTATCCTTTACAAGTAAGTACCCTGAGCTTAACACAATCCTTCAAAGAATTAGAGAAATACTTTTTACTGACATTTTCAAAAAGAGATCAAGTCCAGTAGTATGTGTTGACCATGTTCGATTGCTTCAGTCCAGTCTAAGTCATGAATCTAATAAGATACATGTATCTTGCTGCAAAGTCGAGAAAGACCTAGAAAAAACCGATGACTTAGAAGAGCTTAGAAACTTAACTATTAAAGAAATAGAAGGCAGTAGAGAGATTCAAAATACTATACCTAGTCACACCAATAGCTCCTATAACCATCCAATGAAGTTTCAGAAAATTAATATAGGGAGTACAAAGAATCCTAAGATAGATTCCATAGGATATTATTGGGATGAGAAGACTATGAATGAAGTGCATAACTTGTTGTGGGAGTATGAGGAATTGTTCCCAAAAACGTTTTCAGAACTGAAAGGTATAAAAGGATCCATGGGAGAAATGAAAATCGAGTTAAAACCTAAATCAAAACCCATGAAGCATAGACCATATTTCCCTAATCCTAAAATAAAAGAGAAGGTCAAGAAGGAAGTGGAAAAAATTCTTGCGGTAAGACTTATTTTCTCAATCGAAGAAGCATAGTGGATTATCCCCATAGTTATCGAGAGAAATAAAGATACAGAAGACATTCAGGTCTGTGTGGACTACAAAAGTTTGAATTCTACATGGGTGCATGATCCATTTCCAACACCTTTAAGTGACAAAGTGTTAGATCAAGCTATGGGAAAAGAATATTATTCATTTACAGACGGATTCTTAGGATATCACCAAGTCATAATTGCAGAGGAAGATAAGAAGAAGACCACATTCATAACTGAATGGGGGTCATTCGCATACAACGTAATTCCCTTTGACTTAAATAATTCCCCTATAGTCTTCTCTCGGATCGTAATAACAAAATTTTGAGAGTTCATCCACAAGTTTGTAGAAGTCTACATGGATGACTGGACAATATACATCCTGTTAAAAGACCATGTAGGGATACTCTAGTTAATAATTCATAGATGTTGTGAATTACAGATATCTCTAAATCTAAGAAAGTGCATCTTCTGTGTACCACATGGAATTCTGCTAGGCCATATTGTATGCCGAGAAGGAGTCTTGGTAGACCCAGCTAAAGTTGTGATCATTATGAACATGCCGCTATCTAAAAGTGCTAAACTGTTGCGCTCTACATTTGGACATACATGATATTACCATAGGTTCATCAGAAGATATGCAACTATCACCACACCTCTAGAAAAATTGTTGAAGAAATCTGAACTATTTCGGTGGACACCAGAATGTGACAAAGCATTCAACATTCTCACAGAAAAACTAAGTACTACACCTATCTTGATATTTCACAATTGGGAAATTGAATTCTATGTACATGTGGATGCATCAGGTATTTCCCTAGGAGCCATTTTAGCGCAACCCGAGGAAGGAAATATGGATCACCCTATCTATTTTTCCAGCAGAAAACTTTTGCAAGATGAACACAACTACACAACCACTGAAAGGGAAGGTATAGATATGATTTATGAATTACAAAAGTTTAGACACTATTTGTTAGGCTCTCATTTCAAGTTTTTTACTGACTACTCTGCGTTGAAGGACCTACTTAATAAACCAATACTTGAAGGAAGGATTTGAAGGTGGTTACTACTCTTTCAAGAGTTTTCATTCGAAGTAATTTTCAAACCTAGAAGATGCAGTGTGGGTCCATATCACCTTTCAAGGTTGGAATCAGGGGAAAGTGGTGGAGCAGTGGATGATCAACTCCTAAATGAATACCTATTTTTAATTGAGGCCATACTAGAGTATTTTGAAGACATTGTTATCTTCCTCAGTATAGGGACCTTCCCAGAAACTTAATCCGCAACCCAAAAAAAACATATGGTGGTTAGTGCAACCGAATATCAACTGATTGCGGGACAACTTTACAAGTTGGGACTAGACAACATCCTTAGGAGATGTGTATCGAGCCATGAGAGGCAATATATTTTGTGGGAATTCCACAGTGGAGTTGCGGGAGGACATGTTGGAGGTAAATATACTGCATAGAAGATACTTCAAGCTGGCTTGTGGTGGGATACCTTATTTAAAGATGCTAAAGAGTATGCTAGATCTTGTGACACCTGCCAAAGAGTAGGGAAGCCATCATGCAGAGATGAATTACCCCTTCAGCTAGTCAGAGCACTTTAGGCATTTGAGAAGTGGGTTGTTGACTTTATTGGACCAATCAACCCACTGGCTAATCATTCAAAGGCTAGATACATCATTACCGTAATAGACTACCTCACGAGATGGGCTGAAGCAGAGGCAGTTCAATATTGTTTGACATACACATCTTCTATATTCATCTTTGAAAATTTCATTACTCGGTTTGGATGCCCTAGACGTTTGACCAGTGACCAATGTAGTGACTTTATTAGGAGTACAATCATGAAGTTGACAACATAATTCCTTATACAACACCACAAGAGCAGTTCCTATCATTCACAAGCTAACGATACAATGGAGGAATTCAATAAAATTCTGGAAAGAGGACTGATAAAAGTATATTGCACAAATAGGGAAGATTGGGATGCTAGAGTTCCAACAACCTTATGGGCTTACATGACTACCACAAACAAGCTACACAGGTATACCCCATTTCATTTGGTTTATGGGAAATAAATTGTTTTACCTACAGATTTTATCACCCCTATTCTTTATATAGCACAAGATACACACATGATAAATGATGAATGATTTGCGTAAAGGATTATAGACTTTTAGGAACTTGAGGAAGCGAGATTTCTAGCGGATTTTCATCAGCCAATTGAGAAAGCTAGACAAAAATCTTGGCATGACAGGCACATTAAGTTCAAAATATTTACTAAAGGGGATAAGGTACTACTCTATGACAACCGATATAAAAATCCTCTAGGTAAGTTGCACATGCATTGGTTGGGTCCATTTATAGTTGCGGAAATTTGAAATTCTGGTGCAGTCAAGCTAGCACAACTAGATGATGTCCTTCGTCCAGGTTGGGTGAGTGGTGCCTACCTGAAGCCCTAAAATTTTTATGATTGAGCCAAAGGACTGTTGCTCCAGTCCAAGGGAGCTTGTACAGTAGTTAGATTTTGATTTTCTGTAATTTATTTAATTCGGTTAATAACGTCAGAGTGTGCATACTGGCACAACGACATATGTTTTTTCCCATATGAGTGTTTCTTCTGTGCAGAAAAGCTTACTTTGCCTCCTAGGGTTGGAAGAGCCACCCTTACATTAAATGAAGTCATTAAACGTGAATCCAAAATGTATCACAACCCATGTGCCATATGCATCATGTCCATTCATACCCATTATGGTAGCTACAGTAGCCCATCAAAACTTTTCGTCAAGCCATAAAGGCACAATACGTGTAGATGCCATCGATATCCCTACCAGGATTCTCAACCGTTAAAATGGTACGCCCCCTCAGGTTGACCATGTCCCTGCCAGTATGTTCATTAAAGCCAGGATCACCCTATATATTTTACCCTGTTACTAGTCTTGTCAGGCACCTAAGCTTGTGATTGCGTTGTTGGCCTAATGATGAGTGTCTTTATGAGCGACTACAAAGTTTTCTAGTTATCTAGTTTATAGATTTCGAATACCAACCCCTTTCCCAAAATAGAAATAGTTACAAACATAAAATGACATGTTTCACTGTTTTCCTTCTTTTCAGGAGGCGAAATTATGAAAAATAGGCTTCAAAACGCCTACTTGTAATTTTCAAATTGTAACAGTTGTGTAAAATATGAGAACGGTTTTTGTAGGCAAACTCGTTTTAGAGAAAAAAATCTCTTGGTTTCTTGAAATTTATCTTTAGCTGGCCGGAATACGTGTCACAAAAACATGTCTCGGAAAGGAAATCATGAAAACTAAAAAATAGGGCTCAAAGGTTCCTTCGAATGTCCCAATCCGTGACACCGTTTGTAAATATGAGAGAGATTTTTATTATCTGGTTTGTCCTCGACAAAAAAATATCGGAGATTGTCATAATTCCTCTCCAGTTGGTGAGAAATTGATCTTGAGGTTGACCACTAAACCAGTCATTTACGCAGCGCTTCCTGTAGCCTGTGCACGACAACATTCTTCGTGTGACAACATTTTCTGCACGATAACATCCTCTGCGCAACAACATTCTTTGCATGACAAGATTATTCACACAACAACATTTTATGTGCGACAATATCCTCTACGTGACAAGATCCTCTGCGCAACAACATTCTTTGCACGACAACATTCTTTGCGCGACAAAATCCATTGTGCGACGAAATCCACTGCGTGACATAATCCTTTGCACGGTGAATTTTTATGCGCAATGCGTAGCAAATTTTGTAGCGCGCAGTTGCAAATGAAAATGGAAATAACAAATGATAAGCTTCCTTTTGAAACTAACGCTTGAAGACGTTAGGTGATGCCAGGCATAAAAACAATATGGGTGCTAACAGGCATGACATTGCAAATTGTTGAAAAACCTCTAACCTTAGCTATGAAAATAATGGTGTTAACAGGAGGAATGAAGTTTGTTTCAAAGCAAGAATTCATAAACTTGTTCAATTCCACCATCATGAAGCTCAGGGATCTACTAGTCTTTGGAACCACTGGTAAGGTTGCGTGGTGCACCAAGTTTCTGATCACTGGGGTGCACGACATGAGCTTATGGCTCGATAAGCGATATCCAAGTCATGATGAGGACATACGGTAGCTCACCGAATTGTCCCTTGAGGGTGAAGATGTATCAAAAGGATTCCAAGGCCCAAGTAAGCATGGGAAGAATAGACGCATAACCAAATTTGAGCCAATCCTACCAGAGATGGTCCAGACATCCTATTACATGATCGCTAGTAAGGTGATGCACTTGTACCATAAATGAGAATGTACTCTAGATTCTCTCTCTGTAGAGTGCTTCTGCACCAATGGAGTAGTGTTTAACTGGTGCAGCTATTTGTTATAGGAGATCCTCGTTGCTTGAAAGGAAGCCCAAGAGAAAGGAGGAACTTTTACATATGGATAATTGCTCATTGCATTTGCAATGTGGAAATGGCGGTCACCCACAGTAAAACAATTGGAACCTGTAGATAAGGGGTACCTAGCCAAGATGTTTGAACCTTGGAATTCAAGGTCCGACTCATAGAAAATGGAGCTCAACAATAATACGTTCCTGAAGTGGTACAACCAGCTCATCGACGCAGCTCAATGGTTGCACATACCACATGAGATGTTAAATTTTAACACATGGAACATAGCCTTTATGCAAACCGCCACTATGCTTTTGTTTGGCCAAGGCATGTGAAGCCTGAAGACTTCCACACAAGGCTACTACCCTTCTATCTAGATGAAGAGGCATTTGACAAAGAAATAATGTCATGGAACGATGTTAAGAGCAACCCACACAAGTCTGGTATGCATTACATCTTGCCACTAGAGATCCTGAAGAAAAAGGGATAGGAAGAAGGAGTAGGGCTAAATTATAGCCCAACAGAAAAGAAGCAAAAGGTCCAAATGTCGATGGACTCCGAAGAAGAAGAGGATGAAGAACCCCTGGAGCGGAAGACGAGGACATTTCTAGTGTTTCTGCAGCTCCCAGAATATGTCATTTTATCATGTTAGGATGTGAATGAGATCCTTGTTGTTGCATTTATAGGAGATGTATCGGTAAAGAAACCTCGAACATGGGTTTCCCCAGCCAAAGTGATAAATCCACAGCCAATATCGTTGTCTCTACCTCGTACCATATCCACCACTTGTGTTGCCTAGACTATGACTAACATCATAAATGACCCTGATCTAGACGCTAATACATACTCGACCCTCTCTACCGAGCAAGCCCCATCACCACCGCAAGACACGACTGTTCCCTCATGACCCACTTTAGCCAAACCAATGCAATTAGAATTCCCTGAACCATATGAGCATGTGGAAGAACCACCTACCTTGACTACTATAGCCTTGAGCCAACCAATTGCTCTGAGTATACCCATTCCATTCACTCTTCCCTCGAAATAAATGCAACAACCAGAAGTCCCACCACTTACTCCAATACCGCAAGTTCCAATAACCCAGAGTCCTCTCTCAACAATCAGTGTTGATATTCCAATTATCAGAAGCAAGACTCTAGAATTTTCGTTACATACAGAGATAGGAACACAGCCAGTTCACACAGAAACCTAAACAACATCTAGACAGAGAATAACATCCCTGGAAGAACCACTGGAGCCAGTACTTTGCTTGGAAAAGATAGAGGTTCTCCCCTTACCTCCAACAGCTATGAAAACCAAGCTTGTAGAACAAATGCAAGGTCCATCCCTAGGGGAAGAAGAAGTGGAGAAACCCTTAGAACATTTAATGGCTACTGGACTTCCACTACAAGCTCGATTACCCCTGAACGTTGTTATTACATCTAGTGAAGTTGCTCAGTTTCTGACATCGCAACTAGTGGTCTTGATCAGAGCCTCAACCAAGCAATTGGAGTAGAGGATCTAACAAGAATAACAAGAAGCCAACTTCTGGAAACAAGAAGGACTCCTCACGCAAACAAGATGAACATAGGAGTAATATTTAAAGATTTAGGCAGAGAAGAAGGTAGAAAAATTAAAGGTAAAACTAATAGAAACTTGGAAAACAATCAGACAGACAACACCTCAGTTGCCAGAATCCAACACAGCAAGTGAGCTTGCAGAACATATCGAATTAATTCGAGTAGTCTGGTCCGAGCTGACAGAAAGAGTGGAATATATTGAAGTACAATTGTGAGAAAGTAAGTGAGAAGCCGAACTACAACCCAGGAAGCTACAAGAGCAACTGGAAAAAGTGGTTTTGGAAGGAAACAATGCAAGAGTGACCTTGCATAAAGGGACTGCAGAGTGCACAACAATTTTGAAAGAGGTTAGCGATTGGATGAGAATTATTTCGAGGCACAACCAAACATTGGAGGAACTGCGCTTTAAGATCCAATCGCTCAATGAAGAAGCAACCAACACCCTGGATCTGATGGAACAACAAGAAAAATTTGACAACATCCAGCAGAAGAACAATGATCTGAATGCACCGTTTGAAGCTCAAACAATGGACAAGAAACAACTAATAGAATTTCAACCCATAGTCCAAAAAATTTATCTACAAATGCAACAAGTGGACGTCATAGCTGACTCGGAATGGAATTCTATAGTTTCTTCCATGAAAAAAGAATTCACTACAGATGCTACCCAACAGTTTGTTGTTGAAGCTTCAGTGGTTTCCCGAAAGTGGCAGGACAAGATTTGAAAATTCCAGGATGCCAGGAAGAAATCCCTAGAGCTAGTACCTGAATTGGGCCCTTCATTTGAAAAAGATAAAGCAAAAACAATCCAAGATGGAAGTGGAAGCATCCTAGAACCGGAATTGAAGGATAAACAAAAATAAAACCCAGAGACCACAAAAGAGCTAAAGACTTGACTCGAGGCGAGTCAAGGATTGTGGTCAGAGCCTATTGGGCCCTTCATTTTTATGAATAGAAGTTGCACAAGTTATGTTGCAACTTCATTTTGGTGAACAAAAGTTTCACAAGATGCTTATGAGTTGGACAACAGACTAAAGGAAGAAATAGAAAGCGGTTGGAATGACATCACAACAACAGTTTTGAAGAAATAAGTTGCAACAAGATCAAGAAGAAGAGAGAACTCTCGAGTTCTCAACCAACCTAGATCATATTATACATATAGGGGATCAATATGATTGTAAGGGGCTTCTTGTTAGAAAGTTGGCTTAGGTTGATGGATAGTTGGTATGGATTGTTGGTTTTCAATGATGTCAACTATTGGAGAGTGATATTGTAGATTGATGTCAACCCTTAGTGATTGATGTCAACCCTTGGAGAAAGTCCGGTAGCACCTAGGTTTGGGTAATGGACCCAAGTTTGTTTGATGGATAATGGTATGAATTTTGATATATTTGAAGTCAATACTATTCTAGATGGATAGTATATGTCATGCCATTTCTGGTGGTATGTGGAACATCACATAACTCCTCATGGTTTGAGAGTTATGGCCTTACGAAGTTGGAGGACCCTCATATGTTGGCTTGAAGCCCCAAAAGGTCAAAGAAGTCAAAGAGCTTGCAAAGAAGAAATTATTATTTAAATGATAAAGTAAAGTGACAAAGTCAAGAATGATTATTTAAATAATAAAGTGAAGTGACAAAACCAAAGAATATTATTTAAATGATAAAGTGAGGTGACAAAGTCAAGGAGGAATATTTAAATGATAAAGTAATGGAGAACTTTCTAATTATGGAAAGCGGTTAACCCTAAAAATGAGGAAAATAGGTTAAGTGACCTATAAATGGGTTAAGTGACCTAGAAATAGGTTAAGTGAACTAGAAATGGGTTAAGTGACCTAGAAATGGGTTAAGTGACCTAGAAGATGCTTCTAAGGAAGATATTTGGAGAGTATAAATAAGAGGAAAGGCTCTCTCATTTTATATCACACTTGAAAATATTGAATATATATAGGTGACTGAGGTAACCAAAGGATATCTAAGCCGAATTTCAGAGGGAAGGTGAAGAAAAGAAGGCCATAATTCAAGGGAGGATAAATTCTTTTGATGATGCTTTCTAAGGTATGTTATTTACAGGTCATCTCACCATTTTTGAAATAACATTTTTTATAGAATGATTAAGACCGTGATATTGATAGGACATTGAGGAAACATATCCAAGTATCTGTGGTAAAAATTCATCTTTTGAGTCGTCGTATTTTTGGAGTTACACTCTGTGGAAAATAGGGTTTGTGGCTAGTCCTAAAACTAGTCTAAAACATGTGTTTCAGGTAAAAACGTCATAAATTTTTAATAACAGTTCCAAATTCAGTAAGACCAAATGTATTGGTTATACTACAGTCTGTAGTATTTTTTTAACATTTTCAGATCGATTCATAAAATATTCCATGTGGGGCATGCTCTACAAGTTCGCTCTCTAGAATAAGCCAGAATTCAACAAGGTGTGCCATTTTTTCTATAACTCATTTTATGAGAGGTTCCAAGTAGTGACACTGGGATAAATTGCATAAAACACACTGAAGAACATTGTGTGTCATTTTTAGATATTTATTCATTACAGGTACATAGTTATGATTATTTCAAGTCAGGGTTGTTGACTAATGAAAAACTAGTCATGTGAGACTAAAGTAAACTTTGATGAAAATGCTAGTCTCTTGTTGTTAAAGTTAAGGAAGATTTGAAGGTATGTGATCATATACACTAGGTCTATTATAGAGTTACAAATCATATTTGGATGATGAAATTGATGAGGGATTTTGGTTGAGGTACATGTTGGGTACATGGTTGAGACAAATATTTGATGAGTTGGCACATACATGAGGTGTATAGTTGATGATGTTGGTACATATTGATGAGTCATAGTTGATGAGTAGTTGATACATGATTGGTACATACTTGGTACATGTTTAGAGGAACTTGTTAGTAGTATTGTTGACACATGAGTTATCAATGATGTAGCATACTTGTATTGGTATATTATTAGAAGCACATATTCATCTTGGTGATGATTATGATTTGTTGTGTTATGCTTGGTTGATGCACATATTTGAGAGTTGTCTTAGTGATTGATCTTAGTGAGTAGATCTGGTTTGGTTGATAAGATTGATGAGACAAGTTGTTATGATAGGTTGTTTAGACAGGTTGTTGTGACATATTTTGTATAGGTTTGGTGCATGGTTGATGCACTTTTTCATGGTACAGGTTTTGTATAGGTTAGTGCATGGTTGATGCACTTGTTCATAGTACATTTTTTGTACAGGTTTGGTGCATGGTTGATGCACTTGTTAATGGTATAGGTTTTGTACAGGTTGGTGCATGGTTGATGCACTTGTTTATGGTACAAGTTGATTACAGGTTGAGGTACATGTTGGTGCATGGTTGATGCACTTGTTTATGGTACAGGTTGATTACAAGTTGATTGATACAGGTTTAAAACAATATATCTCATAGTGATAGTGTGACGGTGGTTGCATCATTCTACTTATACGTCATGCCGGTTGGACGGGGAAAGGATAGGTGGTTGTAGCCACCTTCCTTCTGTAGCCGGAGAACATAGGGGGTGTAGCCTTCTTCTGGTTGTAGCTAGAGAATAGGGGAGTTGGAGCTTCCCTCAGGTTGTAGCCTGAGAAACAAGGGGGTTGGATCCTCCTTCCAGTTTCATATAGAAAACAAAGGAAGTTGGTGCTTCCAATGAATGTAATTCTTCAAGAAATATAAGAAAAAACATTCTGTGGTTTTCTCCTGCTTTGGGTTTCCACGTAAAACATTGGTGTACTGTGTCTGTGTATGATTGTTCATTTGTTCATTGCTTATTCACTCTGCAATTATTGGATGATAATGATAAATTGATATAACACATGGATTATATGGTTAAAAAGGAATAAATTTATCTATTACCGATTCACCCCCCTCTCAGTAATCCAACAATTGGTATCAGAGTTGGTTCCTTCAGGAAACAATTTAACCACTGGAAGGAGATCATGGATTATCTTAAGAATGGAGTACCAATGTTTAATGGTCAAAATGGTTTTAAGTATGATATGTGGAGCATAAGGATGGAATTATTTTTACAGGCACAGGGACATTATATTTGGCTATCAGTTGTTAGAGGATATGATAGTTTAAAAAGGGCAAAGACTGTAGCGAAGAAGGAATTGAGGAAAAATAAAAAAATAGCAATGGATTTCATCTGGGAAGGATTACCTAATCCGGTATGAGAAAAGGTTGGTAAATGTTCATCAACAAAATAACTTTGGGATAAGTTACATGACATATATTCTTCACCGATCACAGATTCAGAAAATGTCAAGGAAGATGCAGATACAGATCAAGAAGAATTGTGTTCACCATGTCAAGCAGATTCAGAAGATGAAGAGTACATAATCACCAGAGGTATGTTGTTTTCTTTTAATTATGAAAAACGTGGACATCTTGAAATAGAATGCCATGAAGGAAATGAGTCAAAAAAACTAATTGAAAAGGAAGACAATTATGAAGAAGAATTGATTAGTGCTTTAGATGAACTAAGAGAAGAAAAAAATTCACTCAATAAAGAATTGATGAAACAAAACTAAAGTGTTCACATTTTTGAAGAAGCCCAATAGGTAACCGAGAACTTAAGAACTCAACTAGAAGAAGCTAGAAAGATCGAATAATTTCTTGAATATCAAAAGCAGTGTTTGGAAACCAACATAGCAACACAAAAGGAAGAAGCAAAAATGAGAGAGAATATATTGACAGATAATCTTAAGGAAAGAACTAACAATCTAAACCAACTTGAGGCAGAGTTTGGTCAAGAAGAGAAAGGACTTGAAGAAGAAATAATAACATTAAAAAATCATCTTGAAGAAGCGAAAAGAATAGAATAAGTCATGAAGTCTTAGATAATGAAGAAAGAAGACGAGGTTGAGAATCTTGAAGATGAAGTTTTCACATTGAGAAGTAAAATCGTCAAGCTAAACAAGAACGTTGAAGAGACAAAAACATCCACATCAGCTATAGAGAATGAAGAAAAGCACTCTAGGTTGCTAGAAAAGAAGAATGAAGAAAATAGAAAGACTTATGCAGAAGTACTCAAAGGAAGGCATCATGGTCAACCAAAATCTAAGAAAACTATTGAAGATACATCTTCAAGAAGACCATCCATGTTAAATCCACAAAGAAGATTCAATCATGATCATGATCAGTCAAGGAAAAAATTCAGAAGGACTACGCCACAAAGAAGATCATTCACTCTCAGGTATGCAAATTTATTTTATGCTCATTGATTTTATTGTACTAAATTTGGACATAAGGTTGCAGATTACAGGGATTATAAAAGAAATGTTCAAGCAAGAAGTGCCTATGTGGTCGCACATAACATTGAGTGTTACAAATGTCATAACTATGGACACATAGGCATTGATTGTAGAAGAATGATCGATACTTCCATGAAAGAGAATACTAATATCAAATATAAGAAAGTATGGATTCAAAAATAGGAAGAATAGGTGAACAAATACTAGGTACCAGAGATTGCAATATTGAAAATAAAATGAGATGAAGAAAATTATACAGAGAAAAAGAAAGATGTCAGATACAGAAAGGTTTGGAAAATAACTAAAAGAAAGGAAGGACAAGTAAATAAGGAATAGGTTCAAGAAATTGTACTTTCAGGCATTGTAGTGAAAGATGAATCCACATACAGAAAGAAAGAAGTTAGATCTTAGAGAGATAATGAATCTACCAATGAAGATGATGATGAATCTACCAATGAAGATGATGATGAATACACATTAGAGAAGGAATTGTTCTAAGGCATTCGGCTTCGAGACTCCCAAGTAATATGAATATTAGATAGGGGGAGTCTATGCGATAGATGTGATAGACCAAAGAACCATCCTTCGAGCAGCTTGCAGATTTTGAGAAGACAGATTCAGTGAAATCAGTTAGCAGAAGTAAAATTTGATAGATTAATCAAGACTTCATGATAATATAGTGATAAATGGGTTAGCATTATGGATAGTTGTGCAAGTAGAGTCTTGGACAATATGAACATAGATGGATTCGTAAGAACACTTATCAGGTTTGGACAAATATATGATAGTGGACAAGAGCATGGATTTAGAGAGTGGTTTAGAGACAAAGGAACATTATCATAATGGATGATAATTACACAGGAAATGGCTCGAACAATGTTAATGGATTCCAAATTGATAGATATTTTTTGGACACATTCAGTGCATACATTAGTTCACATTCAAAACATAGTAATGCTCAAAAACAACAATGACAAAACTCCCTACGAATTATGGAAAGGAAGTGCAGACAACAACCTCTACATCAAGGTAACTCAAGGAAATATTTTATTAATTGAAATTGTGTTGATGATATTGTTTTGGAAGTACTAATGACAGGTTAATCCAAAAATTTACAAAGGATATGCATAATGAATTTAAAATTTCATTACTTGGAGAACTATCCTTCTTTCTGGGTCTTCATATATGTCAAAGAAACCAAGGAAGTTTTATTTCTCAGACTAAGTATATCAGATAAATTCTAAAGAGGTTCGGAATGAAAGATTGCAAACCAGTTACCACTCCTATGCAAACCAGTTGCAAGTTGAGCAAAGATGATGATTGAAAGTCTACAGACTAGAGGTAATATAATTCAATGATTGGTATCTTACTATATGTGACATCATCCAGACCAGATGTAATGTAGATAGTTGGACAGGTGGCACGATTTCAAGCAACACCAAAGGAATCACATGTATTAGCAGTGAAGAGGATTTTCAGATATCTTAAAGGAACATAAGATTTTGGATTATGGAATCCACAAGGAAAGGATCTATCACTTATTGCCTACATAGATGTAGATTGGGCAGGTTGCATTGATGACCGATGAAGCACCAGTGGAGAAACGTTCTACTTGGGTGAGTTTTTAGTATCTTGGCTAAGCAAGAAACAATCATCAATATCCTTATCTACAACTGATGCATAGTATATTGCAACAACAACATATTGTACACAGGTTCTTGTTGATATTATGGTAGTTGCGGGAGGTATTTACCTCCATGTGTAAACCTGATAAGAATAGAATAATTTGGGAATCAGGAAGAAACCCTAAATAATTGATTAAAAACCCTAGAACAAAAGTCATCTCAAGAGAATGATTTGTATTAGGTTATTAGCCTCCAAGAGAAGAAGTCAACTAAATGAAATATTATATACTAAGTAATTAGTACCTAGAATGAGAAGTCGTCTCGGGCAGTCTGGCAGAAACAATATAAATATAGGAGGTCAGTCTTCATTTCGGCTAGTATTCTCAGAACTGCAGAAGTACACTCGTGTGCACTGCATATGGCCAGTTTGTGCGCAAGTCTTGGGAGCAGCTACTGCTGACAGTTCTACAATCTATATTTTTGTTTTTTCTAGGTTGGACTCTCTGATCAGTTTCTGTTATTATTTCTTGGTGTGTTATCCTTGGAGTGAGGTACGCCACCTCTGTTTGGCTATTAAGACTAGGGTTTTCTTCTGGAATCATTCTCTATCAAGGTTAAGGTGCTCGAGGGTGGCTTCGGCCTATGTTTGGGTGACAATATTGCTATATTATATATGGTTAAATGAGCACATCCATTATGTTATCACACTAAATTGCCTTGGGTCTTTTAGTTTGTTTTCAATTTTTTTTTAAGCCTTAGATTTTAATTTTTATTTTAAAGTCTCATCCCTTTAAAATTTATGATTGGTAGGACCCCTTGGATGATTAAAGTTTTTTATTTTTATCTCTAATTTGATCCTAAAATTGATTTTTGATCCTTGAACCATTTCTAGCTCATATTTTATTTGGGTCCCCTTCATGACTTGTCCCTAGGTTGATCCTTCCCATTACTAAACTGACGTGTGTTACACATTATTTTCGTCATCCCTATGACCATTAATGATGTAAACCTATATGTATTCTTAAGAGGGGTCAGTGGCCTGAGTTCCTGAAGAAATAAGGGAGAAGAACTTTACCTGAGAAAAGAAGTTGCATTTTCCTTTATGAAAACCCTATTAGAGATGATTTTCACATGCTGCACTATGGCTAGGGTGCGAGAATGCCTAATACTCATAGGCTGCACCATATCTGGGTTGCGAGAGGTTCACAGGTTTCTCTATAAGCAGGGTGCGAGAATGCTCATACATGGGAAAA
Organism: Picea engelmannii; assembly: GCA_009831015.1. Classification (NCBI taxonomy): domain Eukaryota; kingdom Viridiplantae; phylum Streptophyta; class Pinopsida; order Pinales; family Pinaceae; genus Picea; species Picea engelmannii. The sequence continues at coordinate 1,661,607 of ML778123.1, read as the reverse complement.
ATGAGCATCTTCTCGATGCCTCTAGAAGGAGAAACTTCCATGGTGAGGTGGGATATGAATGGTTTGGATCTTACTCACTTTAATGATTTAGTGGGATCATCCTAACCTCCTCACCTTATCCTCTTCAACTTATAAAAGGAGAGGAGATATCATGGAGAAAGTTGGCTTGGATGAGATTAGCTTGTGGCTTTTGATTTTGGAGCTTGGATTGGATTGAGCTTTGGAGATTGTTAGCTTGGCTAGATGAGCCATTTTGTCAAGATAGATTGTGAATATTATCATATCTATGCTCTTAGAATTCTTGGAGTGGAAGTGTGTGGGGAACGAAGGACGGTTGGAAGGGACCTTATGATATCAAGGCCATGGTTGTAATCTCTCTTTCACATTTAATATGATACAATAATATGATTCTTTCCTATAAAGCTTGTTGTGTTATAGTATGATTCCTTGATCACATACATAGGTTTATATTGAGTTTATGCTATTACTATCACTTTGGTTGGTTGTGTTCTTTTGCAGGTTCATCATTGTATGAGCGTTGGAACGGAGCTAGGATGGCGATGGCGAGAGGAAGTGGCATTTAAACAGTATGTCACCTATGCCTCTTTAGTTAGTAAATTCAATATCTAAAACTTAAGGAAAGCATCATGTTCTGGTGTGTTTTGTTCTAGATCTAGGTGGATCTAGGGAGATCAGTTAATGTTTGCACCTACCGATTTATCCAATAACAAAATTAGAAACCATACTGGGGAACTGATTGTTTCCTAGTTAGTCTAGTTGCCCTTGCTTTGATTTCTTGTTTTCTGGTCTCTTAGTCTGTGGGAGATCCATCTAGACTCTCTGGATATGAAAGTTCACTTAGACTCTTTTGTCCTTTTCCAAATTCTCTTTGATTTCAAGCAGTCTTGCACTGTGCTAGTCTACAGCCTATGAAAAGCCCTCAGTTTCGCACCCTACTGTGTAATCCAGTGCGACATGTTCGCACCCTACCTATGTCCAGCCTGCGAACTCCATTGATTTTCGCACTGCACCCTATAGCTAGGCTGTGAACCCATTTGAATTTTTGTTTGGAATTAGGATTTCCTATATTTTGATGCCCAATTTTTCTTTGATCAGCTGGATTGAACTTTTGGAGCCTATATTGATCTGTTTACAGTCTACTTGACATTCTTTGAGTTTCTTTTAGCCATGTTTGCTTTGTTTGGTGTTGAAGGATTAGTCTCTTTCTTTGAGTGTCTTTCAATTCCAAAGCCTATGTTTTATTTAGAATTGTTTAGGGAAAGATCATATTTCTTCTGAATAATTCGCTTTAAAAGAAAAACTTTTAGTTTGGGTTTCTTTGTTTTAAGAAAGTTCATTGTTGCTTTTAGCGAAATTTTTGAAATGGAAAGATTTAATTTCTTTCTTTATATTAGATTGGGGGCATCCTTGCATTTGAAGCAGCATAATTGCATGATTCTTGGGGGGCCATGAATCGTGCATTGGTGTACAATATTTTTTGCTCATTTCTTGAGAATATTGATATTGATGAGTTTTTTAAAATATTGGGACATTGTGCATCCAAGAATGATAAATGTTTTCTCCTTCTCGTAGCATAGCTCTCATCGAAATGAAAAGATTGCATCTCATCTCTTTGCATAACTTTCGAGTCAGACACAACACCATATTGTCCATGCCATATTCCTTTTGAGTAACAAAAACCTTAAAAATAAAGCGCTTATAAAAATTGATTAGACATTTTTTATACTTTCTGGTAGCAAACCTACATTAGATTAGTTGTAGGGCTTTGGAATAGGTGTGAAAGATAACTTTCCAAAGCTGCAAACACACATAGAATCTTGATATAGGGAGAAACAAATCCACTTATCACATTTTGTCCTGGGAATCCCTTCTCACACCAGGGTCAATCACGAGGTCACATTAAGACTGACAGAGTTACTCACCCTGGTTTGTTGGTCTTGGTGTAGAGATTGGGCATATTATGGGGGTCGCTTGAAGGTATGCCCACAATGATGAGTGGAAGCCTTTCAAGTTGATTTCAGGCTAGATACCCTACCCTTGTGCGTGGATTGGACTGCCGACTATTTCCCCAGGCATCACTGTAGTGACTGGTAACCTTAGTGGCCTATCTCGTTAGGGTCTTTACACAAGGTGACTGTAGAGGGGAAAGTATTTGTAGTACCTAGAATCGATGTTGGCCAAACTCGATCGAGCTCCTTGGAGGGTATACCCACGATTATGTGTGGGAGCTTGCACCAAGGTGTAATTCTATTAAGTAGGTCATCAACATAACTTTTCCACCCACTCTATCTCATACCCTTCTTACATTGTTCTCGTGACATTGGATTTCAACACCAACTAGTGTGCTCATTGTGAGAAGGTTTTTTTTGCTTGTTTGCTTACTAGATTTTTAGAGTTTGCTGTTTGTTTTCCCTAGCAGACTCTAGGTTGGATTTTTTTTTTAATGGTGTCAGTTGCCGGAATGACCAATGAAGGAACCCCTTTTCCAGGGGAACCTTTTATTTTTCCTTATTACGGAAACATTGGTCCCCCTCACATCGATAATTTGAGCCTTCCAGGTCTCACGATTGGATTACTGGTATGGTTGTTTTTCATTCAGGTAATCCCGATGCAGTTAGTGCTTTAGTCACAAGCACTTCCCCCCCAAGAGCATCAACCTCATGTCAATCCTTCACCTTCTTCACTAGTAAGGTCTTCTTCGCCTTCTTTGCTTGCAAGGTCACCTTTCGTTTCATCTTATTCGTCGAGTGAAAGTTCTAAAGCTAGTAACTTGGGGGATAAGAAGAAGAAGAAACAAAAGAATAAGAAGAAGAAAAATAAACAAGGGTCCAAACCTCCAACCACTGTCAAACATGTTGGAAAACAATCAGTTACTGTTAATCATGCTGGAAGTGTTGATGATGTCAAGATCACCCAAAGAACTCGTAAGCCCAAGTACCCTTGTAGGCTTTGTAAGGGTAGCCATCTTCTTAAGGATTGCCCTGGTCTACCTAAGGTTATAGAAGTATGGTCTACACACCCTGACCAACCCATGTTGTCAGCCTCTAAACAACATGCTGACGACCTCCCGTCAACTAGTCACGATACCGTTGGGAAGAAGAAAAGTAGAGTCAAGTTCCCGTGTATGTTATGCAAAGGGAGTGATCTAAATCATCTTTTCCCTCGTATGGACAAAGCCTCAAAATTACTGGAAGACATGATTGTTTCACAGCCTCAACTTCTAGCTGATTATCGTAAATTTTCTCTCAACCCCCCTGTAGTTGATGGAATGATCACTCTGGACTCGTTGTCGATCAATCTGATTGATCAAGTGGTCAATCTGGTCATGTCCTTGGTTGAACCAATAGACCAATTGGTCGATCCAATCCCATCTTCGGTTGATCGCACTCTCTTGTTAGAGAGTGAAACCCAAGTGGTCAATCCGTTTCCACCTGTCAACCCCATTCTCCCCTTGGCGAATGAAACCCAAGTGGTTGATCTGATATCTTCATCGGTTGATCCTACTCTCCCACTCAAGAGTAAACTCGATACTACCCACTTTTTTCTCATTGATACAGACTCTACCCGTGAAACCCCCTCCAAGTAATGAGGCCATCATTTTTAATTGAGGTGTGCGAACTGGACCTTGTCTTCCCTCTCACATTCCTTTCCAGATTATAGTGAAAGTTTGTGGTCAGGACATTCCTCAGACGTTGATAGATGAAGGTGCGTCTGTTAGCATTTTGTCCTCTTTTTCTTGGCAAGCTTTGGGTTGTCCTCAGCTTGCCCTGATTATGCATAATTTGTTATCTTTTAACAGAAGAACCAGTCAACCTTTAGGGACCCTTCTTCAGTTTCCTATAAGTTTGGGAGGGAAAACTATCTTTATCGATGTGATGGCCGTCCAAGACCCCTTGGATTTTGCTTTACTCCTTGGGCGAGATTATTTCTATGCCATGAAAGCTATTGTGTCCACTCTTTTTTGCATGATATCTTTCCCACACGATGGACAAATGGTGACTATTGATCAACTTTCATTCATCGGTCCTGAATAGATTACCTCCGTAAATGGTTCTTATATGAAAACAGTATCGCCCCTGCCACATGTCAATTATGTGGCATTGTCTCCCATGAATTCAACTTATGATGACTTAGATCCAGTAGTTGACATGGTGATCTCTTCGACAGGGTTGTTAGAACCTAATCTCTCTACTCCTCTCATGACCCTCGACATGGTGTCCTTCCAGAGTGTGTTTATTCCTTCCAGTGAAGACCTCTTGGAAGCCATGACCAAGTTTTTTCCCTTGACATGGTGTCATTCTGGAGCATTGTCCTCTTGGAATCCATGATCAAGAAGAGAGACTTCAAGGATAGTTTTTGCGTTTCTGAGGCAACCTCGTTAAAAAATGAAACAGAGGTCTTTGAGCATGATTTTCTGATTTCAAGCTCATTTAAAAATGAAACTAGCCTTGAACATTGTTTTCTGATTTCAAACTCATTAAAAAATGAAACCTATTACGAGGATAGTTTTGTGTATCTGTGGTGACCTCATTAAAAAAAATGAAACAGAGGTTACGAGCATAGTTCCGGTTTCTGTGTCAATCCCATTAAAAATGAAATAGTGGTCTTGAGGTTCTACCTAGAGTCATGAGCATAGTTTTTCTCATGTGTCAAGCTCGTTAAAAAATGAAACAACTTCCCCCTCTCTGTTTGGGTCAAGTTCTACATCTAGTATTTGAAGCTTCATTTCATTCATCTTTGCAGTTGGATGAAATGAAGCTTGGGGGACATTGCTTATAGCCTCTGGACTTCATGCTGAAGTTAGAGCCAATAGCTTCTTAAGCTGGGGGCTAAGTACCAACCATGCATTGGGAAGTCGCAAGCATAGTTTTCTATGGTTCAAGCTTGTGTAAAAATGAAACCAGCTACCTCAAGCATAGTTTCCTCTGGTTCAAGCTTGTGTAAAAATGAAATCAGGTCCAAGCATAGTTTTTTTTAGTTTTTAATCTTGTGTAAAAATTAAAATGTATCCCAAGCATAGTTTTTTTTTTTTTTAAATCTTGCATAAAAATGAAAACAATCCCAATCTTAGTCTTTGTTCTTTCTCATGCTCGTAAATACATGAGAATAAGTTACCGAGCTTAGTATTTTTTCTTTCTCATGCTCATAAATCAATGAGAATGTAATCGAGTATAATTTCATCATTTTTTCGAACTTGTAAAGGTTATACGAAAAAGAAACCCACTGGAGTTCCCTTTAAGCTCTTTTCAGACTCTCTAAACATGAAAAGATTGTCAAGCAATCTTGTTCTTTTCACGCTCATTAAAGTATTTAAAGAAAACGCCTGTTGAGTGATAGTTTATCTCTTTTTCGGTCTCATCAGACTACTTTACGAAAAAGGAACTGAGAGAGTTCTCTTTAAGTTTTTTCTGGACTCTATAAACATGAAAAACCCCCAAGTTTTCTTTCTTTGGACTCATAAAACAAACATTGAAAGGCCCATGTGGGACCAAACCACTCCTTCCTAGGGTTCGTTAAACATACTCTGAGGGACTCGTCCGAAGGATGAGCTTACATCAACAATCATATGTTATCTTCCTCAAGCTTGTGTAAAAATAAAGAGGTACTCGCCAGAGATGGTGGGGGAAAAAGTTGGGAAAGAAATATGTCTAAACCTGTATTCCATGGAAGAGTTGCTTTTGAACATGACACCCTTTCACTCACCTTGTGTCTAGGTTGGAAAATCCACTTGTCTCCGGATCATACTCCTATAAGATTACAAATTGGTCTGTGATCCTTGTTGTTGAGTCAGTATTTCCAAGACAGTTTTTGTGTCGTCAATATGTTCAAAGAGAAATTCAACCCGGAAATCCTTCTATTGCTTCGACCATTTCTACAGTCTTTACGCCTTCTGTTGCATCAACCATCCCTAAGTCAGTCCTGAATCACTTGTTACTCTGATATACATCTTGTTACTTGTTTCATGTCATTGATGTGGGATACATTAAGGCGCTCCTGTGACGAGTCTTTTCCTGTCGACTTCAACTCATTATCCAGGAATTAGACTTAGAAACCAATTGGTACCTTGGAACTTTCATGCCTCAATGGTAGGTTTTCTTTCTTTCGACAATGGGTTTTCATTATTGACCCCTGATCAGGAGATTTCGCCGAGTGTTCGACTTCAGCTCATTAATTCACATTCGTTGGATTGTACTAGTGTACCTTGGGAGTCATTGACATTAACGATGATTTCCCTTGTGCTTGTTAATGGTATACACTAATGACCGATAATCAAGTGGTTTCTACCATGTTCGACTTCAACACATGTATTCACATGGTTAGATTCATACTATAGAGTGGTGGAAATGAAGACCCTGGATCTTTTCTGACAGATTCAAGTTGCATTGGAGTATATTCAGTTTGTCCTATTGCATAGATCCACATTGCATGTCTCGTGGCTATGTTAAAATTTGAGTCTTTAACACATAGATCCACAATGTATTTTTGGTGGCTATGTTCAAATTTGAGTCATATCGGCATGGATCCACAGTGTATGTTTGGTGGCCATGACCTGTCTTACTTGACATGGATCTTCGCATGTCGACATTTATGATTTGAGTCATTTGTATTCTGAGTATGGTAATGCCTACCTCAGTGATGATTTATTATTGTACTGTATTTCCTTGTTTGTTGGCAGGTTTCCGACCGACTATTCCTTGTTCCCTACACACACTCGACAAAGTATTTCAGCTATCACTCTGTTCTACCCTCATACTTTTGGGGGGCTCTTTGTTACACATTATTTTCATCATCCCTATGACCGTTAATGATGTAAACCTATATGTAGTCTTCAGAGGGGTCAGTGGCCTGAGTTCCTAAAGAAAGAAGGGAGAAGAACTTTACCTGAGAAAAGAAGTTGCATTTTCCTTTATGAAAACCCTGTTAAAGATGATTTTCACATGCTGCACTATGGCTAGGGTGCGAGAATGCATAATTCTCGTAGGATGCACCATAGTGGGGTTGTGAGAGGCTAGCAGGTTTCTCTATAAGTAGGGTGCGAGAATGATGATACGTGGGAAAAACGAGCCTCTTCTCGATGCCTCTAGAAGGAGAAACTTCCATGGTGAGGTGGCATCCGAATGGTTTGGATCTTACTCGATTTCATGATTTAGTGGGATCATCCTAACCTCCTCACCTTATCCTCTTCAACTTATAAAAGGAGAGGAGATCTCATGGATAAAGTTGGCTTGGATGAGATTAGCTTGTGGCTTTTGATTTTGGATCTTGGATTGGATTGAGCTTTGGAGATTGTTAGCTTGGCTAGATGAGCCATTTTGTCAAGATAGATTGTGAATATTATCATATCTATGATCTTAGAATTCTTGGAGTGGAAGTGTGTGGGAAACGAAGGACAGTTGGAAGGGACCTTATGACATCAAGGCCATGGTTGTAATCTCTCTTTCACATTTAATACGACACAGTAATATGATTCTTTCCTATAAAGCTTGTTGTGTTTTATTGTATGATTCCTTGATCACATACATAGGTTTATATTGAGTTTATGCTATTACTATCGCTTTGGTTGGTTGAGTTCTTTTGTAGGTTCATCATTGTATGAGCATTGGAATGGAGCTAGGATGGAGATGGCGAGAGGAAGCAGCGTTTAAACAGTATGTCACCTATCCCTCTTTAGTTAGTAAATTCAATATCTAAAACTTAAGGAAAGCGTCATGTTCTGTTGTTTTTTGTTCTAGATCTAGGTGGATCTAGGGAGATCAGTTAGTGTCCGCACCTACTGATTTATCCAATAACAATGTGACACACCTTCCTCCTCACTCATGATCTCGTAGGCATGCCTCCTTGTCCTTGCTTATCTGTCCTATCATGTTTTGAAGTGGAAGCACTCCCTACTCATCAGGAAGTTTTGTAGCACCTATCACATTGATTATACCTCCACCTCGAGTCATGATTTCCACGACTGATGTCATGCCCCTTGTTTTCAGTTCCAGAAATCGATTAAAGATGCCTTCAAATATCTTGCATTTATGAGCCTTGGTAACAGTTTCTAATTTTGAAAATCTCAACAGTGTTGCACTGCACAAATTTGTAAGTTCTAATTAGGTGACCGCATGTCAACCAAATCCTATGCTGAGAAAGATTCCAGGGCTGAGGTTTTCTCAAAGTTCATCCTAAGATTGCGTTGAAGATCGCAACAAGTGTCTACTGCACAGGTATCCCATGCTACTTCCTCTACATATTAATTTTCACAGGAAATTTGTGCTCAGGTTTTCATTTTTCTAAGCTTGCACAGTAGTAAGGGATCCATATTTGCATGGTAACCTTGTTTTTCTCCTCTTCGGACCTGTAAATTTCTTTGCCTGTATCTATGGTCTGATCACTACTATTTTCTTTAACCATTGAAGTCGCAAGCCTGTAAATGGCCTATCCTCTGTGTATACGTTGCACTACCTGGAGGCGTTGCTCATAACATCTCTATTTTCCTTGCTTCCTTTCACCTTGGGGTTTGACGTTTTCACTCAATTACAGAAGGCCAAATTCAGACTACCTCCTCACTATTACACTCCAGAATACCTGTACAAGCCTAAGGGTTTAATTCCTGAAATCGATCTTGACCTACTATCATTAGTCTATGTAAAAGGGTCAACCTTATATTTGAAGCCTGATTCAAAGCCTTCCTAGTCATTACCATCCCTTAAGCTTCTTAAAATCCCTCATTTTGAGCCATGGAGACTCCTCAATTGAGGAAGACGCATAAAGGTGGCAAGGTGGTCAAAATAGAACCGGTGGACATGCATCTTTTTGATACATAACCCATAGAAAGAGAGGCCTTTCAAAGAGTAGGGTGCCTCTCTTTCTGTCAGAACATGTAGAGAGGCCATCTAGAGGTAACAAGATAGTTTGCACTATAGTTTGATGGTAAGAAAACCAGGGTTGGTGATTTGGAGTTTGAGGTCATTGAAGCCTCTATCTCAGTTGCAACAGGGATCCCCATTATAGGTGAAAAGTGGTTCAAAGCCATGCTTTGAGTTCATCTTATGAAAAAGATCTTTTTAAACCTAAATATCAAGCGAATGACTTGTCTAAAAGTATGCCAAGGAGTCAATTGATTGAACAATTTGATAGATTACTGAAGATCATATAGAGATATTTTACTTGTGAAGGAAGATTCAAAACCTTGTACCAGTACCATATAAGGTTGTTGCTACATTTTACTAGTAAGGTTGAGATGAATGTTCCTTATTACTTGTTGAGGAGTATAGGTAAGATGTCAGACATGATACAGGGAAAATCTAAAGATGTATATTCTATCCTTTTCCACTCTGGATTAATTAGAATGCTCGTCTCCGAGGAATTGGGTAAGAAAGAGATTTCATGGGAGCATTTTTTTGTTACCTCTCATTTCAAGTTGGATCTAGCACCAAATCCTAAATCATAGAGGGCAAGTCCTTTATCACCCACCAGTGAAAGTAAAGCAGGGACCAGTAGGAAGAGGAAGGGCAGAACCCCTGTTCAAGTTCCAGAGATCAACAAGCAGGTCATAAAGGCTAAGGAGGAAATTTACCCTTCTCCACACAGAGAGTTTTCACCACCTTCTCCACTAGGTTTAGAAGAGGTGCCTTCTTCTACCAAAGCTATATCCAAGAGAGGGAAGAATCTTTTATTTCCCTCTTCTCCTCCAACAGTTCAAATCAAAGGTAAAAGACCTTTCACAAGGTCATCAATTCATAAGGAGGTTTTCAAAGAGCAGTCCTTACCAGAGGTCCCTATTCAAAAGAAGAAGGGAAAAGGCATTGAAAATCCTGTGGAGGAGAGACCTAAGCCCCCTTTTCAAAAGAAGAAGGGAAAAGGCATTGAAAATCCTGTGGAAGAAAAACAAGAAGCCCCTATAAATAAAGGTAAAGATACTAAAATAACTTTGGAGAGAAAAGAGGAAACCCCTGTGAAACACTTTGAGGAGCCTGTGATAAGAAATAAAGAAAACATTGTGCAGAGGAAGAAAGGTAAAAACAAAGCCACCCAAAAACCTGATGAGGTGGATAAGACATTTCCCATACAGATAGAAGAAGAGTGTGAGAAAAATCCTCTTGAGACTGTGCATAACATTGCTCCTCTTGACAGTCAGACTTTCAAGAGACTTATCAAGCAGCTTAAAGATGCAAGGAAGGAAGTGGCTAAATTGAAAGAGGAAGCCATGTCTGATAGAGCCAATATGATAGAGCTTATGGATGGCTATAGTCACACCCTTGACATGGCAAGGTTTGCAACAAGAAGGGCCCAACCCCTTAATAGATAGCTTAAGAATCTCTACAGGTAGAATATAGGCTTCCAATCTCATAACAGGAAGCTAAAGGCAGAGCTGAAGAATTTTCAAGATGAGGTATCCCAAAGAAATCTACAGGTGTTGGTTGAAGCTGCCATTGAAGATGACAAACCAGTAGTTAAGGACAACACAACTACACCAAAGAAGCCTGTCAATGCTAAGAAGAAGAAGTTTGTTGTGTCAATTGAAGATCCTCTTTCTACCAGAAAGAGATGAGGTTAAGTGTCAAAATGACAAAATAGTTGGTAAAGGGTAAGCCCCATTTTTGAGGATGCATCTTTTTGGAGGGTTAACCAATATGAAAATATTATCTCTGTCATGTATGCAGGCTTCTAAGCACTTAACTATTTGGGTTTTGGGTTTTTTCTAAGTTCTATCTTCCCCATTGGTAGAAGGCACTACCTATTGTGCAGTCAAGGCTCTTGATTAAAACGGCTTGGTCATCATGAAAAACCACAAATTATTCTACACATGTTCAAGGATTGGAGGTGCTGCATTTTTTTAATGCTACCCAAACCTGCACACAGATGAATCTTAAGTGGCACTACCTAATGGCGCTACCTAATATTTCACAGAGGGAAAATAATTGGCACACATGCGCAACACAGAGGTGCTACCTAATGTCACTACCAAATATTTCACAGAGGGTAAACATTTGCACATAGGGGAAACACAAGGGTGCTACCTACAGATGCTACCCAATATTGCATAGAGAGTAGAGTATGTACACATATGCAACACAATGACGCTACCTACAGGCGCTACCTTTTCTCCTTGTAGTGTGCTACCTAGTTTTTCTACCCAAGGAGGCTACCAATAAAGACCAGGGATCTAGGAGGACCAAGCTAACAACTTTGGGATAAAATGATGATGAATAAGGATGGACAAGTAGCGACTGGCATCATGAAGACAACCACATCCTTGGAAAGACACATGGAAAACAAGGAGCTGTGCAACAAAAGGGAATCAAATTAGTTTGAAATTCAGTTGTATTAGTCACCAACATTTTCATGTTTTATAGCATAGGTGGTTAGATAAGTTGTTAGATCAAATAAATGTTTAGAGTTTATCAAGGGAAGGAGGCCAAATCATACTTCCATTTGTTGCCTCCCTTTTGTTATAAATAGATATATCATTTGCTTTAGTAGGTTCATATGGTTGAGCAAGGATCCCTTTTACTGTAATATTTTGATGAAGTAACTGTGATTTAGTGATGTACTAGACTTAATATTTTTTTACTAATAGAAATCAGCTTCTCTTTCAGTCTATTTTCTTCTGATGCTAAATGTTCATTCTTTGGATGATTCACATGAATGAATGTGGTGGTTTTATGATGAATGTTTGATCATTATGTTATCATGATGTTTATTTAGCTTCCTTAGTTTCTCAGTTCAAGAAGATCTTGTGTTAAGAAACTTTCCTCCTTAGGCTTTTGTGGACTTGATGTTTACAATAGCCCCTACACTTCTCTCATTCAAGTATTCCTTATACTCATACTTACTCCCAAACTATTGATTGAATTTAGCCAAGACCTTAATTGCTGGTGCATGTTAGCCCTGTTATTTGAGTTAGAACATTATCACTTAAGTCCTTTTCCATTTGACCCTTTAAACACCCTTAAATTCAATTACAACTTGATGGGTACTGGGCTTTACTTCCATGCAATCTGAAGGTGACTCCTAGTGCTAACACATTATATTCTAACAAGTTATGGGCCCACACTATCTTCAGATAGTCTGACCTCTGGAAGATAGATTGGGAGGATTTGCTCAGTTGTAGTTGCAATTGCAGCCAGGTTTTGTTGCAATAGTGAAACCCTAACCCTCTTGTTGAGTAACCTTAAGTGAAGGGATTGACCTAATTTCTATATAGACTAGTGCACCCTAGCCTAGTGCATCTCCTGATACTCTCAGCAAGCTAAGATGTCAAGTTTGAGTTTTTGGTCAAAATCAAGGGTTGACCAAGTCAAAGCAGTTATGACTTACTCTATGAAGTCAGAAAGCAAGTTAGAAGGGGATTCTAACTTCAGAGCATGGAATACAAGGATTGACCTCATCCTTTCCAAGAATAAAGTGTTGGATATCATGAAAGGAAAGATCGTGGAACCACAATTTGAAGAAGGAAAAGAGAAGGAAGCTCAGAATGTTGCAGTTATGGAGAACTTAAAAGACAATGACATCAATGCCATGATTATCATAGTGGACTTTATAAAATACCACATGATAACCTAGATCTCCCATCTTGACTCATCTAAGAAGATGTACGATTCCCTAACAAACCTCTTCTCAGTCAGAAACATTGAATAGATAATGAGTCTAAAGAATGATCTCCGTGACATGAAAATGAATGATGATGACAACATAACATCATACTTTGTGAGAATATCTTAGTTAAGATATCAACTACAAGAAATTGAAGAGATCATTTTAGAGAGGGAACTAGTAAACATAGTACTCAATGGTCTTCCCAAGACATGGGATGCATTTTCCGCAAGCATGAACACAAGGAAGGAGTATCCTACATTTGAAGAACTTTGGACTTGTTGTGCACAAGAAGAATCAAGGATTAGTGCAAAAGAGAAACCCCAAAATAAATACGATGACCAAGCCTTCACAACAAGGTTCAATAATTTCATGAATAAAAAGAAGTTTGGCTCTAGGAAGAAACCAAATCAAGAGAAAGATATGTCAAAAATACAATGCTTCAATTGTCGAAAATATGGTCACTACAAGAATCATTGTCCCGAGTTAAAGAAAAGGAAGGAAACATACAAATCATTAGTTTCCGAAGAAAGGGAACCCTCAAAGAATGCCAAGTAGGACAATACAAACTTCTTCTTCTAAGACAAGGTAACAATATTCTTTATAATTCTTGTACATACCATGTTTACATAGTTTTTGTACATATCTATTTCTTAGAAGATAATATGTTCAAAGAGAAACTATACACGTGGAAGAACAACAGGATAAGGATTGCTATCACGATGACTGCAAGTAAGGAAATACACATGAAATGATGAAGTACATCAATAACCCCTGGTAACAATTCGTGTGGAATCTAATTAACATAAGTAACAACTGCAAGATAAGCAGAAATCAACAATCAAGAGGAAACTGGAAAAAGATTTATGACACTTTGCAGAAGGCAATAAGGATGCAGACAGAAGTGTGGACTTTGTTAGATGGAGGGAGTCGATTATATAATTCCAAAAGAAGAGCATGCATTCATGCATGAATCAAGGATTAGGAGGGAGATAATCCTAAATAATATGATCCATTGAATATGATGAAGTATCTATCAATGTTCCCATCAAGGTAGAAACCATGAAAAGCATCACGTGTTTAGTTTGATTGTAGAAGAATTCTTCTTCGAAAAGAAGCCTTAAAGTATCCCTAGTTGTCCATCCACATCCTGAAAGGAAGAAGTTGGAATCTTCAAGGCATGGAATCTATAGAAAACTCCATGAACCCAAGAGACAAAGAGAAACATGAGGAAGAACATGAATATTCCAAGAGAGAAAGAAAATCTAGAACAACCAGTCATTATATCGAGAATCACAAGAATACCAACTTGATCTGAACCTTCTAGAAGTAATCAATTAGAAGAAATGAAAGTTGTGATAAAGAAAAGTGTGTGGAAGACTTATAAATGAAAGCATTGCGAGATCTAGAACCAAAGGTTCTCCCAGATTGAGGGAGAGGACTATGATGATAGCTTGTTCCAGACATACCTCTACATGAGCCATTATATCTTCTGCAATATCCATGGGTTGGAGTTTACATGAGATAAATGTAAGGAATGTTCTCATAATAATTGAACAAGAAGCGTATGTAGAGAAACCTCAAGGTTTTGAGGTATACCAGAAAGAGAGTCTTGTATGTAGATGGAAGAAGATCTTATACGGATTCAAAGAACTTGGTGCAGAGCCTCCAATGCACAACAGAAGCGTGGTGAAAAAATTCTATAACAGAGATATTGTATCAGAATGATTACTCAGAAGCTCAAGATGATGGATTGTTAATCCATGAAAAACTCTCATGATGGCAGAAAAGTACCACTTGGATATGCTCCAATTTGACCCTTGCCACAATGTTATGAGCTAGCAGGAAAAAAAAGATATGAATCCAACTATGATATACTATATTGACTAGAGCTATATGAATACTTCAGAGAAAACTAGTGTTCCAGAAAGACCAAAGTACATTGAGATCAAGCATTACATTCTCCGTGATGAGGTCCAGAAAGGAGAAGTGGTTCTCCAATATATCTCCACAGATGAGTAGATAAGCAGATATTTTTGGTAAAGCCTCTATCCAAGATGAAAGATCTTGCATACTCAGAAACAAGATGGAACTCATGGAGACGACTTCCTTATTGAAAAGGGAAGAAGTGACTCCCAGGTTGGGAGGTGTTGGAGCCATCTTTTCCAAGTGGTTGAAATATAATTCTTAAAATCAAAAGTTGATTTTCAGGCTGTCTTTTAATTTATGATCTTTACCCATTGAAAGCCTCAATACCCCAACATGCGAAGTGGCGATGGTTGTTATAGTTCTAAATCACCTTCACTTAACCATTAAGAAGGTTTATCACTTTTATTTCCTTGTGCTATCGCACTTCGAGAGTTACAAGTCGCATGGTTTTTAAACTCTGATGTGCGAAGTCACGAAGCGGTTCCAAAAGTTACCCCGGTTAGTGTCAAGAGTAAATCCTTTAAACCTCGCTTAAACATTATTGTGCTTTCACGACTCGACGATCGCTCCCTCCAAAAGCCACATCTTCACGACTCTAATCCACGAAGCCGCGATTTCCTTCTTTAGACATGGATTAACTAAAAGCTTGGGCAACATCATGGGTAAAAGGCTAAATCGTGCCATCGCGATTTCGGTTATTTTGGACTCCAAGACTAGGAACGAAATCATCCGAGATGGTGAACACCGAAAAGAGGTTTCAAGGGTTGAGAGTACAAAATTGAAGGGACTTAACTGAATTAATTAATGCCTTAAAGGACCTTTAACATACACAGTCTACAAATGAGTTTTTTGAATGTTTCCACATTTCTTTTATTATCACGAATCTTTTAAACATTTATGGCATTGATTTGAATCTTGATGAGTTAATGGAAAATAAGATCTCATTTCACGCCTAAATCTTTCCATTAAATGACTTCACCGTTCTATCAACAAGGACTCACACAAAGTTGAAAGATCAAAGCAAGGGAGTTTCTTTCATTATTTCAATTTTATTTCTATTTTGTGCACAGAGCTTTTTCATTAGGATAACTTCTATCTGTATTTACAATTCTTACTACAGGAGATCTGAGTACAAAGTTCTTTATAATGTCTCCACGAAAAGTGTCCAAGGTGGCTGCTGAGAGTTCAGGTCAGGGCTCAGATGTTGTTTATGATACTTCACCCTAAAGTATTGATGCTGTCAAAACCTGGACATACATCTCCGACATTCTTCAGGCCGAATCGGTGAATTGTTCAGATGATTCCAGCGATAACAAGAAGGATGATTTGGCCACCAAAAACAAAATTGTTATTCAAGAAGAGATGCACAAAATAGCGGAAAGGCCACGGATCCTTCCCTATTATGATATGATCAGATGGGTGCTAGACCATGTGGATATCCCGACCAGGACTATTATCAGCGAGTAGAAGGTGATGATTGAGACTTTTAGACCAGAACATTTGCAGGCAATGTATCAGTTGTCACCCACACCAAACTTTGCATACAATGCCGAGTTCCTGGAAGGTTTCAAGGGGAAGGAATGAGAGAAATATGGCAGAAACTTGTCTGATCTGATCAAGGATTGGGTTTCGCACCCTGCAAAATTTAGGGTGGATTCTAATGGAATTTATTCAATATCCTCCTTAGAACCGCAATTCAGGTATATAGTGATGATGGCCTATAGGTTGTATGGGAGGGAGGACACCACACACATTTTCCTCCCGTGGGTGCCTCTGATTCATACAGTCGCTGAATGTTTTTCTTTCGATTGGGCCAAACTGTTCTCGGATAGTCTAACTAGTCGAATTCACGAATATCGAGCGCAGAAGGAGAGTGGGAAAGGAGCTTCATTTTTCATGTCTGCCTACATCATAAACGTTATTTGTTTCATGAAGCCTTTCTCTCTAATGAGCTAGAGCTGGACTCCATCTAATAATGAGCCTATTCATGTATATCACTCAAAAATTTGGGAGGACAAGGCCCAAGAATTTATATACGAGATTTTCAACTGGGTAATGGTACCGATGCATGTCTCCATCTTCGGTAACCGACCTCCGAGGATTTCAAATAGCATCACGGCCAACTTGAGTAGTGGGGATGACTGGTATGTAGAAGTGGAGTTTTCATACATCAGGGTTTTCAGCGCCTCTGTTCCCCCATATGCTCTACCACTATTCATGCTCGATAAGCTAGTATGTCACGAAATCGCCAGGAAAACCGTGCTTGGTGGCATAAGAAAAGAGATCAAAGGTTTTTTGAAGAAGGTATGGCCGCCCTTCCCCATTCATTTTAATACATATTCTTTATTAGATTTCAGACACGCCAAAGCTGAGGCTACAGCCTTGGAGAAATTTAAATTGGTCGACATCAAGTTTAAGAAACATGACCCACATAAGGTCGTGAGTAATCACTTGGCGAATTGTGGCCTGAAAAGATATGAACATGTGCATTCACCTCATGATGACATATTCCGAGGTGCGAGATCCTATGTTGAGGTCCTAAGTAAGATTCAAGCCCTGTCACTCGGGGATATGGCCGATTTCTTCAAATTTCAGGAACACTGGCAGAGCTGCCTTCCCCCAGTTTTACAGGATAAGAACCCACAGACTACAGGTATACAACAAACGGAAGCCAAGGGCTCAAAATATTCAGGTCCTGATCAAGAGAAAAATTAGGAAAAGATAGAGGAAATCGGGAACTCGGAGCAGGAAGCCAAGATCCCCAAACCAGGGAAAGGAAGCCTAGAAGTGTTTGTTATCCCAGAGAAACCATCCAAGGAAATCGACAGTCCCCTCACTTATATCACTCCCCTACAGTTCACAAACGGGACCCTCGATGTGGGATGGATTTTTAGCGAAGAACTAACGCCCATTACTGTAGAAGAGTTGCCTCTGAACGATTTTTTCTTCGATAAGAAGAGAAAGGTCGTTGTGAAGCAAGAGCTTTACCAGGAAGCAGGCATAGTAGCCAAAAAATTCAAAATCCTAGCCAATGGGAAAGCCATGAAAAAGGAGGAATTCGCCACTCAGATAGCAGGGACATTGGGGGCTTTTGCTACAACCAACAAATATTCTGTTGGATCCCTAAAGGAACAGTTAAAGCGGAAGAACCTCTTGATCAATAAATTGGAGGCTAAGCTAGCTACAACAGAGGCAAATGCCAGAGATTAGGTGAACGCAAGTCTAGAGCAAGCAAGAGCAGCCAATAAAAAGGAAATTGAGTAGCTCAGATCTGATCTCGAGCAAATACATCAGTTGGCCCAGACCAACCAGGCACAGGTAAGCCAACAAGAAGAAATGATAAGGAAGTTACAGGTAAAGTTGAATTCTACCGAGAGCCAGGTTATATATATCGGGATATTCCAATCCTAAACCATTGAGATCCAAAAGAGAGTGTCAGTATCTCAACAATATTTACTTGCTAAAGTGGAAGCCATCCAAAACCATTTCCAAACCATTGACCAAGCGCTGAATGACATTTTTTTGAGAGAAAGAGAAGTTGGGGCGGCTCGGGTCGCTTTCCAAGAGGCTGTTATAGCCATGACAAAAAAAGAAATGGCCAGTAGTTCCAGACTCTCCATCCCATAAAAAACCATAGGAAACATCTTGCTGAAGGCATGGGAGCGTAACATATAAGAAAACAAAGAACGAGCTAAAGAAATAAGAAAATTGTGTGAAGAAACTTTCGTCTTGATAAATGAAATTTTGTTGGATCTCAATAGGGAAAGCAATGCTGGGACACTAGGCCAGATCAATATAGCCAAGCACCTGCTCGATATCAAGGAGAATGAGGAAAAAGAGGAGGCTGAAATATCATAGATAAGCCAGATTGATATTGTCCAAGTGGATAAATGGTTAATAAAGCCAAGTGTACAGTTATGTTCTATCATCACTGAAGACCGACAAGTAGAAGAAAGGTTTCCACAGTTAGCGAAGGATTGTTACACTTTTGAGGCAAACAACCAAACAGAGCCTTCAAAGTTGATAGCCCAATTGATCGAAAAATGTGTCAATTGCATTGGGCAGGTGTCTGGCATCAAATGATGACTAGTGTTATTCTGTTCTATTTCTAGGGAAAGAAGAGTAAAGAAAGGAAGGTGCTCTACCCGCATGAAGGAGGACAAAGAAAAAGAAGTGAAATTCTTAAATTTTCCCTTTTATAATTGAAAACTTATGGAATGATTGAAATTAAAATGTTTATAAGTTTGTATAAATATGCATTTTGAAGGGAGCACCGGGGCAGACCTTTCTTGGCTAATTGTAATAGAGACTTTTTTCCTTTTGAAAATTAATACAAAGAAATCCAAAGATTCTTGATTCCGTGAACACTGAGTTATGAGTTTTGTTTTCTCTGTTATCTTATATTAAATTTCATTTCGCATATATATTTATGATGAATACTTAGTTGCAATTTATTACAACTTCTACTATGGTGACCAAGTTTTTATTCGTCTAATCGCTTGCAGTTTTTCCTCTGTATCGGCTATCAGCAGGTACAAGACCTGTGAACTTTTTAGTTCTCTATATTTTATGCTTCGTCAGATTTCTTCTTGCCTTTTTATTCTTCTGTTTACAGGGCGAGATTCTCCCTTGATAGGAGCCTCGCATTGTCGACTGCTTAATGTTTTATCACATTTCATACATGATTCTTTAAGAAGTTAACTCAGTTACGAGAGAAGGCTTTTGGTTTGTGTTCTACCTTTAACATCGGATTCGAAAATTCTCTTTTATACAGTCAAAAAATTGAAGTAACATTTTAAACATTGAACTTTCTTTTCAATTTCTATTCCTCCATGACTGTGCCCATTGCAAGATAGCCCAACATTGAACCCAGCCTATCGAATCAAACCAACATCGCTTTGAGCCTTTTTGACACCATACTTAAAAATGCCATCACCCGAGTAGAACTCGAACGTTCATGGGCCACAATTGAACGGGATATAAGCATCCATGAATGATTGGAAGCGAGACAGAGACAACTTAGAAATCAACCTTAGCTTCCTTTCCTGAAGGTTGATTCTTCCTCTTTTTTATATTTTACTCAATTTTGGATGCCTAGACCCTGTACTTTCTAGCCTTAAGTACAGATTCTGGAACAACATATTTCTGGCGCCATTGCTGAGGATCGAAGTTATGAAACCTTTTCCCTGGGAGAATGAAAGTTTTGCAAGTTTCTACCCTTTGATAGTGAACAAAGAGTGAACACCTTTTAAAGGATTTTTTTTTTTCATTCACTTGGCAATTTCATGTTTAAGTAAGATAGCATCCGGTCGAAGGAACACCAGAAAAAACTTGGATCGTAAACAGACGACGCCTATTTCTGATCCTGAAAAAATACTGAAAACAAGAGGTTCCCTTAAGCCAACCACTGTAGTCTACCATCTTAGGTACACACAACCCCAGGCTAAGATTCCTTTTGAACCTCTAACTTTGCACGAATTCCCCTCTAAAACCCTCAACCCAACTTTAGCTCTCCCTGAAATTAAAAATGAAATTCATCCAACAACTTCCGACATACATAAAGGTGAAAATCCCTCAGTAAATTTAATAGCAATCGATATCCCGTCGACTCTTCAGTTAGATTTACCGACCTCGCTGAGTCTCAAAGAGTATACCATATACTCATATTCCATGCCCGTGGGTTCCCCTGATTACATCTATTGCAAATCCGAGGAACCAAGTCCTCTCATCCCTTTTCACCCTTCTTCAGTTTTCTCATCTCTCGAAGAAGCTAAAGATTCGCTTTTAGTGTTCCAAAACCCTCTGTATAACACATCGCTTTCCTATCCAATAGTATCGATGGTGGTCACCGGAGGGGGAGGGGGAGGGGTTTTAGGAGGAGGAGGTGGAGGGGCTCCAGGAGGAGGAGCGAGGGGCCAAGGGCTACCCCCGCCTCTTAGAGTTTTCGCTAAAGTAGCTTCTAGATATGCACCTCTGGTCCTGCCTGTCCCTCTTCACAACCTTCCTGAAAACTACATGAAAAACTTACCTAAATTCACAGGAGAAGGGGACCTGACCGCGGCCAAACATATAAATTTCTTTGATCAGTTCACAGATATCCTAGGTCTCGAACATGAAGACGTATATTCGAGGTTATTTGTTTAGACTTTCAAAGGACATGTATGAACCTGGTTTCTAAGTCTACCCGCAGGTTCGATATTATCCTATGATGCCCTAGAAGACTCTTTTCTTAGACAATGGGGTGAAAGAAAAGACCATTTGTATTATTTGGCCGAGTTCGGGTCTTTAAAGAAAAAAAATTCAGAAATTGTTATGGAATTCATTCAAAGGTTCAACAAGTTATATAATAATATCCCAGTCAAATTTAAACCATCCCAACCTCCAGCCAAGATAACCTTTGCGGGAGCCTTCGAACTTGATTTCGCACTTCTGTTGAGAGAAAGGAGAGGGGCTACCTTGACCCAAATGCAAGATGATGTTGTAGAGATTGAATCTAACATGATGGCTTCTGGCAAATAAAAAACAAAATTAGAAATGGGAAATCGAGAAACCAAATATTTTAGGGAACAAGCAGGACCCTCAGAGCCTAGTAGATCCTCAAATGATAAAATGGATAATATGGCTAGGACAATTAAAGAGTTATCAAATAGGATTTCCAGAATGGAGCTAGATCAATCAAAGGCAGATCCATTCATTAAGAAGGAATTCAAAAGAAACCCCAATCCTCAAAATCAACAAAGACAGATTAAAAATGAAGACCAAAAAATTCAAACTCCTTTAAAAAATGAAAATTTTATAGGAGGAAAAGACTTGCAAGATTTTGAGGATCTGGAAGAAGATGTAAACAATTTGGGTGATGACTGCACACAACCTCATTTAACTAAAGAATATTACGAGAAGTCCTTGAACACAGAGCAACCATCAAATAAAGATAATGACATAAACAACATTGATGTTTCTGTCTATCAAGAAATGACCAATTCTATAATGGCTGAGGTCCAACATAAGTACAACCTGAGGCCTAAAAACAAATCTGTGTCGACTCCTCAACCTAAGAAAATTCTTCCTAGAGGTAAAATATACGAGCCTTCCCTGAAAGAGACCGAGATACCTAATAGAAAAATAAAAGGGGTAGATTCACAGAATCCCAAAGTAAAGGAGGCTAAGACCCAAGCAATAAAAACTAAGATAGCATAAACACATACACCGGTAAAGAAACTCGCGGAAAATAAATCAGCACAAACAAATAAGTTAGAAAAGAAGGAGTTGAGGTTTCAACCAGAGAAACAAACAAAGGTGGGGGAGGTTTCAGCCTTGAAAATGAGATAAATAAGATCAATATACCAATCCCTTTGGTCGAATTAGCAAATAATCCTGTATATTGAAAGCAGATAACCAAAATGATAGGTTTTTTGGATCTAGAATGTCACTCTGACATGATAAACTTGGAATATGATAAGCCTAATATCACTTTTGGTCCACATATCAAGGGTTCTAGAGACACCGTCGCTCCCTTCTATATTACCCTGAATGTGCTTGATCGACTGCTGCATAACTGCATGGTAGATTCTGGAGCCTCACATAATGTGATGCCCAAGTCTATTATGGATAGACTAGGCCTCGAGATCACCAGGCCTTATGGAGATCTCTACTCTTTCGATTCAAGGAGAGTTAAGTGCATGGGTATGATAAAATATTTAGTAGTTACTCTTGCACAGGTTCGGGTGAAAAGCGTCTTGATGGATGTAGTTATCGCTGATATACCTCTAAAGTATGTCTTACTACTATCTAGGTCATGGGGAGCCAAACTTGGGGGGTCTCTTCAACTAGACATGACCTACGCCATGATTCCTGTGTTTGGTGGACAATTTACCTGGCTATACAGGGAAATGAGGTTAGCATACACAGTGAGTGACCCACAGAATCCTAACAATTATCCTGTTTATGTTGTCGATCAAGATCTAGGGAATTGTATTTTGTCTTTTGATTATGGTGTAAATAGTTGTACAGAAGACAATTACATAGATGAAAATGAATCATGAAAGATAGATGAAAATATGTATAGCACTGGAATTTGGAAAATGTTTTTTGACGATGCCTTCTCATATGAAGGAGCGAGTGCAGGAGTACTATTTGTAGCACCTGAAAATGAGTTTGTTATTCCTTTCTCTTACAGGCTTCAGTGGGATATAGACTACACCAATAATGTATGTGAGTATGAGGCTCTAGTCTTGGGGTTGGAAGCTGCCAGGAAGATGAACATAAAGAACTTGGAAGTATACAGAGATGCAGAGTTGATAGTGAAACAGATAAATCGGCAATACCAAGCCAAACACCCAATATTGATATCTTACAGGAATTGCGCCTGGGATTTAATAGAAAATTTCTTCTCTTCAGTAAATGTTGATTTCATCCCATGCATTGAAAACCTGCAAGCCGATTCATTAGCCAAAGCAGCCTCAACGTTTCCCCCCCCCTACAACTTTCAAACTAAGGTACCACATAAAGGTGAGGAACAAACCTTCCATACCAAACAACATCCAACACTGGTAATTGTTTGAGGATGACAAACAAATTAGGAAGTTCCTCGAAATGATGGATGACTTTGCCGAAACTCACATTGACCAAGAAAACCAAAACGACCACACATGAATCATGCAAGAGGGAGAGGATCCTCAGGGGTTCTAGGAAAAGATTGCTAATCATTGCATGTTGGTTTTAAAGAACAATCATATTCCAAAGGGACTAATCCCTCTGGAGAGACTGTTCGACCAAAATGATATGCCCTTAAAATATGCTTTGTAACCCCAACTGGAAGAGGTTGCAGACTGCGACATAGGGACCAAAGAGGAGCCTAGGATAGTAAAAATATCAAAGTATCTCCCTCCTGATAAAAAATGTAAATATGTTGATCTACTCAAGCAGTATAAAGACATTTTCTCTTGGTCGTATGAAGAGATAAGAACCTATGACACCACTATGATTGAACACAAGATACCCCTAAAGCTCGGTGTTAAACCTTTCAGACAAAAACTCAGACAAATCAATCATATTTTATTACATGTGGTCAAAAGGGAAGTCAAAAAGATCCTGGACGCAAAAATAATCGTACCACTGAGATACTCCGACTGGGTAGCAAACCTGGTCCTGGTTAATAAAAGTGGGGAGATCAGGCTGTGTGTTGATTTTAGAAATCTAAATAAGTCCTCCCTCAAAGATAATTACCCTCTACCCAAAATGGATCACATTTTATAAAAAGTAGTTGGGGCAAATAGGATGTCAATGATCGACGGGTTTTCTGGGTACAATCAAATTGCTGTCAACGAGCACGATAAAGAAAAAACAACCTTCACCACCCCTTGGGGTACATTTATGTATGACAAGATTCCTTTTGGTTTAATGAATACAGGTGCTACTTTCCAACGTGCTATGGATATCGCTTTCATCGACGAAAAGGACAAATTCATGGTTATCTATCTTGATGATCCGACCGTTTTTTCTAAATCTTATGAAGATCATCTGATACATCTCAAGCAGATGTTTGAGAAATGTCATAGGTTTGGTTTGTCCTTAAACCCCAAAAAGTCTCACTTTGCTATGCAAGAAGGTAAACACTTGGGCCATATTGTGTCTCGAGATGGAATTAAAATTGATCCTAAGAGGGTTGAAGTTATAGACACCATAAATATCCCTAGGAATGTAAAAGAGATTCAGTCATTCTTAGGAAAAATAATTTTTTTGAGGAGATTTATCCCAAACTTTGTTGAAATCGTGAAGTTGATCACAGATATGCTAAGAAAAGCATCGAAGTGAAATGGACAGCAGAAGCCAAAGCATCGTTTGCATGCATCAAGAAGGTTATAAGCGAGGCACCTGTACTAGCAAGCCCTAATTATCTAAAATATTTTCTGATTTTCTCATTCGCCTCCGAACACACACTTGCCGCGGTACTCTTCCAGAAAAATGAAGAAGGTTTCGAGCAACCAATAGCCTTTTTTAGTAAAATTCTTAGAGACGTTGAACTCAGATACGATATAATGGAAAATCAAGCATATGCTATGGTGAAGGCGTTAAAGGCTTTCATAACCTACGTGTTACATTCTAAGGTAATTGTGTACGTACCCACCAATTCCATAAAAGACATTTTGGTTCAATCCAACAGTGATGGGAAAAGGGGACGGTGGCTTGCTAAAATTCAAGAATTTGACCTGGAGATAAAACGAACAAGGCTAGTAAAAGGAAAAGGTTTGGTTAATCTCTTAGCTGAATCAAATTTCAGAGCCCTCGGAATAAATGGCCTATAGGGAAGTGAAGAGTGTGTGGACATGAACGAGCTCGATGAACAAATAACTGCAGTTAGAATCGAAGAGAAGTTTGCCTCATCATATTGGTATAAAGATATAGTGTCCTACCTGCTGACCTTGAAATGCTCGAGTGACTTATCCCCATCTAAATCCAGGACACTGAAGCTGCATGCGGTGACATCAGAAACATGTATTGGAAAGACCCACTAGTCTTCCTGTTGGTTTGTTTAGTTGAATAAAAAACATAGAAGGTCATGAATGAATTTCATGAAGGACTGTGCGAAAGACATCACGCCTGGAGGGCAATGACTTATAAGATCTTGAGGGCAGGATATTATTGGCCCAAACTATTCTCAGATGTCAATGCCAGAGTCAGAGCCTGTAACCCTTGGCAATTGTTCACAGGAAAGCACAAACTCCCAACGCTACCATTGGTTCCGGTCAAAACGGAAGCCCCTTTTCAACAATGGGGACTAGATTTTATAGGAAAAATTAACCCTCATTCTAGCGCTCAACATAAATGGATCCTGAATGCTACATATTACTTCACCAAATGGGTGGAGGCTATTCCAACTAGAAAGGCAACGGATTCGGTGGTAATGGATTTCCTAGAAAAGAACATTTTGCCTAGATTCGGCTGTCCCCAAAAGATAGTCACAGATAATGCCCAGGCATTTAAATCTATGGCTATGATCAGCTTTTTCCAAAAGTACAATATCGTGCTTGGTCATTCCATGACATATTACCCCCAAGGAAATGGGCTAGCTGAGTCTTCAAACAAAAGTCTAATCACTATAATTAAGAAAGTGTTGAGTGAAAACAAAAAATATTGGCATGTGCATTTGAAATACGCTTTGTGGCCGAATCAGATAGGTACAGAAAAATCTATCGGCACTTCTCCTTTCCAAATGGTATACGGGACCGACGTATTATTACCTATAAATTTAGCGCTTCCCATAATGAAACTTTGGCAAGATGAGAAAGAAGAACCAAATCATGTCACAAGAAGAATAAACTAGCTGATTGAAGTTCAACAGCACAGGGCCAAAGTGGACGAAAGGCTGCAGAAATACCAAGACAACATGAAAGCGTTATTCGATCGTAAGGCCAAGGATAGAGAATTTATCCTCGACGATTTGGTTTTGAAATGGGATGCTAGGAAAGAAGACTCGAAAAAACATGGTAATTTCGATCATATCTGGTACAGACTGTTCAAAGTCACAACTACTGAAGGGAAAAATTCGTTTCTATTAGAGAATTTGGATGGTAAAATCCTCAACGCCCCTGTCAATGGGCATTATTTAAAGCACTATATGAAATAAATGGTTTCCAAAATTTCCACTGTATATACCGGTTTATGTTTTCTTTTTATTTCATAATTTTTCTTTGGTAAGTCTACTTCCATCACAAATAAAATAGGTTAGTGTTTTTCTAGAAGTAGAGATACAAAATTTTCAACACATTCAATTCTTTTAAAGCCCTGATACTCTTTGTGTTGTTCCCTTACAGGATCCCGGCTTGCATCCCAAATGAGCGAAAGGAATAAACAGACGGTCATATATCGAAGAATCAATTCGCCGAAAACAGGTGATAGAAAAAAATGTTTTTATTTTTATTTTAGAAGAGAACGAAATGGTAAGGTAAAGGTACGATTTCCAGAGATGCCTGTATTTCAAATGAATGTCACTAAAGTTCCATGACGGTCTCATAAGTATGATGTTTTCACTTGATATGTCATTAAAAGAACGACTTCTTACTCCGGGTCCTGAAATTTTCACCTAGATAAAGATAAGAGGTAATTAAAATAAGCAGAGAGAGTAAAGCATCTCCGAGAAAGGGTTCCAAGAGTCGGGTTTAATCCATGACCCCTATTTTTCGAATTCCAGACCTTTCTCCATCGCCCTTTTTCTTTCCTCAGATTTACCTTCTTAAAAAACCAAACACCTTTCCGGGGTTCCCACAGAGGGAGAAGAGGTTACGTTTTATGCTTTGGAAGCTGGAAAGAAGATTTTAGAAAGTAAGCCAACCCTCATAACTCCTCAGTCTCCTACTAAGAAAAGTTATGTGTAGGTTGATCCCGAATCTTCTAGGTTTTTTAACAGTTTTCGAAGGATTGAAGCTTTCTCGAAGGAAGACCTCTGGAAGTAATTTTTCCCATTTTTCCCTGCGGGCTAAGGTGTTTTGAAAGTTAAGAGAAAGTTGGTCCCGAGTAATCAAAGCAAGTTGACAGACCTCCACTGCGAATATTACACAGATATCATCCCTGGTATACTTCATACAAACTGATTGCCCCCACTTCGTGCTTTAAAAAGTGAAATATAAGACATATGGTGAAAGGAAATTCACATTTGATTGCCCCCATATAGTCCAAGGAGACGATGAAAGGAAATTCATAAATTATTGCCCTCATCTCAACATTTAAATGCATAATTATGATTCGAAGTGGTGAAAGGAAATTCAGTAAAAAGGTCCAGATAACTTCACTGAGGTACTGAACAAGCTCGTTGGCAGTGAATAAATATATGAGATATCTGTAAGGTTGTCATACATAAATTTCACTCTACTCTAGTAATCAACCTTTTCGAAACCGGATCTGCATCCCAAGTTCAGACAGGACTCCTCGATTAAAAGCATGGAATTTACTTTGTTTGATGCAAGCCAAAATCCACAAGATCTGTTGAATTTCCTAGGACTATTTTGATTATCTTAAGGAAGACCTAAATTTAGTATCGAGAAGGAGAAAGTCATCGAAAGGGCCACAACTGAGTTTAGAATGCATTTGAATTTTGAAAATCTTTTCAAAAGTAAAGACATAATCTCTTTTTTCCCTCTGTATCCCCTTCCTAAAACAAGTTTCACAGAAAGAAACCAATGACTCCATATACCCAATACAGGCACGTGGTCTACTGTTCTTCTTGTCCCGCAGGAATATAGAATCCCTAGTTGGAGCCTATGTTGGAGCCTCCTTTTCCAAGAGGTTGAAATATAATTCTTAAAATCAAAAGTTGATTTTGAGGTTGTCTTTTACTTTATGATCTTTACCCACTGAAAGCCTCAATACCCCAACATGCAAAGTGGTGATGGCCATTATAGTTCTAAATCACTGTCACTTAACCGTTAAGCAGGTTTATCACTTTTATTTCCTCGTGCTATCGCACTTCGGGAGTTACAAGTCACATGGTTTTTAAACTCTGATGTGCAAAGTCACGAAACGGTTCCAAAAGTTACCCCGGTTAGTGTCAAGAGTAAATCCTTTAAACCTCGCTTAAACATTATCATTCTTTCGTGACTCAATGATCGCTCCCTCCAAAAACTGCGTCTTCATGACTCTGATCCACGAAGTTGCGATTTCCTTCTTTAGACATGGATTAACTAAAATCTTGGGCAACGTCACGGGTAAAAGGCTAAATCGTGCCATTGTGATTTCGGGTATTTTGGACTCCAAGACTAGGATCGAAATCATCCGAGATGGGGAACACCGAAAAGAGGTTTCAAGGGATGAGAGTACAAAATTGAAGGTACTTAACTGAATTAATTAATGCCTTAAATGACCTTTAACATACACAATCTACGGATGAGTTTTTTGAATGTTTCAACATTTCTTTTATTATCACGAATCTTTTAAACATTTATGGCATTGATTTGAATATTGATGAGTTAATGGAAAATAATATCTTGTTTCATGCCTAAATCTTTCCATTAAACAACTTGACCGTTCTGTCAGAAAGGACTCACACAAAGCCGAAAGATCAAAGCAAGGGAGTTTCTTTCATTATTTCAATTTTATTTCTATTTTGTACACAGAGATTTTTCATCAAGATAACTTCTATCTGTATTTACAATTCTTACTACAGGATATCTGAATACAAATTTCTCTATCATGGCTCCATAAAAGCATCCAAGGTGGCTACCGAGATTTTAGGTCAGGACTCATATTTTGTTTCCGATACTTCACCCCAAAGTATTGATACTGTCAAAACCTAGACATACATCTCCGACATTCTTCAGGCTGAATCAGTGAATTGTTCAGATGATTCCAGCGATAACGAGATGGATGATTTGGACACCAAATACAAAATCATCATTCAAGAAGAGATGCAAAAAATAGCAGCAAGGCCACAACTCCTTCCCTATTATGATATGATCAGATGGGCGCTAGACCATGTGGATATCCCAACCAAGACTATTATCAACGAGCAGAAGGTGACGATTGGGAATTTTAGACCAGAACATTTGCAAGCAATGTATCAACTATCACCCACACCAAACTTCGCGTACAATGTTGAGTTCTTGGAAGGTTTCAAGGGGAAAGAATGCGAGCAATATGACATAAACTTGTCTGATCTAATCAAGGATTGGGTTTCGCACCCCGCAAAATTCAGGGTGGATTCTAATGGAATTTATTCAATCTCATCCTTAGAACTGCAATTCAGGTATATAGCAATGATCGCCTGTAGGTTGTATGGGAAGGAGGACACCACACACATTTTCCTCTCGTGGGTGCCTCTGATTCATACAGTCGCTAAATTTTTTTCTTTCGACTAGGCCAAACTGTTGTCGGACAGTCTAACCAGTCGAATTACTGAATATCGAGCGTAGAAGGAAAGTCAGAAAGTAGCTTCATTTTTCATGTTCACCTACATCATGGACGCTATTTGTTTCATGACGCCTTTCCCTATAATGAGCTAGAGGTGGACTCCATCTAATGCCGAGCCTATTCATGTCTATCACTCGAAATTTTGGGAGGACAAGGCCCAAAAATTCATATATGATATTTTCAACTGGGTAATGGTACCGATGCATGTCTCCATCTTCGGTAACCCACCTCCTAGGATTTCAGATATCATCGCGGGCAACTTGAGTAGTGTGGTTGAATGGTATGTAGAAGCAGAGTTTTCATACATCAGGGTTTTCGGCACCTCTGTTCCCCCATATGCTCTACCACTATTCATGTCGGATAAGCTGGTATGTCATGAAATCGCTAGGAAAACCGTGCTCGGTGGCATAAGCAAAGAGCTCAAAGGTTTTTCAAAGAAGGTATGGCCGCCCTTCCCCATTCATTTTAATACATATTATTTATTAGATTTCGGACATGACAAAGCCGAGGATACAGCCTTGGAGGAATTTAAATTGGTCAACATCGAGTTTAAGAAACATGACCCACATAAGGTCGTGAGTAATCACTTGGTGAATTATGGCCTGAAAAGATACGAACATGAAAATTCACCTCATGACGACATCTTCCAAGGTGTGAGATCCTATGCTGAGCTCCTAAGTCGGATTCAATCCCTCTTGCCCGTGGATATGGCCGATTTCTTCAAATTGTTGGAACACTGACAGAGTTGCCTTCCCCCAGTTTTATAGGGTAAGAACCCACAGACTATAGGTATACAACAAATGGAAGCCAAGGGCTCAAAAGATTCAGGTTCCTGACCGGGAGGAAAATCAGGAAAAGATAGAGGAAACCAGGAACTCGGAGGAGGAAGCTGAGATCCCCAACCCAGGGAAAGGAAGCCTAGAAGTGGTTGTTATCCCAGAGAAACCGTCCAAGGAAATCGGTAGTCCCATCGCTTCTATCACTCCCCTAAAGTTCACAAAGGGGACCCACGATGCGGGATGGATTTTTGGTGAAGAACTAACGCCCATTATTGTAGAAGAGTTGCCTCCGAATGAATTTTTCTTCGATAAGAAGAGAAAGGTCGTTGTGAAGCAAGAGCTTTACCGAGAAACGGGCACAGTAGCCAAAAAATTCAAAATCCTAACCGATGGGAAGGCCATGAAAAAGGAGGAATTCTCCACTCAGATAGCAGGGACATTGGGGGATTTTTCTACAGCCAACCAATATTCCATCGGATCCCTAAAGGAATAGTTAAAGCGAAAGAACTGCTTGATCATTAAATTGGAGGCTAAGCTAGCTACAACAGAGGCAAATGCCATAGATCAGGTGAACGCAGGTCTAGAGTAAGCCATAGAAGTCGATCAGAAGGAAATCAAACAACTCATATCCGATCTCGAGAAAATACATCAGTCGGCCCAGACCAGCCAAGCACAGGTAAGCCAGCAAGAAGAACTGATAAGGAAATTACAGGTAAAGTTGAATTTTTTCAAGAGCCAGGTTATAGATATCGAGATATTCCAATCCCAAGCCATTGAGATCCAAAAGAGAGTGTCAGTAGCTCAGAAAGATTTACTTGCTAAAGTGGAAGCCATCCAAAACCATTGCCAGACCATTGACCAAGCGCTGGAAGACATTTCTTTGAGAGAAAGAGAAGTTGGGGTGACTTGGGTCACTTTCCAAGAGGCTGTTATAGCCACGATGAAAAATAATTGATCAGTAGTTCCAGACTCTCCATCCCATAGAAAACCAGAGGAAACATCTTGTTGAAGGCGTGGGAGCATAACATATCGGAAAACAGAGAACTAGCTAAAGAAATAAGAAACTCTTGTGAAGAAAATTCTGGCTTGATAAATGAAAGTTTGTTGGATCTCGATAGGGAAAGTAGCATTGGGACACTGGGCCACATCAATATAGCCAAGCACTTGCTAGATATCAAGGAGAATGAGGAAAAAGGAGGCTGAAATATCACAGATAAGCCAAATTGATATTGTCTAAGTGGATAAATGGTTAATAAAGCCAAGTGTATAGTTATGCTCTATCATCACTGAAGACCGACAAGTAGAAGAAAGGTTGTCACAGTTAGAAAAGGATTGTTACACTTTTGAGGCAAAAAACCAAATAGAGCCTTCAAAGTTGATAGCCCAATTGATTGAAAAATGTGTCAATTGCATTGGGCAGGCGAAAGGGTAGGTGTCTGGCATCAAATGATGACTACTGTTATTCTTTTCTATTTCTGGGGAAAGAAGAGTAAAGAAAGGAAGGTGCTCTGCCCGCATGAAGGAGGACAAAGACAAAGAAGTGATATGCTTAAATTTCCCCTTTTGTAACCGAAAACTTCTGGAATGATTGAAATTCAAATGTTTAGAAGTTTGTATAAATATGCATTTTGAAGGGAGCACCGGGGAAAACCTTTCTTGGCCGATTGTAATAGAGACTTTTTTCCTTTTGAAAATTAATAAAAAGCAATCTGAAGATTCCTGATTCCATGAAGACTGAGTTATGAGTTTTGTTTTCTCTGTTATCTTATATTAAATTTCATTTTGCATATATATTTCTGATGAATTCTTAGCTGCAATTTAGTACAACTTATACTGTGGTGACCAGATTTTTAGTTGTCTAATCACTTGTAGTTTTTCCTCTGTATTAGCTATCAGCAGGTACAATACCTATGAACTTTTTATATCTCTATATTTTATGCTTCGTCAGATTTCTTCTTGCCTTTTTATTCTTTTGTTTACAGGGCAAGATTCTCCCTTGATAGGAGCCTCACATTGTCGACTTCTTAATGTTTTCTCACATTTCATACATGATTCTTTAAAAAGTTAACTCAGTTACGGGAGAAGGCCTTTGGTTTGTGTTCTACCTTTAACATCGGATTCGAAAATTCTCTTTTATACAGTCAAAAAATTGAAGTAGCATTTTAAACATTAAACTTTCTTTTCAATTTATGTTCCTTCATGACTGTGCCCGTTGCAAGACAACCCAACATTGAACCTGACCTATCGGATCAAACTAGCATCGCTTTGAACCTTTTTGACACCATACTTAAAACTACCATCACCCGGGTAGAACTCGAACGCTCATGGGCCACAATTGAATGGGATATAAGCATCCAAGAACATTTGGAAGTGAGACAGAGACAACTTAGAAATCAGCCTTATCTTCCTTTCTTGAAGGTTGATTCTTCCTCTTTTTTATCTTTTACTCACTTTCGGATGCCTAGACTTTGTACTTTCTAGCCTTAAGTACAGATTCTGGAACAACAGGAGGGAGCACTGATTTGTTATTGATTTATGGAAAGTCATTTTTCATTTCAAAAAATGGTCCAAGATGAGCAGTTCCCTTTCCAGTTCGAAAAGTGGTTTGATATTTCTAATGGATAGGCATTTTCCAGTTCGGAAAATGGTCCAGATTGAACGGTTATTTTCATAATGAAATGGTTCTATGGATTGTTGATGTACCATAGAAAATGATTCCCCTTGTGGCCAGTGTGGGGGAATGGTATAGGACAGTCTTTCTTCTTGAATATCCCTCTCAGTAGTGGTCAAGAAAAATGGTCTGCCTCATCGGACAGTCATTCCTTCAAAGCTCATAGTTTTGAGTAGTTTCGAAGAATGGTCCATTTTGGAGGTTGGTGCAAGATAGTCATTTCCTTAGGAAATGGTCCGGACAGTCATTCCCTAGGGAAGATTCATTCTCTCCAAGTTTCACTCTGTTTATTGCCGAAGGAATGGCCCAGATAGGTGAATGGTCCATGTTCAACAATCAGGGACATGTATTCCCTAGGGAAGACTCATTCTTTCCAAGTTGCACTTTAGTGCCGAAGGAATGGCCCAGATAGGTGAATGGTCCAGGCTCAGAAATGAGGATAGTTATTCTTCCTTACTTGAAAAGAATAGTCTAGATAGCCCATAATTTATGTTTTACTCTTTGAGGGAATATGCTCATCCAACTCTCACAGATGTGAGTGGAAGAATGGCCCAAATGACTCAGTTATATCATGATATTGTTTCTGTGCAGGTTGATATCAGATGATATGATTTCCATGGAGACTGTATGTATATGGACAGTAGATGTATGCTACTGTGGTGGATTTGTTCCATTGATTGTGACTATATGTCACTGATCAAGTAACTGTGTGCTACTTGGTGTGGTAATGTATAACTAGATTGTAGTTGTGTACTACTATGGATAGACACAGTTGTGTTCTATTGAATGACATTGTGTAATATACCAGATATAAAAAGTATGTAGAACAAAAATAAAATGGTAGAAATGGCAGAATAACAACAATATAACCAGAACAATCACCACAATAGCACTGAAATGATATAAGAATAACAACATAAATAACACTTTCATTCTAAAAGCAATGTTCACGGGAATCTTCGAGGGGGCAACCTCCAGTTGAGCAGAGATCTATTACAATAATATCCAACCTAGGGTTCTCATACCCTCGATTCCTATTTATACTAAATATGTCTATCAAAAGAAGCATCTAGAGGAAGATCCTTCTAGAAGTGGAAGCTTCTATTAGGTTTGCCTACATTCGACTTATTCTATTTTATTGAAAGGCCTTATAAATTTTGACCTTTATTACATCCAAATATATTGTTCTACCTATGTGCGGGTTAGAACCCTAACGTATTTTCCCCCTTAAAGAAAACCTTGTCCTCAAGGCTTGAGATGTGGAAATTGCTGCAGAATGGTAGCTGGTTCCCAAGTGGCATCTGTTGGAGTTGTATCTTTCCACTGGACTAACACTTCCTTGATGGTTCTCTAACATAGGCGACGCTCACACTGGTCCAAAATGGCTTGTGTCTATAGCCAGATGGATCCTTCTTCGACTAACTCAGGAAGGTTGGTTTGAATTTGACACTTAGTTCTAATCACCTTCTTTAAGCATGAAACATGAAAAACAAGATGTAGCTTAGAATGATTGGGCAAAGCTAACTGACAGGACACCTATACCAAATGCTTGAGAACTATATAAGGACCATAGAATTTGGGATCTATCTTCTGACAATGCTTGGCCTTGAGGGAATTTTTCTTGTAAGGTTGCAGTCGAAGAAAGACCTGATCCCCTTTTGCAAATTAACATTCAGAGTGACCTTGATCTCCTTGTTGCTTCATGCAATTATGTGCCATGACCAAATTATCTTTGAGGGTATGGAGAATATCCTCTTGAACTGTAAGTGTTTGGTCAACCACCTGGACCTTTGAGACACTAGGTAAGTATGAGAGAACTATGAAGTCATGCATGCAGTTGTGTGGTATGAAGTGTTGTACTACCATTCAGCTAGGGGTAACCATTGAGCCCACTAATTTTTCTTTTCTGAGGCAAAACACCTCAAATATGTTTCCAAACACTTATTTACAACTTCTATTTGACCATTAGTCTGGGGACGATAAGCTGTGATGAGATGCAATTGGGTGCCTTGTAGCTAGAACAATTCTTGCCAAAACTTGCTGGTGAAAGCTGGGTCGTGATCAGAAACAATAGAATGTGGCATTCCATGAAGCTTGAAGACCTGATCCATGAAACGTTGAGCCATCATGGATGTTTTAAATGGGTGTTGAAGAGAAAAGAAATGAGAATAAATGGAAAGGAGATCAACAACCACCATGATGTTTAATTTATTTCCTGATTTGGGTAAGGCTGTAATAAAATCCATAGAGATATATCTCCAAATAGCAGGTGGAATTGGAAGTGGTTGTAGTGTGCCTGGATATTTGATTGTTTTGCCCTTGTTGCATTGACACACATCACATTCAGCTACAAAATTATGAATGTCTTGTTTCATGCTATCCCAGAAAAAAGAGCGTTTAACCCTGTCCTAGATTTTGGTAAACCCGAAGTGCCCAACTATGGGTGTAGCATGAAGCTAAGAAAGTACCGTGGATTTAAGTTTGGATTGTTTTATTAAATAAAAATGACCTTTGTATCAAATCTCATCATGGAGCCAATAGTACCCTGGGGAAGCTGGAGAATTGGATTGCAACTGTTGGATCAGCTGTGAACTTTTGGGATCATGTAGCCATTCCTGGAAGACAGCTTGGAGACAATCTGGTACAATGAAGGAAAGAGAAAAAAGGGAACTGTCATATTTATACTTTTGGGAAAGTGCATCTGCAACCACATTGTCTTTGCCTTTTTTGTAAATGATCTCATAATCATATCCCAAGAGCTTGGTCACCCATTTTTGTTGCTCTAGGGAGGAAATGCGTTGTTCCAGAAAATACTTGAGGCTTTGATGTCCTTTCTTAATTTGGAAGCACTTCCCCAATAGATAAGGGCACCACAGATAACCGACATGCAGAATAACCAACATTTCCTTTTCATAGATTGGTTTGCCCAGATTTCTTTCAGACAATTGCTTGTTGGTAAAGGCCAAAGGCCGATCCTCTTGCATAAGGACAACAACAATTCCTTTCCCTGAAGCATCACATTCCCAGACAAAGGTCTTTGTGAAATCAGGAAGGGCCAGGACTAGAGTGGTGCACATGGCCATCTTCAATGTTTGAAAATGTTGAGCCACAACTGGAGTCCAAGTGAAATAGTTATTTTTTAAGAGTGCAGTGAGAGGTGCTGCAATCTTTCCATAATTCTTAACAAACTTGCGATAATAACCTGTTAAGCCCAGAAATCCATAGAAGATTTTGAGAGTCTTTGGGTGAGGCTAGTCTTGCATAGCTTCAATCATTTTAGGATCCACCCTGATGTCGTCCTTGCCAACCAGATGACCCAAGTACTCGACTTCTGAGGTGCCAAAAGAACATTTAGATTGTTTCAGGAAAAGTTGGTGCTGAGAGAGTAGATGGACAACTCGATCCACATGGGAAAGATGGTCTATCCAGGTTTTTCTATAGATGAGGATATCATCAAAGAAAACTAAGACAAAATGACCGAGAAAAGGATGGAAGACATGATTCATGAGGCTTTGGAAGGTGGAGGAGGCATTACACAAGCCAAAGGGCATGACCAAAAACTCATAGTGGCCCTCTTTCATATGTATCTGGTGGTAACCAGAATGAAGATCGAGTTTAGTAAAGAATTGGGAACCACTCAATTCATCCATAAGGTCATCAATTATGGGGATGGGAAATTTTTCTTTAATGGTAAGTTTGGTAAGGGCACGGAAGTCAAGACACATTCGCCAAGAACCTTCTTTCTTCAGGACCATGACCATAGGAGAAGAATAGGGGCTCATACTAGGATGGATAACACCTGCGTTAAGGAG
This sequence comes from Picea engelmannii, assembly GCA_009831015.1. Taxonomy (NCBI): domain Eukaryota; kingdom Viridiplantae; phylum Streptophyta; class Pinopsida; order Pinales; family Pinaceae; genus Picea; species Picea engelmannii. The sequence continues at coordinate 1,624,912 of ML778123.1, read as the reverse complement.
TTACTGGACCATTTTCTCAATTTCATTTTTTTGGGAAAAGGGGTGACGATATAGACAGATATTGGGAGGAAAGATTCCTGGTATAAGGGGAATGGAATGATCATGAAAACCATGGGAAGGAGGGAGTCCCTGGGGAGTGGAAAAGACCACTTGATGTTTAGAAAGGATGGATTAGAGGTCTTGCGGCACCAAGGGTGTCTTTGTTGCTTGTATGGCATGGAGTTGGGAAATAACACCAGAATGCCCTTTTTTTAGCATCTTTTCCATGCGATGGGAACTAATGATCTCAGGTGTACTGGCAGTGATTCCTTGGAACTTATATTGTTGTCCCTCCTGGTTGAATTGCATGGTTAATTCCTTAAAATCCATGACAATGGGAACCAAAGTCCTTAGCCAGTCTGCACCCAACACAATGTCACAACTACCCATGTCGATAGCAAACATATGAGATTTGAGGTGGTAGTCACCAATTTGGAGACGCACATTTTCACAATGCCCTCCACATTTCATGGAGCCACCATTGGAAATCATGATTTGGAAATTATTGACGGCATGGATGTAGCAATGATTTTCTTGGGCAATGTGGTGATGAATAAAATTATGGGTGCTTCCACTATCAACCAGAATGATGACCTTCCTATGCCTGATGTAACCAATGAGCTTGAGGGTTTGGGGAGCAAAGAAGCCAATGAGAGAATTTAGGGAAATAACCAGTTCTACTTCGGGAGGGGTTATGTCAGTGGTTTCAGGTGACTTAGACACAAGGGGTGTTTCAACATCCTCTTCTGAAATATCCTCTGATATGGCCATCAAAATATTTTGTTCCCTACACTTGTGGCTCAAGAAATATTTGTCATCAAAATTATGACAAAGGCCTTTGATTTGGCATTCAACCATTTCAGCCCTGGTCAATTTTTGGATCTTTAGTGGAGCGGAGGGAGTAGTGGGATTTACTGGTTTAGTGTGAGGGATAAAGGAGGGCTTCCGGTTTTGAGAAGATAAAACCTGTTGTGCTTCTTTAGCTCTTTTAGTAGCCTCCATTCAACTTTGAGGCCGATCCATGAGGACATGGACCCAAATCTCATACTTGAGGCCATTGATAAAACACTCTAAGAAAAAGGCATCATAAATGCCCTCTATCCAAAAATCTAGGTGCCCAAAAGAAGTTATAAAGTCTTTGACTATTCCTGATTGTTTCAACTTTGTCAAACAACCTAAATGATTGGTGTCAGTGTCAAAGAGTTCATAAAGCTCTGCCACAAATTGTGTCCAAGAAATATACCCTTGATGGGAAGTTTTTCTCCATTGCCAACGTTCTTGATTTAGATGGAGAACAACATATCAGAGTTTGGCCAAGTCATCTGTAATGCCGTATAAAGAGATATAATGTTCCATTTGGGTTACCCAACCAGTGGGATCCGAGCCATAAAATTTGGTCACATCCACCCGCAGAAGGCGTAGGTCACGTTGAAAGTGATGGTGCTAAAAGTTAGAGTAATGTTCAGCTTTAATATCTGAAGGTGGGTTAGATAAAGGATTATCTGTAGGGATATCCATCTTGGTGCAAAGCATCGAAACGACAGATACAAACTGGGTAGTCAGGTCTTGTTTGATTTCCTCCATTGAGGACTACATGGATGTATTGAGGACAACAACATTGGCACTGACTTGTTTCACTTCTTGTTGGGTCTTGGTGATTATATTGCAAGGTATTGAAGTGATCTTCCAGGTCTTGGCTACGAGTATGGGCCATGATGATGAGGAAACCAAAATGGGGTGGGTGGGGTCAAAACATTTGCTGAAAAATGATATGTATGAATGTGATAAGGGAAAAGAGAAGAATCCAATGGAATAGGTCTCAAATAATGTTGCAAAAATTTCCAGACTCGCTTTTTTTTTTTTTTTGACACCCGCGGAGTTATACTCCGGTTTGAAGAATACTATAGTAATGAAATTCCCAAATGCTTAACCAAGAATAAATGTCTAGTTATTTGGCAAATCAAACACAGTTGTGCGGCAAGAGATCTTGTATGTTTTAATTTGTTAATGTTTCTATCCCCAAGGGTTAGGTATTCAAGGGTTCTACAGACAAGGGCTTGCCCTGTGCTATAGCTCTCTGATATACATGTGGGGTCCAACAGTAGTACTTGGCCCAATATATCAGGGCACTAACTAAGGAGGATATACTGTACCCTTAGCCGTATTACCCGTTTACCTAGGTACTAGAGAGTATCTTCCCGAGTGTTGTTATCGGTGGCACTATAGCAGTCAGGAGGTCGATAGATTTATCTAAAGAGGGATTTAGGTAATATAGGATGATCCGTACACAGATTCTGTCTGATACGCTACCACTCGAAGGGGTACCAACAAGGGTTACAAGAGTGGCCAATAGATGTGCACTTAAATACCACTTGTATTTCCTCCGTGTATGAATCCCTCAACCACAGGTTTATGCACGTAACGACAGATCTTTGTGGCTTAAAGATGCCAGAATACGTATCTACCCCGAAAAAAAAATTAACCCACACTTTCTGCCGAGGAAAGTATTCTGATACCACTTGTAATATACCAGATATAAAAATTATGCAGAACAGAAATAAAATTCTAGAAATGGCAGAATAACAATAATATAACCAGAACAATCACTACAATAGCACTGAAATGATATAAAAATAACAATAGTAATAGCACTTTGATTCTGAAAGCAATTTTCATGGGAATCTTCAAGGGGGAAACCTCTAGTTGAGTAGAGCTCTATTACAATAATATCCAACCTAGGATTCTCATATCCTCGACTCCTATTTATACTAAATATGTCTATCAAAAGAAGCATCTAGAGGAAGATCCTTCTAGAAGCGGAAGCTTATATTAGGTCTTCTTACATTCGAATTATTATATTTTATTGAAAGGCCTTATTAATATTGACCTTTATTACATACGAATATATTGTTCTACACATGTGTGGGTTAGGAATCTAACACATTGTTCTGATTGCCTTGTAGACTATTAGTAGTGTTGAAAATGATTATCAAAATGATTATCAGCTCAAGAGAATGATTTGTATTAGGTTATTATCCTCCAAGAGAAGAAGTCGGCTAAGCGAAATATTATATACTAAGTAATTAGTACCCAGAATGAGAAGTCGGCCCAGGCAGTTTGGCAGAAACAGTATAAATATAGGAGGCCAGTCTTCCTTTTGGCCAGTATTCTCATAACTGCAAAAGTACACTTGTGCGCACTGCAGTTGGCTAGTTTGTGCGCAAGTCTTGGGAGCAGCTGCTGTCGACAGTTCTACATTCTGCATTTTCCATTTTTCTGGGTTGGATTCTTTTATCAGTTTCTGTTATTATTTCTTGGTGCACTATCCTTGGAGAGAGGTACACCACCTTTGTTTGGCTATTAATCCTAGGGTTTTCTTTTGAAATCATTCTCTGTCAAAGTTAAGGTGCTCGAGGGTGGCTTCGGCCTATGGTTGGGTGACAATATTGCTATATTTTTTATGGTTAAATTAGAACATCCATTATATTCTAAAATTTCTATGGATGAAACAAAATTTGACAGATATACAGGTTGAGTATGATGAGCTCATTCCAATATATTGTGATAATACAAGTGCCATCAGTATCTCAAAAAACACGGTGATGCACTCCAACACGAGGCACATTCCAATCAAGTATCACTTTCTACGGGAACAAGTTGTAGAGAAGAACATCAGAGTTGAATATGTAGGAACAAAATAACAAGTGGCATACATATTTACAAAACCACTTCCACGGGAATCCCTTGAGTATCTTTTCCAGAGACTAGGAGTAATTTCTACACCAAAATGAATGCTTTTGAATGCTTATCTTATATGTCTTATATGTACACGAGGAATCACCATAAATAGGAAAAAGGGGGAGAGATTTATCAGATGCAAAGCTAAATTCTTGGAGAGAGAGCATAGAGGCATGTTTCCAAGGGGAACGATTTTCACAAGGGACAAATGAGCGATATGACTTCAGAGTGATGCCCTTTGTCAAAGGGGGGATATTATTCATATGAAGGAAAAGCGAGTAATAAGAGGATTATAAACACAAAGAGAAAACAAAGGAACATATATAGGGGGAGCATCCCCAAGGAGAGTTCAGTCAGGGGGAGCATCCCCAAAGGGATATACCCTTTTCCATTGATGTCCAAGGGGGAGAGATAGAAACATTGATAAAGAGTATAAGAATGAATGTTATCATGACTATATGTTTCCATAAATTTTGGTTTTTCCATCAATGCCAAAGGGGGAGATCTTCAGATAGTTGGCATAGGTTGATGGATAGTTGGTATGGATTGTTGGTTGTCATTGATGTCAACCCTTGGAGAAAGTTTGGTAGTGAATTCTAGTAGCACCCAAGCTTGGGTAATGGGCCCAAGTTTTTTTTATGGATAATGGTATGAGTTTTGATATATTTGAATGAAATACTATTCTAGATGGATAGTACATGTCACTCTATTCCTGGTGGTATGTGGAACATCACATAACTCCTCACGGTTTGAGAGTTATGGTTTTACGAAGTTGGAGGACCCTCATATGTTGGCTTGAATCCCCAAAAGGTCAAAGAAGTCAAAGAGATTGCAAAGAATAGATTATTGTTTAAATGATAAAGTAAAGTGACAAAGTCAAGAAGGATTATTTAAATAATAAAGTGAAGTGACAAAATCAAAGAAGATTATTTAAATGATAAAGTGAGGTGACAAAGTCAAGGAAGAATATTTAAAAGATAAAATAATGGAGAAATTTCTAATTATGGAAAGTGGTTAACCCTAAAAATGAGGAAAATATGTTAAGTTACCTATAAATGGGTTAAGTGACCTAGAAATGGGTTAAGTGACCTAGAAGATGATTCTAAGGAAGATATTTCGAGAGTATAAATAAGAGACAAGGATCTCTCATTTTATATCACACTTGAGAATATTGAATATCTATAGGTGACTGAGGTAAACATAGGATATCTAAGCCGAATTTCAGAGGGAAGGTGAAGAAAATAAGGCTGGAATTCAAGGGAGGATAAATTATTTTGATGATGCTTTCTAAGGTATGTTATTTACAGGTCATCTCACCATTTTCGCAATACATGTTTTTCTAGAATGATTCAGGCCGTGATATTGATAGGACATTGAGGAAACATATCCAAGTGTTTGTGGTAAACAATTCATCTTGTGGGGCATTTTATTTTTGGAGTTACACTCCGTGGGAAATAGGGTTTGTGGCTAGTCCTGAAACGAGTCTAAAACAAGTGTTTCAGGTAAAAATGTCATAACTTATTCATAAAAGATCCAAATTCCATAAGAAAAAAATGTGTTGGTTAGAGTATAGTCTGTAGTATTTTGTGTAATATTTTCAGATCGATTCAACAAATATTCTGTGCGGGGAACGCTCTACAAGGTCGCTCTCTAGAATAATCCAGAATTCAACAAGGTATGCCATTTTTTCTATAAATCATTTTCTAAGAGGTTTAAAGTAGTTACACTTGGAGGAATTGCATAAAATACAATAAAGAACATTGTGTATAATTTTTAGAGATTTATTCATTACAGGTACATAGTTATGAATATTTCAATTCAAGGTTGTTGACTAATCCAAAACTATTCATGTGAGACTAAAGTAAAGTTTGATGAAAATGCTAGTATCTTGTTGTTAAAGTTAAGGAAGGTTTGTAGGTATGTTATCATATACACCAGGTCTATTACAAAGTTACAAATCATATTTGGATGATGAAATTGATGAGGGCTTTTGGTTGAGGTACATGTTGGGTACATGGTTGAGACAAGTAGTTGATGAGTTGGCACATACATGAGGTGTATAGTTGATGATATTGGTACATCTTGATGAGTCATAGTTGATGAGTAGTTGATAAATGATTGGTACATACTTGGTACATGGTTGGAGGAACTTGTTAGTATTATTGTTGACACATGGTTTATGGATGATGTAGCATACTTGTATTGGTATATTATTAGAAGAACATATTGATATTGGTGATGATTATGAGTTGTTGTGTTATGCTTGGTTGATGCATATATTTGAGAGTTGTATTAGTGATTGATCTTGGTGATTAGATCTGATTTGGTTGATAATATTGTTGAGATAGGTTGTTATGACAGGTTTTTTAGATAGGTTGTTGTGACAGGTCTTGTACAGGTTTGGTGCATGGTTGATGCACTTGTTCATGGTACAGGTTTTGTACAGGTTGGTGCATGGTTGATGCACTTGTTCATAGTATAGGTTTTGTACAGGTTTGGTGCATGGTTGATGCACTGGTTCATGGTACAATTTTTGTATAGTTTGGTGCATGGTTGATGCACTTGTTTATGGCACAAGTTGATTACAGGTTGATGTACAGGTTGGTTCATGGTTGATGCACTTGTTTATGGTACAGGTTGATTAGAGGTTGATTAGTACAAGTTTACAACAGTATATCTCACAATGATAGTGTGATAGTGGTTTCATAATTCTACTTATACGTTAGGGTGGTTGGACGGGGCAAGGACAGGTGGTTGTAGCCACCTTCCGGTTGTAGTTGGAGAACTTAGGGGGTTGTAGCCTCCTTGTGGTTTTAGCCAGAGAATAGGGGAGTTGGATATTCCCTCAGGTTGTAGCCTGAGAAACAAGGAGGTTGGAGCCTCCTTCCAGTTGCAGCTGGAAAACAAAGGAAGTTGGTGCTTCAAATGAATGTAATTCTTTAAGACATATAAGAAAAAACTTATGTGGTTTTCTCCTATTTTGGGTTTCCACGTAAAACATTGGTGTATTGTGTATGTGTATGATTGTTTATTTGTTCATTGTTAATTTAATCCGTATTTATTGGATGATAATGATACATTGATATAACACTTGGATTATATGGTTAAAAAGGAATAAATTGTTGTATTATTGATTCACTCCCCCTCTCAGTAATCCAACACTGATGGCTTGCTGGGGTTGTTGTTTTTTCTAGAGTCATTGTTGTTATCATTCATATTGTTAGTTTAGCCAAGTTCTGAGTTCTAGGTTAGAAACTAGACTGATAACGTAATAGAGTCATATAGTACTGTAATGTTGGGAAGAGCAAGGGACTGAGATAACCTTGTATCATAGTAGTACAAAGCACTTGCTGTGATCTTTGGCATGGCTTATTATATATGTAACTCAAGATGATCTTGTATTTTGAGAAGAAACATATTATATGGTAATACAGTGGGAGACCCAAACTTTCTGAATATATATTGTCTATTTATTCTTTTGATTCTCTTGAATGCTACTCTGTATTATCTTTTATGTATGATATGCTTAATTTCTTCCTCGTGAAGTGTGACACAACTATGTTTCTTTATTCTAAGTTAGGAAATGTTCAGAACTGCTACAGGTTTAATCTATCTTGTGCAAGACTAACATGAATCTTGATGCTTCCTAGATTTGTCTAAGTATTCTCCTTACCCTTCCCTCTCTTTCTCGTCTCCTTTGCGCTTAGGGTGGGTCTTCTTCCCTCCTGGGAAGATGAAAATGCAAACACAATAGACTACATTGGTAACTTTTGTTGGTAACTGTAAGACGACCCTGGTTTGATCACTTTTGCACCAACATGAGTACCATCCTCGTTACCATAGATATGTTCTTATGAAAATTTTATTGGAAATACTTTTCCTCTTGTTATTCTTGTTTCGGGCAGGTCATAGGCGATAGCTCAGAGAAGGAGCTACAGTGACAGTTGCAAATATTTAGCAGATGACTCCATCAAGTGGTGAGGTAGGTAATCTCACCAAGTACCAATTGTAAAGTAAGCATGTAAAGAAAATGGAGTTTTGGACATTGTTCACTTAGATGTTTGTGGACCAATGTTAACCTCCTCACTAAGTGGAGAGGTCAGGATTAAGAGGGATCTCACTACTCCCTACAATACTAAACATAATAATGTAGTAGAAAGAAAGAAATGATCCATTGAAAAATTTGTTAAGGCAATGATGAATAATCAGAATCTATCCATGTTTCTATAGGGAGAAGCAACTATGACAATTGTGTCTATTCAGAATATAAGTCCTCATCATATATTGAAGAACATGACTCCAGACGAAGCCTTCTCCAGAAAGAAGCCAAGTGTTGAACACTTGAGGATCTTTGGTTGTCCTGTCTATATTCATGTTCCCAAGGACAAAATAAGGAAGTTGGAACCTTCGGGAAATAATGAAATACTCCTTGGATATAGTGAGTCATCAAAAGCTTACATAATCTATTTTCCTTGTCAACAGAAGGTTAAAATCAACATAGATGTGAATTTTGATGAAAATATTGTCTTTAGGAAATCTATATAAGATTCCATAGATTCCAACGATGAAGAAGAACATGAAGGTCCCAAGGAAGAAACTACATATTCTCCAGAACATCCCAATGAAGAACCATAACAACCACTTGAACCTGTGGAACCAATTATTGTACCTGAGACCCGAAAATGACCAACATGGATCAAATCCATCCTACAAGAAGCAGAAAGACATAAATCTCCCAATGGCACCTTCAGGGAAAGAAAGAGGCCCGAAAGATTCTCTAGTTATGTGACACTCATGACAAGTCTTGTCAATGAAGAACTTTCCACCTTTGAGGAAGCAGTCGAGAAGAAACAATGGAAGGACGTTGTGATGGAAGAATATCAATCCAATGAAAAATGATGTATGAGAAATTGTGCATGAACTTGAAGGAAAGTCTGTAGTCACTTCAAAATGGGTTTACAGGATAAAGTATGTAGTACATGGGAGTATTGATAAATATAAGTGAAGATTCATGGCTAGAGGGTTCTCCCAATAGGAAGGATAAAACTATGATGAGATGTTTTCTCCAATTGCCAGATACACATCTATTAAAGCCATCATATCTCTCGCAATATACATGGATTGGATTTTACATTAGATGGATGTAAATACTTTTTAACTCAATGAAGTAATTGAGGAAGAATTATAAATAGAGAAACCTCAATGTTTTGAGGTATACCCGAGAGAAACCCATGTATGCAGATTAAAGAAGGCCTTGTATGGACTCAAGCAAGCTCCAAGAGCTTGGTATGAACTAATTGAGAGTTACTTGATGAGACTTGGATTTTCCAGGAGCTATGTTGATCCAAACCTTTATTACAAGGTTGTGAATGATGCACCTGCTACTATATGTTGATGATTTGTTTATGACAAGTGCAGAGCCTCTCATTATTCAATGTAAGAGGGAGTTATCCTCTAAATTCGATATGAAGGATCTTGGTCTCATGCATTATTGTTTGAGACTGGAAGTATGGTATAAGCATGGTGGAATATTCCTGGGGCAAGGGAAGTATGTTTTAAACATCCTTCATAAGTTTGGGATGATGGATTGCAAACCCATGGAAACTCCCATGGTGATATATTTGAAGAAGCTAAGAGACTCTGATTCTGATCCAATAGTCTCAATATTGTACAAGTAGTTGATTGGATCATTGATGTATTTTGTTAATACCTTGCCAGACATTTTCTTTGTTGTTGTTAGCACTCTGTAATTTGCCCAAGGCTGTGGAGGTAGTCACAGAGGCAACATCAAAACCGCTTCGAGTTAGGGATCTAGCCCTCCGAGACTCAGAGAGGGATCTCTCTGTCTGATTTATCTTTGTTAGAGATTTGATCTTAGGATAGCTATGCATAACATGGGTTTGTTCATGGATTTTGAGTTGGTTTGGTTAAGGCACAAAGGACCATGGGCAATGGAGTCACAATATGAGATTTAATAAAAAACAAATCCTACAGACAGCCTTACAGGGAAAGGTAGGAAAATCATTGGATTCTTCGTAAGCTTGGGGTATGTCAAAGGGGGAAAATTGTTAAGAGGTCAAATTAAAGACAGAGCAATAAAGAATTCTGCGTTTAACGTTTAGGGGAAAACATTGACATTGCTTTAAACTGGGAACAGGGTGTTTTTACACAAATCCTGATCTCAAATCTCTTCAAAACAATGGAGAAGACAAACACATATGATAACAGAGGAAAAAAAAATCACAATGAGAAAAACTTCACCAATGAATTTGACACAAGAATCATGTAACTCCTGCGACTGTATTATTTGAATTGATGAAAAATACAGCTAGCTCAGTGAACTGTTTTTACAAAAACTCCATCATGGTCCCCTAAATGATCAAAATTTTACATTAAAAATCATATCTATAAATAGGAGAGGTCTCCCCATAAGTTTCAGAAGTTGGATTCAACTGCCTCGGCCAAAAATAGCCAAAAATCCCCCAAAATCTGGAATTGTCCGCCATGAAAGATGAGCCTAATTTATGCAAAAGAAGGGGTCCTAACAGACATCTGTTTCTCTTCAAAAATGACACCTGGGAAAAAACTGAAGGATTTTATTTTATATGGCCATGTTATAGACAAAAACCTCCTTCGATTTCGCCAAATTCCTCTCCAGATGGCCGTAACAGCTCCTGCAAGATTGGGACTGTAACAGAAAAACCGAAAATCCGAAAAATGAGGTTGAAAGACAACTTCGATTCTCCCTTCTCATGGAACCTGTGAAAAAACTGAGAGAGGTTATTGTTCTTCATCTCGTGATAAGAAAACACCTCTCTCATATTTTGAAAATCCATCTTCATTTGCCCAGAATCCGTATTGAAAGAAGATGTACTGAATAGGGAAAAATGGCGAAAAATGAGAAAAGTGGTTTTTTTTTTGGGATGGGTGGTATTCTAGACCCCCACGAGATGGTAAGCGGTTTTGGGGGGGTGGGGGGGTCCGCTGGCATGTGGGGGAAAGACTTGTCCGGGGGGTGGTTTTTAGAAACTACCATTCCGGACCCCCCCCTCTCATTAAGTTTCGGATAGTGAGGGGGGGTCTGGAATTTTTAATAACCATTGATTTGATTTTAAATTGTTTGATGTGAATGAGAGTGTATGGGGGGTATTTGGGTGGGTAGACTTAGGGTAGTGTAGTTTTTAATTTTTTTAGTTTTTGTTTTTAATATATTTTATGTTTTGTTTACGTTTATTTTTGTTTTTAAAAGTTTTATGTTTTGTTTTAATCTTTTAATATATTTATTTAATGTTTGGTTTTTTATGTTTTTATTTTAATATTGTTTTATTTAATATTAATTAACAAAAACTAACCTAGTTACTAAACTAACTTAACTATTAATTAATTAATTAATTAATAATTAATAATTAATTAATTAATAGTTAGTCTAACCATTTTATTTTAAATTATACTATACTAAATTTTATTACTAGCATTATTAACCTAATGTTTTTGTCCCGAGTCTGTTTATTCATGGATGGGTGATGGGCGAGATGTGGCTCAGGGATGAAAAGACAAGGGAATGAGTGGCGCAGAGGTGGATGAAGAATGCAGAAAAGGTGATGGAGGATCGGGCGCAATGGATGGATGACACGTTGGGATAGGGCCCGCCAAAGAAAAATGCCTCATTCCGGACCCCCCCCCCACCGTTAAAGGTAGAACGATCGGGGGGGTCCGGAATTCAATCTCAGTCGTTGATGAAAGAACTGGTGCTTTATCCATTCAGATGTGTGCCTTTGTTATCTCCGATTCCGTACCCCCCCTTATTAAAAGCATAACAGTCTAGGGGGTCTGGAATCCACTGTCAGCCATTGATCTATGCGCCACTAGATCGACCGTCAATCTAAGCACGTTCTTTATTCTCCAGGCGCGAATGCAGCAAAAACTTAGGCTTTAGCACTTTTTATGGGTTTTGTGCGCTGCTTCCCTTGCTTTTGTCACCATGGGGTTAGGAAAAAACCACTCAGCATCAACAACCATGAATTCTCTTTTCTTTTCCTTTCCTTGAAAATAATTTGTAGAGATGAAAAATTATTTGCAAACCAAAATACACCCAGAGTGGAAAAATTTCCAGTCACCAGATGATACTATGAATTATAGGGTTATAACAGTGGCTCCACCTGGGGATGGCAGCTTCTTTTAGGAGGTGTCAAGAACCACAGACCTCTGAACATACCGACCAGTGCTTTATCCATTGGGTGGATCCCAAAATCTTATTCTGCAACCTGTACCTATTTTGATCTTACAACTGAAACCAAATTAAAATAAACACTGCTGAAAAAGAGATCCTTGGAATGTTGATCTTTTTCAAAACTGCTACCTATCCTACTGCAACCATTGCTCAGCTAGGTAATGGAAAAATGCCAATGCAGCAAATCCAGTAGTTGATCTAGTGGCTCTATTCTTTCACTGTCTGTGATGAAACTTAGAAATAAGTCTGTTACTCGTGCTTGAGAGTAATTTCCAACCTACTTTTCCTTACATAAGATTTGATGAACCTGAACAATAGGAAAAACACTGGAAATGGAAAAATATCTTGTATTGAATTTTTTTTCCATATATGTATTTACAGGATCAATATAGGTTTGGCCCATCCTTTGATTTTCAACTTCAAACAATCCAGCATCAAGACTCGATTTTTCACCTATGCCTTATGTGTCTTTCAACACTTCTTTATATGGCTGTGGATGCTCTGATGGTTTCTAAAATGATGCCTCTGCTACACCAAACAGTGGGGTAGACTGTCCGAACATGTCCATATCATAACAATGTTTTAATTCATTTGGAGTAAATGGAGCCAGACTTTGAAAACACACATCATCCAGAATATCAGCTATAGGGTCATAAAATGTTTTGGATGGTGGTGGTATTGGCCTTCCTGGTACGTCATGGTTCACACTATGATTTTCAACTAGAATCCGACCAAGATTCCCTCTCACAATTTGAAAATAAATAGGACACATCGGCAACGAATCACAATGGATCAAATCATTATCTATTTCAAGCTTCATGATTTCATCTAAGGCTTGACCTTCAAAAAGGCTCAAGGGATGCACCTCTGGATTAGCTTCTATGTTTACCTTGTTTTTCTCATTCTTTCTATTCACGACCTGTTTGTAATGTTCCCTTAACAATGAGGCAAAACACAGGGGCAGACGTTCTACATTTCTTGGGAAATGTTTTGCGTCATCTTCCTTGCAATATTGTTGGATATGAAAAATCTGATTGTCATTTGTGCACTGTGATAACTGGGCTTCTTCTTCCCATGAAGATAATACTAGCTGCTTTGAACAATCATCTTCAATCTCAACCATATAGTCACCATACTGAATATTAGATTTGAGCATACTATCTATGTGGGGGGGGGGGGGTCATCAAACATGCATATCATCTCCAGAGAATTTCCCCCCACCATCTGACTTTGAACTTCTTCTTTGACTGTGTTGTGAATTGAGTACGTGAAGAAATCCTCAAGTAGTTTAGGATAAAGAGGCTGGGATGCTAAGTTTTTGGGGGAATTTATTCTTGTTCTTTCCAGGGTCGATGATACATGAGGCTTTTGAAAAACAATTTCATCTTTCTTGTTAATCTTGTGCAACATTTCATTTACAGTGTTCGTCAGAATATCCAGCTTTACTTCTAAGGATACCTCATGCTCCTTTTTTGTCTTATCTTTTCTTACTGCTTCTAGCTTTTCCTTCCTGTTCAGCAGGTTAGCTTCCACATCAACTGCGATATTTTTCATTTCTTCTAGGGTTGCAGTGTCTCTTTCTCTTAGCTAGAATGTCATTTATGGCTCAAAGGCTTCTGGGAAATGCAATTTAGCTAAACCAAGAGGTGGCCTTACATCCACAGGTATTGAATGATACACCTCATTGACCTTGGTTGAGAACATTTGTACTATCTCTCCGGGCTTTCTTTTCAAGTGGTCATATTCTTCCAGGATGAGGAAAACATTTCCTATGACCACCCACCTATCTAAGAAAACTTGCATGAACTGATGAAATTTTTTTATACTTGCAGCTGGAAAATTTATAAACCAATTCTTAACTTTACCTTGCAAAGACAGGAAAAAAATCCTAATACAGACATCATCATCTTCAACCTCATAAAGGTCAAGGAAATCCTCAAGGTTTTGAATATGTTTTTCAACAGTGATCTTCCCATTTTCTCCATCAAACCTGGGCAAATTATTGATGTAATTGACACGGAGGTCATGGAGAATAGGAGGAAAATCTAGAGGCTGGTATAGGTCTGGGACTTTTGCAAGCACAGGAGATGAAGCAAGAGGCTTACAACCATCCAGAGGTTTTGCAAGAGTAGGAGATAAAGCATGAGGCTTATGTCTCACTAGGCTTTCTACAAATGCATCTGGGGTGTGCACAGGTGTATGAGTATGTACATAATCTACAATTGGGGATCTGATCTCTTGGGGCTCATCAATCAATAGGTGGTCAATGTAATCTTCAATAATATAATTTTGATCAGGCTTAGAATAAGACAAAACATAATTGCAGATAAAACCAAAGATGTCTTGAATGCAATTTGAGCTTGAGTACCTGGTCTTTCTAGGCTGCTTGGCCATGCTTTAGGTTCTTCCTCCAGTGGAGTCTTTGAGTCGACACTGTCTGGAGTTGGTTGGAGTCACCAGGTGAATGATCTCAGCCTTTTGGTGTGTGGTCACTGTCCACCATCAGTGATCAGATCTGGAGCTTTGAAGTGTACTACTCGGGAACTTTCCCCAGTATGGTCGCCATTCTGTTGGCACTCCGTAATTTGCCCAAGGCTGTGGAGGCAGTCACAGAGGCAACATCAAAACTTCTTCGAGTCAGGGATCTAGCCCTCCGAGACTCAGAGAGGGATATCTCTGTCCGATTTATCTTTGTTAGAGATTTGATCTTAGGCTAGCTATGCAGAACATGGGTTTGTTCATGGATTTTGAGTTGGCTTGGTTAAGGCACAAAGGACCATGGGCAATGGAGTCACAATATGAGATTTAATCAAAAAAAAATCCTACAGATAGCCTTATAGGGCAAGGTAGAAAAATCACTGGATTCTTCCTAAGCTTGGGGTATGGCAGAGGGGGAAAATTGTTAAGAGGTCAAATTAAGGACAGAGCAGTAAAGAATTCTGCGTTTAACTTTTAGTGGAAAACATTGACATTGCTTTAAACTGGGAACAGGGTGTTTTTACACAAATCCTAATCTTAAATCTCTTCGAAACAATGGAGAAGACAAACACATATGATAACAAAGGAAAACAAAATCACAATGAGAAAAACTTCACCAATGAATTTGACACAAGAATCCTGTAACTGCTGCGACTATATTATTTGAATTGATGAAAAATACAGCTAGCTCAGTGAACTGTTTTTACAAAAACTCCATCATGGTCCCCTGAATGATCAAAATTTTACATTAAAAATAATCTCTATAAATAGGAGAGGTCTCCCCATAAGTTTCGGAAGTTGTATTTAACCACCTCGGCCAAAAATAGGCAAAAATCCCCCAAAATCTGGAACTGTCCGCCATGAAAGACGAGCCTAATTTCTGCAAAAAAAGGGGTCCGAACAGACATATGTTTCTCTTCAACGCTGACACCTGGGCAAAAAATGAAGGATTTTATTGTAGATGGGCATGTTCTGGACAAAAATCTCCTTCGGTTTCGCCAAATTCGCCTCCAGCTGGTCGTAACAACGCCTGCAAGATCGGGACTATAACAGAAAAACTGAAAATTCAAAAAACGAGGCTGAAAGACAGCTTCGATTCTCCCTGCTCATGTCACTTGTGAAAAAAATGAGAGAGTTGATTGTTCTTCAGCCCGTTCTGGGGAAAAAACTCTCTCGGATTTTGAAAATCCATCTTCATTTGCCCAGAATCCATTTTGAAAGAAGATGTACCAAATAGGCAAAAATGGCGAAAAATGAGAAAAGTGGTTTTCTTTTTGGGATGGGTGGTATTCCGGACACCCCCCCCCCCACCCCCCGAGGTGGTAAGCGGTTTTGGGGGGGGGGTACGCTAGCATGTGGGGCCGACACCTGTCCGGGGGTGGTTTTTAGAAACTACCATTCCAGACCCCCCCCTCTCGTTAAGTTTTGGATAGTGAGGGGGGGTCCGGAATTTTTAATAACTGTCGATTTGATTTTAAATTGTTTGATGTGAATGAGAGTGTACAGGGGGTATTTGGGTGGGTAGACTTAGGGTAGTATAGTTTTTAATTTTTTTAGTTTTAGTTTTTAATATATTTTATTTTTTGTTTACGTTTGTTTTTGTTTTTAAAAGTTTTATGTTTATTATATGTTTCATGTATTTTATATGTTTGTTTTTTTTTTTTTTAATTTGTTTTTTATGGTTTTATGTTTTGTTTTAATTTTTTAATATATTTATTTAATGTTTAGTTTTTTATGTTTTTATTTTAATATTGTTTTATTTAATATTAATTAACAAAAACTAACCTAGTTACTAAACTAACTTAACTATTAATTAATTAATTAATAATTAATAATTAATAATTAATTAATTAATTAATAGTTAGTCTAACCATTTTAGTTTAAATTATCCTATACTAAATTTATTACTAGCATTATTAACCTAATTTTTTTATCCCAAGTCTGTTTATTCATGGACGGGTGATGGGCGAGATGTGGCTCGGGGACGAAAAGACAAGGGAATGAGTGGCGCAGAGGTGGATGAAGAATGTAGAAAAGGTGATGGAGGATCGGGCACAATGGATGGATGACACGTTAGGACAGGGCCCGCCAAAGAAAAATGCCTCATTCCAGACCCCCCCCACCGTTAAAGGCAGAACGGTCGGGGGGGTCCGAAATTCAATCTCAGTCGTTGATGAAAGCGCTGGTGCTTCATCCGTTCAGATGTGTGCCTTCGTTATCTCCGATTCTAGACCCCTCCCCACTGTTAAAAGAAGAACAGTCTAGGGGGTCTGGAATCCACTGTCAGCCATTGATCTACGTGCCACTAGATCGACCGTCAATCTAAGCGCGTTCTTTATTCTCCAGGCGTGAATGCAGCAAAAAATTAGGCTTTAGCGTTTTTTATGGGTTTTATGCACTGTTTCCCTTGATTTTGTCACCATGGGGTTAGGAAAAAACCACTCAGCATCAACAACCATGAATTCTCTTTTCTTTTCCTTTCCTTGAAAATAATTTGCAAAGATGAAAAATTATTTGCAAACCAAAATACACCCAGAGTGGAAAAATTTATAGTCACCAGATGATACTATGAATTATAGGGTTATAATAGCTGTGAACATGTTAAGCCGGTTCGAGATGGAACCTAGACATGAGCATTGGATATTTGCAAAGCACATTTTGAGATATCTTCGTTGGACACTAAATTATGGTTTGACATATGCCTCAAACAGTGATGTACAACTGCATGGATTTATTGATTTAGATTGGGAAGGGAGTGCAAATGAAAAAAAATAGTACTTCCGGTATATGTTTTAGTTTGGGCTCTTATATGATATCATGGGCTAGTAGGAAACAAAAGTTTTTTTTCACTCAACACTGTAGAAGCAGAGTATATTGTAGCTTGTGATTCTTGTACAAAAGTAGTATGGCTCCGTAAGTTGATTTTTGGACTATTTGATCAGGTTCTGGATTCGACTGTGATATATTGTGATAATCATAGCTATGTGAAGCTTTCAGAGAACCTCGTGTTCTATGAAAGGTCAAAGAACATTGAGATCAAGTACTATTTTATCCATGATAAAGTCTAGAAGGGAGAAGTGATTCTCTAGTACATCTCCATCGATGAGAAAACAACTGATATTTTGACAAAACCTCTGTCCAAGATAATGTTTGCATACTTGAGGGACAAACTGGGACTTGTGGAGATAACCTCCCTTGTTTGAAAAGGAGGATATCACTTCCTCTATTGTGAAGGAGTGTTGATATATGGAATCATGGATAGTCAGTGTGTTGGTGGACATACATTCTCTAGGTGGAGAATGGTTAGGGAAGAATAGATTGCTTATGTACCATGGACAACTATTCTCCTGGGGAATTACCCGGATAGGTAGAATGGTCTAGGACATCTATTATCCTAAGGCTTTGCCTAGACATGTAGAATGGTCTGTCTCCCTAAGTTCATAGTAGTGACCAGAGTCGAGAGATTGATATAGGACAAACATTTTCCCTGATTTCACAATAGTGGCCAGAGGGGAGAAAATGGTCCAGGACAGTCATTCTTGTTGAGTTCAAAGTAGTGACCAGAGTGGAAAGAATGTTCCTTGTATCCCATGGTGTGGATTTCACAATCTATTGGGACAATCATTCTTCCTATGTCATAGGCAGTGACTAGGATAAGAAGAATGGTCCCTATATCACTCTGTTGAGTGCACTAAGTCCAACACATGACTTATTTAGCATCATGCCCGATTACTCAGCTAGAGTATGGCCTCGAGAGATAATGCAGATGATGGTATATTTTGATTCCAGGATGCTACCATATGATATGGATAGTGATGATGATGCTCGTGAATTTATCTGCATGATCATGAGATAGCCTGCATGGCTATGATGATACTACCAGTAGAATGGTCTGCAAGACTATGTGAGACTTTCCCATACCATTTGAAATGGATGGATGTGTTTGATACCATTACAGTTAATACCTCCCTAGATACGAGGGAGTGTTGATATTATGGTAGTTGTAGGAGGTATTAACCTCCATGTGTAACCTTTGACTAGAATAGAATATTTTAAAAGCCATAGAAATCCTAAACGGATGTGTAAAAACCCTAGAGGACATGTCATCTCAGTAAAATAATTAATATTAAAGTATTAGCTTCTATAAGACCAATTTGGCCAAGACAGGTGACAAGAATCACTATAAATAGGATGTGCTTGAGCTCATTTTCATACACTTCACTCACTCTCTCAGAAAATTATAGCGCAAGTTTGGAGCTGCATTTGCAAGAAAGGAAGGTGCATTTTTTGGGATGATTCTTAGTCTCTCTCTCTCTAGCACTATCTAGCCTAAGATATGAAACCTACCTTCTAGTATCTATTGGTGGTATTCTTGGTGACATATTGGAGTATATTGGTGGATTTCTTGAAGGTGCAAATTTGGGGAAGAAGTACAACTGCAACTGTTGCAGTTGAGTTTTGTTCTTGTTCTATGGTTGTGGAGACTCTCTCTCTCTTGTGCACTACCCTTAGAGGAGGTGTGCTCTCCTTGTATTGTGTTGTTGTAGTAGTTGGATGGTGTTTTTTGGTTCCATCTCGTGCTACTGATGCAACTAGGGTGTATTTGTTGGTTCTAGTGTGGCTTTCCATAATAATTCTATATAGCAAAGGTTAAGGTGCTCGGGGGTGGTTGCATGCCTATGGTTGGGTGACAATAGTGATATTTTCCATGGTTAAAAAAATCACATCAAATATTTTAATAGTACACAGGAGGCAAGAAGTTGTCATAGATTTTATGATACTTGGTTTGATAATTGTTCTCCTAGAGTATCTTGTAGCATATATGGATAGGGGGATCACTAGGTTTCTAGGTCCAACCCATCTATGGGAATGCATGGCATATGCAGATTATGTCCAAGAGATATTGTAGCATCCCCCGGGCCTCAACCCACGACAGGGGAAATGCTACTGCGGAATATACAATTATATAATATATGCATTTAATGAATTTAAATGACTTAACACAAAGTAATCACATAATTACTGCTAACATACAAAATCAATGGAATTAACAATAATTCATATACGCAACGGAATACATGCTAACATTCAAGCATCACATACATGTATAACATATAAATTAGGCACAGACTGATACTTATCTTTTCAACTGGAGTAACACCACCAACTGCGTCCAGACCTTCCATGAAACTCCAAGCCTTAGACCACATTTCTCATCACTCTCAGCAGTAGGTCACCCCCGAGCTGGGACTAAGATCCACTGGGCAAGGGATTCCTATGCTAGGCAAGGTCAATAGGGAAAATCACACAGTTAAATAGGAAGGATTTCTCTCCCAACAACCACTTATGCCCACTGCTCACAAAATCTCATTCCCCACATGCATGTCCCACCCTAGGAGTATACACCTTCACTGTCCCACATTCCATTGATTGCTTCACCTCCCATACCTTGGGATTCAACAACAAGCTAGACCAGAATTCTCAGAGCTCTGTGGTAGCTACAGGATCCCTTGCAGGAGATCTCACTTCCTCAGCAAACTCTCTCACCTTGAGAGTGTTTCCCACTGGCCTGACAAGCTACTTCTTCAACTTTGTTCCAGCACAGTGAGGACAAAAACAAGGCTCAGTAAGGAACAAACAATGGCAGCATGCCACAATCAGTCAGGGAACTGTGTGTCCACAACAACCAACTAGGAAAACGGGTATGGGCACCCAAAATGGTAACAATCAGACGCCAGGACACAACACATTCATGCAACTGCCCAGGTGTGTTAGGTTCCACACGAGGAAGTAGGAAAACCCATAGATTATGAGTTTCAAATATGCGTGACAAGAAAAATTACAGAGGTTGATGATGGAGGTTTCTAGTTCAAACGGAGGATGGGATAATGGATGAACGAATCTTGCATGATTTGATTCACAGATCACTGGTTCCCAGGGTTCATGGTGGATGTCCCCGTTCCTGGTTAGACAGTGGATGGAGAATGGCCAGAATGGACAGAACGAACCCCCCAACATGGCTCAACTCATCATGTTTAATTGCATGCACTCAGGTCAACACTTGTCTTCCGTGAGATGCATGCACTACATTTTCATTTGTTCCCCTTTCCCAAGAACTTGTGACAACACTCATCAATTGTCCACCTTAGCCTTTAGGAAATAATAATAAATTATTATCCCCTTTTAGAGGCAAGCCCCCTAGCTTATCCCCTAGGCCCAAAAAATTAGCCTCCTCCATTACCCTGCCTTGTGGAAGCTTATTCCCCCATCACTCTTTCTTCTCGGCCAGTCTGCATGCAACGATTTTTATATTTTATTAATGATCTGTATGATTACATATACAAAATCAGGCTCCTGGCCTTTAATACTTAGGCTCTTCAACCTATTAACACATAATATTACCAGCTTATAAATACTTGGCTCACTAGCCTATAGAACATGTTTACAATACATAGTATAACTGGGGAATCTACTTGGGGTATTACAATCCCCTCCCCTTATTTTTTCACTATCCACAGTGCAACTCCTTACACAACATCGACAAGATTCCCAAAATCTTCAAAAAGGTGCGGGTATTATTCCCGCATAGCATCTTCATGCTCCCATGTCACATCCTGAGGGCTGTACCAGTTCGACTGGACCTTTACAATCCCTATGGCTCGATTTTGGAGATGGTTTCTTTTCTGGTCCAATATGCGCACAAGATGCACTTGCAAGACACCTTCTTGCTCCACCTGAATCACATTCCAATCGATAACATGATTAGCATAAGGTATATATTTTTTAAGCAATGAAACATTAAACACATTATGTACAGTCATGAATGCAGGTAATGCAAGGATATATGCAACTGGTCCAATCCTTTCTAGTATTTCAAATGGCCCACAAAATCTAGCTGCCAACTGGGAGTAGTTTCCTAGCTGCAGGGAACTTCTATTGGCTTTTACTTTCAGGAAAACATGGTCACCCACTTTAAACTCTCAGTGGGTTTTGTTTTTATCATCATAACGTTTTTGCCTGTCTTGAGCAGACTTCAAATTCTTCCTAATCTCCATCATTTGTTCTTCCATTTCCTTGAGCAATTCTGGCCCAACTATTTCTCTATCAGCTAGGTTATCCCATCTTATTGGACTGTTGTACTTTCTGCCATAAATTGCTTCAAATGGGCTCATCTTCAATGATGCTTGATACCCAATGTTGTAGGCGAATTCTACCAAGTGTAGGTAGTCTTCCCATTTAGATGGTTTTTCCATCACATACATCCTTAACATGTATTATATCACTCGATTCACCCACTCTGTTTGCCCATCGGACTCGGGATGATAGGCAATGCTAAAGTTCAGATTCCTTCCGAACCCCTTGAATAATCCTTTCCAGAATTTTGAGGTAAATTTCGGGTCTCTGTCAGACACAATTGTCTTCGGAACACCGTGCAATCATGCTATTTCCCTCATAAATATATTGACAACATTCGCTGCCTTGTGAGTAGTCTTCAATGGAATAAAATGGGTAGATTTCGTAAGATTGTCCACCACCACCATGATTGAATCATGTTGCTTGCCTATTCTGGGCAATCCTTTGATGAAATCCATTTTCACTACCTCCCACTTCCCCTCAGGAATGGGTAAAGGCTGCAACAACCCTGCTGGGTGCCTGTGCTCAACTTTAACCTTCTGACACTCCATACATCTAGTGATGTATTCAAAAATATCTTTCTTCATACCTGGCCAAAAGTAATGGCTCTTGACTACTGCCATAGTTTTCTTATATCCAGGGTTCCCAAAACAAGGCACATTATGCATTTCTTTCAAAATCATAAACTTCAATTCCTAGAAATTAGGTACATAAGCTCTGTTTTTGTACAGGGGTACTCCATCAGCCTCTAATTTATAATTTTCCACTTTCTGTGGCATCTCACCTTGCTGTAGCTTTGCTACCAAATCCCTGCACTGCAAATCTACATTTTCAGCTTCCAAAATTCTTCCCTTAATATCAGTTTGGTACATGCTAAAGGCTATAACATGTAGTTCATGCACTCTCCTGCTAAGTGCATCAGCCACATTGTTTTCTTTACCTTTGATATGCTTGATATCAAATTTGTACTCACAAAGGAACTCTAACCACCTACTCTGCCTAGCATTTAAGGTTAGATGATCAAACAAATACTTCAGACTGTTATGGTATGTCCTTAGTTCAAACCTCTTTCCCATGAGGTAATGCCTCCATTTCTTCAGAGCGTGCACTATGGTTGCCAACTCCAAATCATGAGTTGTGTATTTATTTTCATGCTCTTTCAACTTTCTGGACTCATGACATATTACGAATCCATTCTGACTGAGGATTCCTCCTAGTCCTTCTTTGCATGCATCTGTGCACACTACGAAATCTTCATTCGGATCTGCAATCCTCAGGATTGGAGAACTGGTTAACAACTGCTTCAATTGCTTGAAGCTTCTCTCACATTCTTCTGTCCACTAAAATTTATTCTCCTTTCTTTGCAAGGAAGTGATAGGGTGATCTATCCTTGAGAACCCTGTAATGAACCTTTTGTAATATCCATCTAGATCCATAAAGGATCTGAATTCTATCACGTTTTTAGGCATTGAACATTCTCTGATGGCTTCTATCTTCTCAGGATCTACAACTATCCCGTCCTTTGAAATGATATGCCCCAGGTAATGGATCTGATTTTGATAAAACAAGCATTTGCTCAACTTGGCATACAGTTGGTGCACTCTTAGCACTTGCAGCACCATCCTTAGATGATGTTCATTCTTTTCTTTCATCTTGGAATACACTAGGATGTCATCCAAAAAAGACTATGACAAACTTGTCTAGATAGTCCCTGAATACACCATTCATTAGGCACATAAATACAGTGGGAACATTCGACAACCCAAATGGCACCACTGTGAATTCATAATGACCATACCTTGTTCTGAAGGCAATCTTATTGATGTATTCATCCTTTATTCTTACATGGTGATACCCTGAGCTGAGATCTATCTTTGAAGATATCTTGGCATCCTTCAACTGATCAAAAATATCATCGATCCTCTACAAAGGATACTTGTTCTTAACAACCACTTTGTTCAACTGTCTGAAATCGATGCACAATATCAATGTCCCATCCTTCTTTTTCATAAACAGGACCGGGGCACCCCAAGGTGACACACTTGGGTGTATATACCCCTTCTTCAAAATCTCTTCAAGATGCAATTACAGTTCTTTCAGCTCTAGTGTACTCATTTTGTAAGGAGCTTTCAACGTGAATAGAGATGCTCCCAACATCAGGTTTACTGAGAAGTCAATATCTCTTTTTGGGGGTAATATGGGTACCTCCTGAAATATATCCTCAAACTCCTTTAGTACTACATGATCTTCAATATTTGACACCTTATCCTTAGGTGTTTCCTCCACATGGGATGCAAATAATTGACAGCCTTTCCTGTAGCATTTCTTCAACTGCATTGCTGAGATTTCTCTGACAACAACAACTCTGGGAATTCCTTGGACTGTTTTTCGATTTCCTTCCTCATCTAGGAAAGTGAATGTCTTGCTATGACAGTCTAATATGGCATGGTGCTGGTCCAACCAGTCCATCCCAATTAGACATTCAGAAGAACCTAAAGGTAGAATGTTCAATTCATCCTTTGTTCTCAATCCATTCATGTCCACAGGACATGACTTAACTAATTATGTAACCTTTCTCTTGGTTCCTGTAGCTAGTTGCACTAACCAAGACTTTCCATGTTTTCTTCTCGACAATTGAAAACTTTCCGCCACTCTAGGATCTATATAAATATGGCTAGCCCCTAAATCAATTAAAATAGTAAATGCATGGTTGTTGATCATACCTTCCACTTCAATCATGTGCGACTGATATTCTTCTTTCTTTTTGTCCAGAGCTACGTAGATCCTGGGTATTCTATTTCCCATGTCCTCCAATGTTTCAGCCTGTTGAACATTGTGGACATCTCTCACCTTGTCATTTATGTGGGGGTAATCTTCGTACCTATGGTTTCCTTTACAACCCCAACATTCCATAGGTGTCTTTATTGGAATTTTTCCACCCACTTTAGCCTTCCTGGGCTCTCTAAAAGATGGTTGTCATTAAGTATTTTTCCTAAAAAAGGATGGCTTATCTCCATTCTTGCTCTGATCCATCTTGAATTTCTTCTTGTCTTCCCAAGCCTTCTGGAAAATAGGCTTTTCTCTTTTTTCGACAACATAGGTATTCCAACAGAGGATGAACACCTTCAGTAACCACTCACATAACCATATCAAAGATCAACACACCGATGTCTTCATGTGGAAAAACCCCTACGGGGAAACATCCACGGCCCCAGCCAACATGGCCACTTAGAGTAGTTTATTAATGCAAAAGAAAATGATTATAGAGAGATTTTACAAGAGATTTTCTCACAATTAATCATCGACAAATGACCCTCCATGCTCTTTAAATAGAGATCATGGAACAATCGGGTGCTAAGCCACAGATCAATGGTCGTTAAGATTGAGGAGAGTATGAATTGTCAAATCACTCTATGTCGGGAACATATCGTGACCGTTGGATTTCCTAACTACAAATGCATACTAAAGAAACACACTAAAAAACACACTTTTACCTAATGACATATTAGACCAAGTAGTTCTTAACTAACTCCTAAGTGTCTAAATATCCTAACATCCCCCCTTAAGAACAACTTGGGACAGGAATGAAGGATTTACAATTTTGACACAATAGGAGAAGGAAGGAGGCATTAGAGCCTATCCCCCCTTAATGACAACTTCCTGAACTCCTAACATAGATAAGAGTTTGGAAAACTTCACTTCTATAAGAGGCTTTGTGAAAATGTCTGCAACTTGATCTTTCGTAGGGAAAATGAGCACTTCAATAACTTGATCATGAATGAGCTTTCTGATGAATTTCATGTGTAGCTCGATGTTCTTGTTGCGTTGATGTTGAACTGGGTATTTGGTGAGCTTGATGACACTCTGATGTCAGACCAAAGGCTGGTCAAATGATGTTGCTCGAATCTAAACTCTGAAAGGATCTATCGAAGCCACAAGGCTTTCTGACTTGCATTTACCGCTACTCGGTACTCTACTTCTGCTGAATAAATTCCAATAGTATTTTGTTTCTTACAGGCCCAAGTGGCAGGTCCTAAACAAAGGCTGAAAACATAACCTATAGTAGACTTTCTATCATCAAGGTTGCCGGCCCAATCTAAATCAGTGAAACCAACCAATAAAGGAGTCCCCCCTAAATTGTAATGTATACTGAACTGAACTATACCACAGACATAGCGAAGTATCCTTTTAGCTGCTTTCCAATGGCTTTCATGGGGTGTTTGCATATACTGAGCAACAAGACCAACAACAAAGGAAAGATCAGGACGGGTATGATTCAAGTATAAGAGGCTACCAACTGACTGACGGTACAAGGTGGCATCAACTTCAGGAGAAGTACAGGTGGCAGTAAGCATGACTCCAAGATGGAAGGGATAAGGGACTGGTTTAAAATCATCCATGTGAAAGTGACGAAGAAGTTCATAAGCATACTTAGACTGGGAAAGAAAAATTTCTTCATTGGTTTGCAAAACTTGGAGGCCAAGGAAATATTGCAAAAATCCTAAGTCTTTCATTTCAAATTTCTTCTTAAGGTTGGTTTTCACATGGTTTAAAAGTTTTGAGTCACTACCAGTAAGGATAAGGTCATCAACATAAAGGACAAGGATTATGAGATGGCTTCCTACTTTCTTGGTATAGACATTAGGATCAGATTGGCATCTAGAGAATCCAGTGTCAATAAGAAAGATGTCCATTTTAGCATACCAAGCTCTGGGAGCTTGCTTAAGACCATAAAGATATTTCTTAAGGTGACAAACAAGGCTAGAGTCATTTTGGACATAGCCAGGAGTTTGTTCCATGTAGATTTATTATTGAAAATCTCCATGCAAGAAGGTCGATTTAACATCCATCTGATGGACCTCCCATTTATGTGACACAACAAGGGCAAGAACAAGGTGGATGGAATTCATTTTGGCTACAGGGGCAAAGGTTTCATTATAGTCAATTCCTTCAACTTGGGAAAATCCTTTGGCAACTAACCGAGCCTTGTGTCTTTCAACACTTCCATATGATGCATACTTAGTTCTGTAGACACATTTACATCTGACAAGTTTTCTTCCTTTTGGAAGAGGTACAAGATCCTAAGT
The DNA here is from genome assembly GCA_009831015.1 of Picea engelmannii. Classification (NCBI taxonomy): domain Eukaryota; kingdom Viridiplantae; phylum Streptophyta; class Pinopsida; order Pinales; family Pinaceae; genus Picea; species Picea engelmannii. The sequence continues at coordinate 1,598,206 of ML778123.1, read as the reverse complement.
ATTGTTTGACATTAAAGAATGATACTCTTCATTCATTGTTGTATCCCAATATGGATGAACTGAAGTTTATTCAAATGTCTCTGGATCACGAGTCTCTGAAATTTGAGCCAAAAGAGAAGAGGCTCGTTGGAACTAGGAACGTGTTTGACACTGATCTGAAGGATCACCGATAAGACCACTAGCTACTTCTCTTGTTGAACAGACCCATCTAGGAAGCAGTGGAACTGGTGCTGGTTCAGGTTCAAAGGACTCATCTAGAGGAAGGTGAGTAGGCAGAGGTGGATTTTCATCCTCACTGTCATCATCTGAAGAAGAAACTAGAATAGGAACAAAATAAGGAACAAATGTTGAAGGTGGCTCGCAGGCCGAAGAAGGCACAACCGTCGAATTAGGATCGCAGGCCAAGATATTTTCATCAAATTTAACATCTCTTCTAAGAATAATTTCATTAAAATGTGGTTGAAGATGTATATAACCTTTGACATATTCAAAATAACCAAAAAATATACACTTCTCACTTTTAGGCTGCAATGCTTTTCTTTTCTCATCAGGAATGTGAGCCCATGCTATACTGCCAAATACATGGAAGTGACTTACATCTGGTTTAATTTTAGTCCAAGCTTCTTCCGATGTGATATTTTTAAGAGCCTTTGTTGGAGTGTGATTGACTATGTAATTAGCACAATTGATTGCTTCCGCCCAATACTTTAGACTTAATCCCTTAGATTGGATCATACAATTAGCCATTTCTTTTAATGTGTGGTTGTTTCTCTCAGCAACACCATTTTGTTGTGGTGTATATGGAACAATGTGTTGCATTTGGATGCCCTGTGTAGTGCAGTAAATTGTAAAATTAGTGTTCACATATTTGCCTCCATTATCTATTCTTAACTTTTGAATTTGATGTCCAGATTGTTTTTCTACAAGGGCCTTGTAGGCCAAAAACTTGTCAAAAAATTTGCTCTTAAGTTTTAAGAAGTAAACCCAAATACGTCTGGAAACATTATCAATGAAAGTTAAGAAATACTTGCATCCAGAAAAGGAAGGAGAAGATAGTGGACCACACAAATCACTGTGAACAAGCTATAAAGGGCCTGAGGCGTGACAAGAGGCATGTTTGTCAAAACTATCCCGATAATGTTTGCCAAGAATACAACCGACAAAAACACCATCTCTGCATGAAACAAGAGGAAGACCAATCCCCATCTGTTGATTACATAGTTGCTATAATGAGTGATATTTTAGATGACCAAACCACTCATGCCAAATTTTTCTCAAGTCATCGCTATGAGTATCAAAAACTGATGAAAAAGATGATGACCCAAAGTTGTCAAACTTGTACAACCTGGTAATATCATCAACAATTCCAGTTGGAAGAACATGCTTAGGATCTTTTAGATCCTTGATTACAACTTGGTGAGGTGAAAACTCGACGGTTTTACCTTCACCTAAATGAGTGATTTGATAGACTGATAGAAGGTTACAAGAAAGACTTGGAACACATAATACATCATTGAAATGACCATTATCTACTTGAATTGTTCCATATCCTTCAACACTAAGAGATATATCATGTCCATGAGAAGAAGAAGAAGAAGTAGAATCAATACTGATGTTGTGATTCTTCGTTGCTGCTTCTAAAGCTGCCACCTTCTTGAAACATTTGGACTCATCATGACCATCTTTATCACAAAAGTTGCAATGTCTGTCAGTCTGCTTATTTTTATATTTTGCTCCTTTGTCACCATTAGAAGTTGAAGTTGTCTGAGCGAGTTTAAGAGCTTTATTTTTCTTTTTGTTGTAGCGAGGATGTTGCTTCTTGGGATACTTGGGTTTATCTTTCTGCTGGGAAACTAAGGCTTTGTTGGAGGTACCTACAGTGATGATCACTCCAAGTTGTACAAGCTTATCTTCCTCTCTAATCAAATCAACACAAAAGGACTCAAGAGTGGGTTTTTCATAATCTTTCCCTAGAGCCTCTCTCATGGCATAAAAGGTAGATACAAACACATAATATGCACTACCTAGCTTAGAAAGAATAAGATAGATGCAAAACTCTTTCTCCATTTTTATCTTACATTCTTCACATAAAATTATGAGTGTTTTAAACTTAGATAGATAGTCTCCAAGGAAATAAAAATCACTTGGACTCAAGGTCAATATTTGATTTTCTATCTGTTGTGCTCAAATAATATTGAGTTTACCAAACACAGATTCAATATTTTCCCAAGCTTCTTCAGGGTCATCAATTTCTTGAAGGTGGTACCTTAAATCAGGAGAGATGGACATTCTGATTAGTCTACGTTCTTTGTCACTCCTATTATCCCACTTAGCTTTCTTATCATCATCAGTGGGTGTTTTTTCCTTTCCCAAAGTAATCTGGTACAAGCCTTTACTTCTTAATAAATCTTCCATATGTGATTTCCATTGGAAGTAGTTGTTGCTGGTAAGAAAGAAATTACTTGTAGAAGCCATATTAAATATGCAGATAATATGGATTTAAAAACTAAAACTAATGATATGGATGGAAAGAGCTCGAAAATTTATGCGGTTTTTAAAAAAACAGCACTGAAAATGGACTTTCAATGTGAGAGTTATGCCCTTTTAAAAAAAAGCATAAACGGTAACCAAATGATCACGTGATAGTGTAAGTTGCTTTATGAAGTGACCCACTTTTATAAAGAGAAGTGGGGATCATTTTTACAATGAATTGAATTTATAATAGAAAAGATGCATGCAAAATAAATCACTCTAAAATAAAATATTAAAGCTACTTATAGTGATTCACTTTTATACTTTAGCATGAACTTTTCAAAAAAAGTAACAAAAGAGAGAATTGAACTCAAGACCTCTTACTTAATAGGGAAAATTTTAACCAAATGGTATATAAAAACATATTGTAATGTTTATAATGAGGATTTTTGTTGATGTTGTTGCTGTTGAAGATGGCCTTGGAGAGCGTGCTAAAAAAAAACTCTTTTTGCACAAGAAACATTTTTTTCTTCTTGATGACAACAAGGGTTAGATATCGGTTATCTTACTCGAAAGATGCACCTTTTCCTATCTATTTCTGATTTTCCGAGATCACACAGAGTGCGGGGAAAATAGAATACACAGATCTAAAAGAGTAGCAACCAGGAAATAAATAATACAAAACCGAAATAAAACCAAAATACTAATCTGCAAAAAAATTAAAAAAATGCGTATTCAAGTTTTGTACCTCTGGATCTGACTGTAATGGCCGTATCTTGAGAAAAAATAAACCTTTTCGAGTGAAACAAAAAGTGTTTCTAAATGAAACAAGTTCTCCATACGCAATGGAACAATCCTTTTATCCCAGAAATGTACGGAAATGACAGAAAATGGAGATGAGGAAACTCTTCTTCACGATCTCGATCTACAACAGAAGCGGATCTTCAAACAGGCTCTGGTACCATATTCAACAACACATGTTTTCCAACAGTAGATGAACACCTTCAATAACCACTCACATAACGAGATCAAATATCAACACATCGATGTTTTCACGTGGTAAAACCCCTACGGGGAAACATCCATGGCCCCAACCAACGCAGCCACTTGGAGCAGTTTATTAATGCAAAAGAAAAAAATTACAAAGAGATTTTACAAGAGAGTTTCTCACAATTGATCATCAGAAAATGACCCTCCATGCTCTTTAAATAGAGATCATGGACCAATTTGGTGTTAAGCCACAAATCAATGGTCGTTAAGATCAAGGAGAGTATGAACCGTCGGATCACTCTATGTCAGGAACATATCGTGACCATCAGATTTCCTAACTACAAATGCATACTAATGAATACTAAAGAAACACACTAAAAAACACACTTTTACCTAATGACATATTAGACCAAGTAGTTCTTAACTAACTCCTAAGTGTGTAAATATCCTAACACTCTTTGCTACTCATATAAGCATTTTTCTCTCCTTATCGTTTCTTCCATAGTCTTAGGGTCATCATACTGGATCTTGTCACTGATGGAAGGTGGTAATCCACTCAAATATCTTTGAATTTTGACACTCTCATCCTTGATGAATGAAACATACTTCAGCAATTCCAAAAATCTTCGTTCATATTCATCAATGGTCATGCTACCTAGCTTGAGTTCAAATAACGCTTTCATCTTTCTGTCATAATATCTCTTAGTCAAATATTTATTCTTGAAATATTTCTTGAATTCTTTCCAAGTGATATCCTTCTCTCTAATGTGTTGCACCTGTATAAGTTGATCCCACCACATGGATTCTTTTCCTTTCAGTTGGTACATTGCAATTCTTCCTTCTGCATGGGAGGAATAATTTTGTATTTGGTAGTATTTTCTCATGCCTAGAAGCCATGTCTCAGCATCTTCCTCCTTCTGGTGCTCTCCATCAAACGTAGGAGGCTTGATCTTGTTAATTTATCCTTTTAGTTCATCCACTCCAGATATCCTATGTTTTTTGGTAGGAGATGGGCTTGAACTACTGCATACTTCCTTATTGGAATGTTTCGGGGAGTGACGATGATGTCTGCCAATGCTCCTAGATCTTATTTTCCTCTCAAGGATCCCGTGTTTCCCTATTTTGCAAAAGTCACTCTCCTTATCCAAATTCTTTTCTATCCTTTCTAGACTCTACATCAACTTTAAGTTGAATTCTCCCTATCGATCCCTGGCTTTCATGATATTTTTATTATCAGCTCATTGAGTCTGGGCATCTTTATGCAATCGTTAAATAATTTTCATCATATGCCCTTCCTTATCCATCTCTTCTTCATGCCCATTAGAGTTTGATCCTTCAAATCCCAAGTGGACATCCATTGCTTTTACTTCATTCTCTGAGTTGGAAGCATTCTGTGCCTCTTCCATTTCTCTACTCTTAGTGGAAATTCACTTTAGTCCTAACACTCATTGAACTCTGCAAACACAACGTGCAGTCAACCGGAATTTGTCAGGTCATCATTCCTTAACAAATCCCACACATTCAAAAACCAATCTAATTTAAGAACGTGTTTCGATTTCATGAAATTTTTTATCTTTTCTCTTCTCTATAATAGTTTTCGGGCGATAGCCCCCTTTTTCTCAGTTCCCAACCCATGTGATCACAGGCTGTGACCAAATTCTAGATCACAAGGTGATACTCGAGCCTTCGACCTTAGGGAAGTTTCAAAGCACAGCACAACAATCTCTCAGAGTTCAGATTTATCTAACTCACGAAGTAAGGTGGATCAACCATCCACACCTACCCAGTATCCAATGACTGACACTCACCATGGAACTTCTATCATCCTAGTTTCACAACTTCAGAAGTTAGGAGCTTTGGGAATTCAGAGGTTCTCATACTTTCTTCCTTCCCATATTTCAACTTCTGAAATTCCAAAATTTTACCCTAGGTCCACATATTACAAATGTCACCAACCTAGGTGGAGGCACGTGGCATGTTTAGGATGGTCCACATCACCTCTGGTGATGTCACCTGGCCCCACCATGCCTAATCTCTCGCTTTGGAACTTTGGAATTCAGAAGTTCTTCCCTCAGCATACATTAATTCTCCTTAAATATGAAATTACGACCTACTCCTTTGCTTCAGAACTTCAGGTTTCAGAAGTTTGTGCATCAGCACATCCTACTTCTCCCGACCATCGAATCTCTGAAGTTACGATCAACTCTTTTGCTTGATCTAATGGTCAAGCTCTTTCCCTATTATTTACGGTGTATATCTCCTTCAGACTTTGGAGCTTCAGGTTTCGGCCTTTCTCTTACCTTTGCATTCAGCTTCACCGACGTCGTGAAGTCCGAAGTTCTTCCAAGTTAACCTTTCTACACTTTCTCTAGATCTGATAATCGTAAAGGTGTTCCTCTCCTTATGAATAGATCCTATGGCTCGAACAACCCAAGTGTTGAGTTCTCTCTCTCTGTGCCCAATACCACGCTAGCTGCGGTTTTATTCTACCACTACTCCTCCTAAGCTTCGTAACATGGCCAAGTAACCCCTTGGCACTCAGGAATTCTTCTGAGGTCCAAAATTGGTTCCTCCTAACAAAATTTCCACTCGAAACCTTTGGTCCAAATACTACTTATCCATCCCATCCAGGATCATCATTGAAACCTTGGCTCTGATACCAAACTGTAACATCCCCCGAGCCTCAACCCACATCCGGGGCAATGCTACTGCAGAATATACACTTATATAACATATGAATTTAATGAATTTAAATGACTTAACACAGAGTAATCACATAATTACTGCTAACATACATAATCAATTGAATTAACAATAATTCATATATGCAACAAAATACATGATAATATTCAAGCATCACATACATGTATAACATATAAATTAGGCACAAACTGATACTTATATTTTCAATTGGAGTAACACCACCAACTGTGTGCAAACCTTCCACAAACCTCCCATCCTTAGACTACGCTGCTCATCACTCTCAGCAGTAGGTTACCCCTGGGCTGGGACTAAGCTCCACCAAGCAAGGGATTCCTAAGCTAGGCAATGTCAACAAGGAAAATCACATAGTTAAAGAGGAAGGATTTCTCTCCCAGGAGCCACTTACACCCACTGCTCACAGAATCTTGTTCCCCACATGCTTGTCCCACCCTAAGAGTATACACCTTCAGTGTCCCACAATCCATTGGTTGCTTCACCTCCCTTACCTTGGGATTCAGCAACAGGTTGATCCAGAATTATCAGAGATCTATGGCAGCTACAAGACCCCTTCCAGGAGATCTCACTTCCTCATCACACTCTCTCACCTGGAGAGAGTTTCCCATAGGCCTGACAACCTTCTTCTTCAACTTTTTTCTAGCACAGTGAGGACAACAACAAGTCTCAGCAAGGAACAAACAATGATAGCATGCCATAATCAGTCAGGGAACTGTGTGGCCACAACAACCAACTAGGAAAACGGGTATGGACAGCCAAAATGGTAACATTTAGATGCCAAGACACAACATGATCAAGCGACTGCCCAGGTGCATCGGGTTCCACAGAGGACACAAGAAGACCCATAGATTACGGGTTTTAGAGATCTGTGAAAAGAAACATTGCAGAGGTCGACAATGGAGGTTTCGAGTTTAGACGGAGGTTAAGAGAATGGTTGAATGAATCCCACACGGTTTGACTCATGGGTCACTAGTTCCTAGGGTTTGTGGTGGATGTCCCCATTCCCGGTTAGACAGTGGATGGAGAATGGCCAGAATGGAGAAAACGAACCCCCCAACACAGCTCAACTCATCATCTTTAACTGCATGTGCCCAGGTCGACACTTGTCTTCCTGGAGCTGCATGCACTACATTTTCATTCATTCCCCTTTCCTAGGAATTTAGGACAACACTCATCAATTGTCCACCTTAGCCTTTAGGAAATAATAATAAATTATTATCCCCTTTTAGAGGCAAGCACCCTAGCTTAGCCCCTAGGCCCAAACACTTATCCTCCTCCCTTACCCTGCCTTGTGGAAGCTTAGTCCCCCATCACTCTTTCTTCGTGGTTAGTTGACATGCAGTGATGTTTATAATTTATTAATGATCTGCATAATTACATATAGAAAATAAGGCTCTTGGCCTTTAATACCTAGGTTCTTCGGCCTATTAACATATAAGCTTATCAGCTTATAAATACTTGGCTCGCCAGCCTATAGAACATGTTTACAATACATATTATAACTGGGGCATGTCCTTGGGGTATTATAGATACAAGGACATGTGGAAGCTTGGGAATTCCCACAACACTGTGTTCTTTTCTTTCATGTTTTCTTCTTTAATTGATTCTTCCAAAGATGATGATAAAATGTTGGCCCAGTTAAAGGTTGACTTGACATTTGCAACATAGTATAGGAGGGGTGCCTAGGTTACCTTGAACCTTTAAGCGGCGGGCTCCTCGTACAGCTTGCAAATCATGGACACTATATATTGATATGGCCTTTTGATCAGGTTGGTGGGGTACTCACCTGATAGTCTTGACTTGAATACCATGTCAGGTTTGAACCAGGGATTTTGAATCCCTTTTGGCTTGTGCAATAATTTCTTTATGAGATTCTCATCTAGTGATTTATCCCCATATTTCAAGTGGTAACATGAACCGATTATTGAAGCCTCGAAGGAGGTGATTGGGAGGATTTTAGCATTTAAAAAGTAATTGGTTTCCATATCATTATGCCTTACAATCCATGATATAGATTTTGCATAGGAAAAATCCCCCGTGTGTGATTCCACCTTGTATAGTTTGAACTTCCAAATGTTTCTGAATTTCTAGAGGTTGGGATAATCTTCTTCCATCTAGGGGAAGGTCTGGTTATTAAACATTTGATACACTTCACCCCATTTGAGCGAAGTATCTTTGTCGATAACACCTTTGGTGTCATCGTATATAGGCCCTGAGGTGTTGATATCTTCTTCTTATGCACTTCTGCTTGCAGAGGCCTCTTCGACATGGGCCTTGTTAGCACTTTGGGAGTATTTTGTGAGGAGACCTAGTTAAATATGAAATAGAAAACATATTTATCATTAGTCTCAAGAAATATTAGTGTTAAACAGATACATCAGATGTTCATTGAATAAAAGAGGCAAAGAATTAGCAAAGGGAGAGTTTGGTTCCTTATCTAAGCATTTTTCTAAGTTTTTTCGTGGAATTGAGGAGTTGGAGAATTTTTCACTAATACATACCTATATTGGAACATAGATTGTAATCATTTCTAACAAGGGGAGCCATATCAATGGTTAGAAAATGATTTATTGTCAACATTGCAATTTGTATTGTTTCCAATCCCGAGATCAATATCGTTGAGGGAGGGCTAGGTTGCATCGACCTCAAATATGTGATGTATGTCGATGAGAAGAGAGTTATATCAATGAAAGATAGATGTTTTATCATGAATGAAGGAGGGTCATGTCAGTGACTAAGTATTGTTTTTTGTCGATAAGGGAGGAAACACTTCAACACTGAATATATGATCTTCACTGATGAAGTCAGACTTTGTTCAGTGATTATATCACAACTTACACCAAAACATGGGATGCAAAGTGGGTTAAAAAATATATGTCTATCCTTTCTCTGTGTAGTAAGCTTGATAGGGAATAATAGGACCACCATTTCTTACTCAACATACACTTAAGAAAAATGTCATGGTTACTTTGGACAGAAAATCAAATGGTAGAAGAAAAGTTATGTGTAGTGGTCAGGGTATTTCAAGGAATATGGGTGCTAGCTAGGGTTAGGTAATACTATAATTTAAAGGTTACCACAACTGTCAGGCCAAAAGGTTAGGGAATTTCCAAAGGGTAAGTTCGTAGTGAGGTTTGGGGTGTTGAGGGAAAGAATGAATTTGTTGAGGATAGAGGGAAGGAGAAGGCCATGTGCAGGAGAAAGAAAATCCAAGGAAAAACATGATGGAGGTACCCCATATACAATAATGTCAACAAATCAAACCCTAGAATGGTAAAAATATACGTGCAGGAAGGGGAAGGTGACCTACTAGCAAGTGAAGTGGTGACACGTGGGTCATGAGAGAATGTACTCGTGAGAAGTCTGCTGAAGGAGATTCTTTCCAACTACACTCCATTTGATATAGTGTATCTACTTCATTACATTCTTATTAACCTTAATAGTTACATCAAATGATCAAACTTATAGGGTGACTTAAGTTTTATATGACAGATTTTATTTCACAACACTTCAAGCAGAAAAATTAAAATAAAGAACATCTTTATGAAAAGAAAGAATCATGACACAATTCAATAAGTGGAACTTCCACCATTCATTGCACTATGGATCATGCACATATACGAGTTCCTAGCATTTCTTTTTATTACCTCATACTAGTTCTTTCAAATAACTCATTTCAAAAGTAAATCTAAAATCTTACTTTACAAGCAAAGCATTATTTATTCAAAAGAGAGTCCTCTTTGAATGGATTAATTAATGTGTTTTATTCCAACCTTGAAAAATAATTCTCAAGGATAATAATAAAAAATATCTCTTACTCCTAATTTATTGGGCAATTCAATACATGCACTTAAATTTACACCACAATTTTCAAACTTACCTTAAGGGTCTCTTACACCATATATAATTACGAACGGGCTCTTTTACACCATATATAATTACGAAGACAAGACATTTTTTTAAGGAGGAAACTTTATCCACAAAAAATAATAAATATGAATAAAGGAAAGTGCAATAGTGACCATAAATGCTTTCCCTCGCAAGGACTATCTCTTTGTGCTTTAAAAGGGAAACTTATTCTAAGTCTATTAGGCACCAAAATGGCATACTATACCTTGGTGTTTTCTCAACCTCCTGAAAACACTAATTATAGGCATCCAAACCAAGGAATTCATATTTTTTTCATTCACTAATTCCATTACTCAAAATCTTTAATTAAATATGGCTAGTAAGAAGAGGCATATAGTCATGTCCATGTGATAAATTATCTAAGTCTTGTATATAATGGACCAAACATGATCTGTAAATTGTCATGGATATATGATTAGAATAGTTTGTCACAACAAAACTTATAATATTATGAAATCTTAGGTTATGCAAATTATTTCCTTAGATTCCAAATTAAATATTACTATCATTGTGCTTGAAATTATTAAATAATTGAAAGAAAATAAACACACTATCCACACAATTGAACATAAAATGTATACTGAGAAACCAAATATGGGAGAAAATCCATCTATAAGGTGAGACCTATGCTTTTCTCTCTTTTCTTCAGTTATGAAAATGCAAATACAAAGAAAGGGACACTCACTATGGAGTTGCCTATGATTTCGTGGTCTAAATGGATACTATAGAATATTCTTCCTACCTATGTTGTGCTCTCACATCCAACTCCTTGGATTCTTTGCTCAACTATGGAAAAATTACAATACAAAATAATGGAACCCCTTCTCTTTCTAGAGGCCTAATATTTAACATAACCCAATAGTCGTCTACGATTAGATTTTGTATCCTCAACCCTCAATTAGTGATAAGGTTTTGTGTTCGACAACACATGTATTCCAACAGAGGATGAACACCTTCAATAACCACTCACATAACTAGATCAAAGATCAACACACCGATGTTTTCACGTGGTAAAACCCCTACGGGGAAATATCCACAGCCCCAGCCAACGCGGCCACTTGGAGCAGTTTATTAATGCAAGGAAAAAGATCATCGGCAAATCGATCATCGGCAAATGACCCTCCATGCTCTTTAAATAGAGATCATGGACCAATCGGGTGCTAAGCCACAGATCAATGGTCGTTAATATCGAGGAGAGTATGAACCGTCGGATCACTCTATGTCGGGAACATGTTGTGACCGTCGGATTTCCTAACTACAAATGCATACTAATGCATACTAAAGAAACACACTTTTACCTAATGACATATTAGACCAAGTAGATCTTAACTAACTCCTAAGTGTCTAAATATCCTAACATCCCCCCTTAAGAACAA
>ML778123.1:1552704-1574755 GCA_009831015.1 Picea engelmannii | reverse complement strand
ACATACATATATTTTGGAGAAAATTATTGAATTCATATTAGAATATCATCATAATCATCAACATTTTCATCGCCATCATGACTACCATAGTCATTTTCATTAACAAATATAAAACCCCACTTTAACTACACCAGGGTTCAAGATGTAGACAGAGTGAATAACCGTCTAAAATTCAATCAATTTTCCTCTACCCCAAATATACCAAAACTAATGTAAATAAAGAAAATAAGAGAAGAGATTGGGTAATTATACCTTTGATCCCACATCTAGTGATGATCTCCTCAATCTTGGTAGTTCCAATGACTACACGTCTCCTCCCAAGGATGACCTGCATCCAAAGATAGGAAAACAAGGACTACAATCATGCTATTCTATTCATGAGTTAGGGTTAGATATAATTCCCAAGTATAAATCAATGAAAATAGTCAAAACATCATCATTTGGGACAGGAAAGTGTGATTCTTTTATTCATCATGCAAAGATTACAACTTACAATCTGTGTCATCCATCGTTCTGTGAACTTGGTCTGGGCTCCTCTTTACCATGCTCTAAGTGCACCTTGAATGGAATTATTCTCTCAACCTTATGATCACCTCAATGGAAGGGAATGGGTTGAATTGAGGAAGAAGGGGCCGATGAGGGAATGCTGAGGCAATATCTCAGAAAGGAAGAAAAATCTTGGGCAAGGAGGGGAAGTTAAATTAGGTAGAGTTTCAATGTTCTTATGATTGGATGTGAAATGAGACCCCAACACCTCATTTTATATGAAAAAAGGAGCGTTATTTGGTTGGACGGCGGGCTATAGAAGGTGGATTAGTTGGGAAACTTCCAATAGCCCATGAATTTCAATGAATTCCTTGCAACCTTTTAATTTTTGCAAATTTTGCAAGCATATGCGGGTTGTAATGGTGAAACAAGCATATGTATGCAAGCTGTAGTGGTGCAGCAAGCGTATGTATGTGGGCTGTAATGGTGCAAGGAACGTACATCTTCTAAAAAATGGTTTTTTAAGAAGAGATTTTTCAGCAGTGCTTTGGGAAAATATGCAAGTAAGAGGGCCAAGGCCATGTATGCATGAGTAGAGAATTTTAGGGCTATAATAGATTCCCCCTAATGTGGGAGGTTAGAAGAGCAACTAATGGCTGAGATACATTACAATATCTTCACCAATGTACGAAATCGAGTGAGCCCAGGACCAGAGTTTGCGAGGTGCCGTTTTCAAAACAACAATTGTCTCTCTGAGGTGGGCATACCCATGCTCGAGATGAACTACATCATGGCTGCCAATAAAATACACTACAAATCCATGTCATATAACTTTATAAAGTGTAGTCACGAGTAATACACAGTGGATCTACATCTCAAAATCAGTCAAATATATATAAGTATAGTATCCATCTTCAAGAAGATAGTGATGCCTGATGGATGGAGATGAGGTATTCATAGCTCGAGAAACAACTTCAAGATCTTCAAAACTTAGGTAGGAGTACAATGGGAGTGTATAAATCACTACCTTGATGTATTCGAAGACTCGTCGGGAAAAGACATGAGGATCTCGATGATCAGGAAGAAAACTTCATCGATTTTGAATCGGGACTTGATTGGACTCTCGAGATGGCCTAATCATGAAGTCAAGAGACAAACTGCAGAAAACATGACTCAGGTTGAGTGAAACTTCCCTTGGAAAAAAGAACAAAAGAATATCAGACTTAGGCAGCATGACATTGACATAATTTCACAATGCAGGAGGCAACACAAACTCTCTATGTGTTTGGAAGACTAACCAAACAGAAGAGGACACATTGCTATGTAGCGAGAATAGCTTCCTAAGGTCATACTAGATCCCAATTCTTGGTGAACAAACATAAGTATGTGCTTTGTCCAAGGGCGAGTCTCTGTTATACTGAAAAAGAATACATATTTCTCGTCCCCTATTTTTGAAATATTTGATTTTTTTTGTCTTTTTCAATTTTTTAAAGATCTTGAAAAAGAATAAAGGAATTCTATGTTACAAAGAAGGAACGAGTGTCACAAGAAATCATACTAGTTCCAAGCGCAAGAAACATACTAATGCTCAAAGCAAGGAGACATGTGCAGGAAAAGGACACTCAGGGAAATTCCTCCATGGCTCAAGGTGTCAGGTCGTAGAGGCAAGAAGTGCTACAAGGCTTGCATATAAGGCATGCTTCAAAGGTTCAATTGAGAGAAACATGGAGCCGACATTAGGCCAAAATCGCAGAGATGAAAATGTGATTAAGAAAGACACAATGAGACCCCTTCTATGTAATTTTTACAAGCCCAGAGAAGGTAAGATCAATATTTTTTTCATGTTTAGAGAGTCTGAAAAAATGTAAAATAAGACTCCAGGGAGTACCTTTTTCGGAAATAGTCTAGTTGTTTTGAAAAAGGGTTAAACTTGCACCGAAAATACATCTATTAAAAACCGTTTTAATGAGTGTGACAAAGACAATATCACTCGACAATCTTTTCAATTTTAAGGAGTATGAAAAGAGCTTAACTATGGACTCACAACCTTTTTCTGAGTTTAGTCTCCTTAGCCCAAAAAATTATAAAAGTTACTGAGGAGAACTCTCCCGGTGAGATGAATCTCCCGAGGCATACCTTTTTCCGCTATAATATACAGGCTAGAAAAAGGGTTAAATTCATGCCAGTAGATGTTCTTCTGGACCTATTTAACGAGTGTGAAGGAACAAGGTTACTCGATGATGTTTTCAATTTTAGGGAGTCTGAAAAGAGCTTAACTATGGACTTCGTGGGGGTTCCTTTTTCGTAAGTAATCTCCAAGGCCTGAAAAAGGTGGTAAACCAAAACCAAGGAGAATGTTCCTTTTTTGAATATTTAGTCCCTAAGGCCCGAAGAAGACTCCAAGGGGATACTTTTCTTAGTTAATCCATATGAGATCGAAAAGAATAAATATAGTCTCGTTGGATGTTGCTTTCAAAATTTAAAGTGAGCTTGAAAGACAACAAATCATTCTCATGAGGGAGTCCCACAGGGTAGAGTCTACACAAACACTAAGAACATATAAAGGGGTAGCCTGAAATAACGTCGAATTAGGATGGTGATTATCAGATGCAAGAGGGTCAATAGTGACAATGCTTCCATTGTGAGGGAAATGCATCACCCAGAAGAGCATAGACACCACAACGTTCATAGCATATACATAATCACGCCTGAGAAGCATATTGAAATCTAGCAGGCCTTGCACCACTATAACATCGATAAGGACATTCTTCCCACCTAACGAGATAAGGAACTGAGGAAGAATCCCCAAATATTCACTAGGAATTCTATCAAAATTCAACAGCTCATGTGAAGCAGTCACAACCTCGGGAGAACCCAAAGCTTTCCAAGCCGAGGAGGATAAAATACTTGTGGAGACTCCTTCATCTACAATACATTGGTAAATGTTATTTGAATTAGCTTCAAACCTTATTTTAAAGGATGCAGAAGAAGGAACATGAGACTCAACAAGGTCATTCCAATCAAAGGAAACCATCCTAGGACTTGGAGGGGGTGTGCTCGAAGCGGGAAGAATTCCCCCTTGTTATGAAAGTACCGAATTGGATGTGCTAAAAACATAGTTAGTAGACACATCACTCTCCAAGAGAAGAGCGGGATCAACTAAAGATTGCATCAGCATGACCACTTTGGTAGACTTGACACTCTCCAAGAGAAGAGTGGGATGAGCTGAAGATTTCATCGACGTGAACACTTTCTCAACCACTGGCTAAATAGGCTATGAGACAACATGGTCTAAAGGTGCATCACCCCCCAAAAGGGAAGTGGGATATGCCAAATATTTCATCGACACAACCACTTTCTCAACCACTAGATGAATAGGCTATGAGGAAACCTCAGAAGAATCAGAATCAGAAGAGATTTTAGATAGGGACCACAATCTTCGTACCTCTCGAAGGTTAGGGCATAAATGAGTAAGGTGATCTCCCTTGCAAATATTACAAGGGAACTTAGGCTTACGTCCTATCCGTCTAGGTTTCTGAATAGAATCAATGCCCCCAGCATGACTGGCATTGGTTGGTTTCTTGTCCCCAACATGACTAGTAAAGGTTGTTGACATATCACTAACATAACTTGCATAGGTTGGTGATTGGTCAATAACATGAATCGTAGAGGCTACAGACCTATCGCTAGTATGACTAGTAGTGACTAGACGTTTTCCCCCAACATGAATCACATAGGATGGGTGCTTTCCCCCATCATGACTTGCAAAGGTTGGTGATTTCTTCTTCTTATTCTTCCTCTTTCTATTTTGTTTAGGCTTCTGATTACTAGTATCTATACTTTCACCAGAGAAGGTAGAAGGAGGAGGAGAAGACTTCATTGACAAAGGAACATTAACATGATTCCCATGACATAAAGTGCTTAAATGAGAAGCATCAAGAGAATTCGGGACATTTGGAATGGTACCCAACCAAACCGGTAGTCCCGCATTCAACCCAGGAATGTACAACATGTCCATCAAAGGGACACCAATGTTTCTGAAGAAAGGAAAATCAAAAGAAAACCCTTGCAAAGGGGTTCCTTGGTTGGTATCACCAGGAACTTTAGCCATGAATATCTTATGCACAGGTTCTCCCCTTGCGGGATCGTTCAAGTCTGTAAAAGTCTCACACACTGACTCTGGTGAACAAGTGTTATAAAATACATCGCCTATAAAGAAGCAACTCCACGTTTCTAAGCAGAAGACCAAAAATTCCTCCCGACCGACAGAGTGGGTGGTATATCACCTTAGGTTAGAGACCCAAATTAGTGACTGACTAACTCACTATGGAAAACTAGGGAGCATAGAGCACACACTAAAATATTCCTAAAGATAAATCAAGCAGTCGACTAACTAGTGGGAAGGACAGTTACACCAATCGACACTAGAGCAACTAATTGTTGTAATTACAACTCAAACATGGAAGCACCCTTTGGGTATAATCTACGAAGCATGATCCAACATCCTCCCTAGGTACCGCAATATACCTCCATAGTCACATGTGTATGTCCCTAAAAATATGGGCAACTAGGTTGCCAACTCGCAGTCAGTCACTAGGCGGGTACAGTCGACAGTCAGATGAGAAGGATAACAAGTTTGAAGTCCTTCTAAGGTATCGAAATAAAATGGTCTGGAAGAAAACAGAGTATCTCAAACGGATTCGAGGTCCATGAATATCCATAGGAAAATGTGATCGGTATTGTTCCCGAGAAATACCCTCAATATACAATCTCCACTACGTTCAGTCCATCTTTGGAGTGGTTATCTTCGCTTCCTTTCCTCATGTTTATCCCCTGTGTTAGAGGGGTTCCCCGACTAACTCTCACGACATTGGGCTTAAAAAACTCCCTAACTCAGACTCCAATGTTTGTTTTAAAGTGGCCTTGAAGATTTTCCTCTTCACACCTAATTCAAGGCCCTAAAACCCTAAACTAGTATGTGAACCCTAGAAACAAAAAAGTCTAATGTATTTTAGATTAGGAATTATTTTTAAGGCTTGATTTACACAAAGGGTGCGGTAATGCAACTAATTTTGTTAAGACTGTTGCAAAAAATGAAACTTATAAGAACACTGACAAAGAAGGATTATCTTTCTTATTTTTATTTTGAAATGCTTTCAATATGAGAAGAAAACACAACACTATGCTAATTTATTTTTCTTTTTCAAATAACAATGAAAAGAAAATGAAAATAAAGAAATAGACCTAACAAACTAAGTTTCTTTAATATATTTTCTTCCAATCAAAGAAGAACTAACAAAAGACGCTAAAAGAAACTGATGAATACACGATGAAAATAAACTCATTTTTCTTAAAATTCAAGCTAAAAATAAGCTACAAATGCTAGGAACACAAGAAGATTAAGGACCAAGTAAAACAAAACTATACCCAGGTTATGGCCACAAACAAAGACTCTGGACTGATTCAAGAAAGCCCTGAGAAGTGTGAACTTCAATCAGGAAAGAGACAAACTTCCTCTTTTTCAAAAAACTTTCATGAAATAGAGACACTGGTTGTTGCATCAACATCCTTCATATGTACGCAGATTGTTTATTTTGCAGAGCATGTATGTACGTGGGTTGACCCAAGACAAGGCTTATACACCTCTGTGTCTTTTAAAAAAATGAAAAGACCAAGAAATCTTACAGGGCGGGTGCAACTGGTATGCACCCTAGAGGTAACAAGAATCCTTTGACAGCCTTAGAAAACTTGAAAGAAACTTGAAAGGAAAACAAACCAATCAAACAACCCAAAATCCCCTAAAAAACCTTAGAGGCAATCCCCAGTATGGTCGCCAGTTATGCTAGCGGGAAAATCCCCCCTTTAACTACACCAGGGTTCAAGATGTAGATAGAGAGAATGACCATCTAAAAGTCAATCAATTTTCCTCTACCCCAAACATACCAATATTTATGTAAAGAAAGCAAATAAGAGAAGAGATTGGGTAACTATACCTTTGATCCCACGTCTGGTGATGATCTCCTCAAGCTTGGTAGTTCCAATGACTGGACGTCTCCTCCCAAGGATGACCTACATCCAAATATTTGCAAACAAGGACTACAAGCATGCTATTCTATTCATGAGTTAGGGTTAGATATAAATTCTAATTATAAATCAATGAAAATACTCAAAACATCATCATTTGGGACATGAAAATGTGATTCTTGTATTCATCATACAAATATTACAACTTACAATCTATGTCGATCACCATTCTGCAAACCTGTTCTGGGATCCTCTTTACCATGCTCCAAGTGTGCCTTGAATGGAATTCTTCTCTCAACCTTCTAATCACCTCAATGTAAGGGAATGGGTTTAATGGAGGAAGAAGGGGCTGATGAGGGAATGTTGAGGAAATATCTCACAAAGGCAGCAAAATCTTGGGCAAGGAGGGGTAGTGAAATTGGGAAGAGTTTCAATTTTCTTATGCTTAGATGTGAAATGATACCCCAACACCTCCTTTTATATGACAAAAGGATGGTTATTCGGTTGGGTGACAGTCTATAATAGGTGGATTAGTTGGGAAACTTCCAATAGCCCATGAATTTCATCTAATTCCTTGCAACTTTTTAATTTTTGCAAAGTTTGCAAGCATACGCAGGATGTAATGGTGCAACAAGTGTATGTATGTGATCTATAGTGGTGAAAAATGTGTATGTACGCGGGATGTAATGGTGCAGGGCGCGTACATATTCTAAAAAATGGTTTTTTAAGAAGATCTTTTCAGCGGTGCTTTGGCAGAATATGCAAGTAAGAGGGTGAAGACCATGTATGCATGAATAGGGAAATTTAGAGTTATAACAACTATGGTAGTCATGATGGCGATGTCAATGATAATGATTATGATGATAGTCTAATATGAATTCAAGAATTTGCTCCAAAATTTATTATTGTGAGTGGAATGGAGAAAACAAGCCACCTTCCAAAAATTTGGTCTTTTCAAAGAAGTTGTACATGAGAAGAGAAAAATATTAATGAAACATATAACTATAAAAAGAGTGGAATCCTTGAATCCCTAGATAGGGTAGCCTATAGAGAATCAAAATAGAAGGATTTTTTCACAAAGACATCATTTTAGTCCTTGCTTGGTTCCCTTAGATAGATTGAACCAAGTAAACCATAATTTAGCAATGCCGACCATTAAACTTGTTAAATTTGTACAACCCCAACATGTCTCTGAAATCATTTCATCCATCATTTTCCTCTTGAGGAGAAATGATTGACAACAACCCTTCATTATCATCTTGCATCTCTACCATGTTGAAGTTTCCATAGACAAGCGAGGGGGTCTTCGGTAATTGATTGACCATCCATATCTAAAATTCCAATTGTTCCTCTATATTAGTTGATGCATATATGTTAGCCAAGCCAATAAAATAAACATCTAGGGTAATAAATTCCCATAATAGTCATTGAGTGTGATCATTTCCCCACCCAGCAATTGTTGAGGCCAATGAGGGTTTAATCAATGTAGCCACACCTCCCCCCACTTCATCATGACTAGTTGAGATAGAAGCTATACATGACCAACCAAAAAATAATTTATTTTAGTTGTTATCAATCTATGCATTGCATGTGTTGGGAAAATATTCCCCCCCTCAATATTTTTGGTTGGTAAATTCTTCTTTGTTAATTATATGTTTAACCTTCAACTTAGATGCCATGAATGAAGGGTATCTATTATGTGAAATTAACCCCAAAGTTACACCTCACCTCATTCATCCCTAGTGTCACATCCCCACATGTTCCCTGTCCAAGTATTATAATTGTGCACCTCTTGACAATATGAAACACAACGACAGTTCTCACTTGGTTTCTTGGCAATTCCAAGGACACTTCATCCAGTCTATGCCTCTTCACCTAGAGTATACTCATACTCTGTTCTAGGGTATGGGTGAGTCACACTCCTATTCTAGTGAAACTCACTTGTATAATTAGATAATATTGTTAATGTTAACACTTAGTCATTTAAGAATAGATCGATGAGGAAGAGAAACCAAGAGAACAATTGTGAAACAAACAAGAGACACACATATATAGTGTGGGAAGAACAAGATGTTCCTAATACCCGACTAAGTCTTATTATTGTGAAACAATTACAATATGAGCATTACCAAATCTATTTACAACTTGGGTAGAATCACATGAATGACCTCACCTCACCAAGAAACTCATACAAAAATTCATCACACCAAGACTCATCCATCACAACAACTTCCGCAACTCCTATGGAGCACCTCAAATGTGCATCCACCACAAACTCACCATCTCATTTTTGTCATGAGACTTCACACAGACTTGCAGTTTTGTCTCATAGCATGCCTCACCTAGACTTGCAACAAGACTTCCCCAAACTCCAAGTCATCATTTTTGCTAGACTCAACCCAAAGAAGGTCTCCCTAACTCTTTCCACAAAATCAACTCAAGGAAATAAAATTCCTCCCATGTGGAGTGACTCGGCCCCTTGAGGGAGCTCACCTCTCCTTTCCCAAATATGTCACAAAACCTTATATCTCATCTTGTCCTCTTCACTTTCTCTATTCCTTCTTGGTTGTGGACCCTTGTTCTTTTATATGCACTCCAAGCGTCACCTTCACAAACCATCAGATCCTTTGGGTGTGTCGCTACCCTTCAAAGACCAATGCACCCAAACAAATCATCACACCCCTTCATAGAACAATGTTCTCAAATGAGCCCATGTGCTCTTAAACCTTTGCATACATTGGGACCGACACATCCCAACCTTGGTGTGATCCTCATGCCAACATGCCCCAACCTCTTTGGTGCACCCCTTCTCTTGGTCACTTCTAACCCTTGCTTCACCTCATGCTTTGGTAAGCCCCTTGGCGTGTTCACATACCTAAGGAACCAACTTTCCCAACTAGTGCAACCCTTGGGTGCCAAAGCAACCCCAAATTTCATATCCTTAAGGACTTGGGAAAGGGTGCCTATGCTCTTATAGTTGAAGACCTTACATCTTACCCCACCTCAATTCGTTTCCATCCCCAACAACATCCAAAAAATCTATGATATTTAATTTTCTACCCTAACTCATGCCCCCATCACAACTAAGTCTATTAGAAACCCCAAGTTTTGTGCCAACTGGAAACTCCAAATTCTTCTAAAGAGGAAACCCCAAGTTTCCCTGCGAAGTGGAAATCCCAAGTTTCCAACTCACACTACAATCATCTGCAACCTGTGAAACCATCCACACATTTCTTTTCCGAAAATTATGTGTAACCAATCTATCTTCTATAATGGAAGGATGTATCCTCCCCATCTTTTTCTGCAATGCCCAAGATGCCACTATCCTGTTGTGACAATCACTCTCTCTTATGTTATTGATACTACCTCAAATGTTGCTACAACCTTAATCAAAACTTCAAAAATGTCTAAGTATTGAACTCCTATGAAATTTATGCTATGTCCATACTTCAACCAACTCTGTCATGTCTCTGCACAATTCTAAACTCAAGTCATGCACTAGTTGGGTAGCTAGTCCAACCGTCACATCCCATTCTTGAAATGTGCATCTCCATGCCTGAATTTAGTATTTTTTTTTCACATCTTTGTCACTCCATATAACTCCAAAAACTAAGGAAAGTATCCACCATCACCTTACTGCTTCCATATCCAATATTCATCAAGGAGATCCTCCACAATGTGTAAGTGTTATAATTCAAAACTATTGGCGTGTTCGTATTTATAACTCTTAGTCATTCTCTCAAGCACTAACTCTCCAATTTTTGAACTATCACATTCATTCCTTGATAATGCACAACATGTGTTGGATTATGAAAAGGTACAAAAATTCTCCTCATTTCCATGATTTATGACATCATCTTGACTGACTTTTATGTTACTTAGGAATAAAATAGGATAGGAAATGACTAAAATGTCTTCCAGAACTATCATTGAGTTGAAGTTCGTAAATTCTAAAATGAGGTTGGAATTGTTTGATTTTGTTACAGGAATGGGTAAATCTTGGTAAACTCATGATAGAAGAAGAGTTCTCAAGCTATTGGAGGCTAAAGATATGGATCGTAAAGTAGTTTCAAGAGAGATTAGTTCTCTATTTTGTAAACTTCAAAAATAGTAATAGAGATCCTGATGATCTCTCAATCCTCAGGATAGATTTATTTACCCATATTTTGTAATATATAAAGAGTAGTGAACCCTGGAAAGGATAATAGAAGAATTGTATATAAGCACTCAAAATTCAGAATTTCTCTGTGCAAACAGTTTCTGTATATGTTGTTTCAGTTATGGAGTTAATAAAGGTTTTGAACATTTCCATCATTTTCGTATATTGAGTTTCTAGTAGCAGTGCTTCTGAGGACTGAGGGACCAGTCTTAAGGAGTTACTGTCTTAATATGTATTTTATTAGTTTGATTTATGTTTCGAACTTTAAATCCTCTTTATCATCGTTAAATATAATGCATAAGCATGTCAATGTTTTGATATTGTTTCTTGTAGAAGATAGATGTTTTCCTTTGAATGTTGTCGATTGCTATTCCATAAACCATTTGTTGTAGTTTACTTCTTGACAGTTCCTCTCATTTTCACATACGTTGTTCCTTTCAATTAAATTAGCATTTGTTGTTTCTTTCACTTAATTAGCGTTTGTTGTTTCTTCTACTTAGTTAGCAGTTGTTGTTCAATTACTGTTCTACCTCAGTTTACAATATTCAGTTATTTATTTCCAACAGATTAGATAGTCATCATTAGGTCAAATTGTTTTCATAGATTCAATTCATGTTTCTTAATTAGATCAATTCATGCCTCTAATATCAGATTCAATTCTTGTCCCTTAACTAGATCAATTTAGCAATTCAATTCGTGTCTTCAATTCATAGCACATTATAGATCAGATTTCAATCCTATTCAGTAGGATCTTAGCTTTAGAACTTAATGAATGTGTGAAGAACTTGATTATTGATAAAGTCATATTTTCTTTAAATACGCGATTTTAGCCTATACGAGCTATCTTCATAGACTTGTTGATATTCTTGAAATATAATACAAATCCTCGGGTTGATAAATTAATGTTAAACTAAGGTTGTTTTTAGGACATCTTTAGAGCCCAACATTTCGGCGTCGTTGTTGGGGAGAGTGTCAAATATAGCATAAGTTGTGTCTTTGGAGGACGAGGTATTGAAGACGGAAGGTAAGAACCTATGCAGGCAATAAGTAAGATGCGTATGCCAGTGCCTAGCTCCAGTTGATACTTAGAGGTTATATAGGTGTTTTTTTTTTGTTTTTTTTTTTTGAGTGAAGTGTGTATGACTAAGAAAAAATATCCTGAAAAGTCGAGACCTCCACCAAAAACTACTAAAGACCAAGGTTCGTTGCTCCATGGGAGAAGCACTTTCATAGACGATATCATCCGAAAAGCGAAATCTCAAGCTTTGGTTGGACCTAGGAAAGGATCTACCTGAATCCCTCAGGCAACAGTTTCACCAGCTGCATCTCACACTGATATTCACAGTAAAACTGGAAGGACTGAGAAAATATTTCAAAGAACAGATCTTCCACCCCTCACCCCTTTAGACAAGGGAAATTCATGTAATCTGGAGGAAGGAGAAGGATAAACCAGCGGAGTTTCCAAGGCAAACCCATCACCATCACTTGAATATCCTGTGAAAGAAGAAAGCATACATGAAATCCCAGATAGAGGTAGTGCAATCAAATCTCCTCGGGGATCAAGTAATCAATCAAAAGAACACCTAGGCTAAGAAATTACTGAATATTATTGGTAGATATTTGACCAAATGGTGCAACCAAATCAACAACAACCCCAGACCTCCACTCTGGAATATATGATAGTTGATCCAGTCACCAATGCCCCCATGAAGGCAATTCCCCTACAAAATTTTCCAACCTTTCATGGATTGATTTCAAAAGACTCGGATGCATTATTATTCGAATTTGATGTCTTATGTAGAGGTTATGATTACATCTCTGAACCCCAAAAACTAAATTTGTTCCCTTCCACTTTGAAAGGGGCATTTTTGTGCTGGTTTAAGGGATTGGGAGGCGAAACTATAAACTCATGAGATGAGATGAAACATGCCTTCTTGACAAAATACCAATATTATTGTAGAACCAGGGACCTAAAAGATGAAATATTTCAAATGGTTTCAAAATAAAACAAGACATTAGAGGAATATTTTGAAATATTTCAATATAATCTACAAAGATATCCTTATGGTATGTTACCAGGCACAGTTCTCAAAGCCACTTTGATAAAAGGAATGAAAGATGAGTGGGTAGAAACATTGAATTTAATGGGGAAGGGTGATATTTATCAAGAAACTTATGAAAACATCATTCTATTATGCATCAAGTGCTCACGTGGAAGTACACGAACCAGATTAGGAATGTGAACTCCCCTCACCAGAAATAGCAATGTTACCAGTGGAGGAGTTACCCAAGCTGAAGTCGATAATCTCTTAGAAAATTTCAAAACTGATATTCTAAGCACTCTGACTACATAATTGGATGTAGTGTAGGCCAAATAGAAACAAGCAGAAGCAGAATAGACTTTGGCCATATTTTTCCATAGATGCAGAAAAAAACATGGTCCAAGGGAATGTCCTTTGGATGTGGTTCGAGTTTGCGCTATTTGCACCAAAGATCATGAAACAGAGCAATGCCCATCGCGCTCTAGACTAAAAGTTGTCTTTAGAGAAGAATAACCATTATACCTGATGGCTCAGCGTCACCAATGGCAGGCACGGCCTCTAGGTACACTATAGGACCCCTCCTCTTTCTTTTTTGGGTAGTATAATAAACAACAAAATTCTGGAAACGCATGGAAGGGCCAACCATTTACTAATCAAAACTTACATCCCCAACAATATCTAGCTGTGAATCCCACTTGGCCTAACCAACCCGCTACAAATCTCATCTGGAAAAATCAACCAGCCGCAATTTCCCCCTCTCCCAATGTACAATACTCTACCCCACCTTGGAAAAACCCAAACAACAACTCTTACCCTTCATAGTGGTCCAACACAGCTGCTCAAAACCCAAATTGGAACCAAAATTTTCAGTGCCCCATGGGAATAACCAATCAACCCATAGGGATGGCCCCTCAAACCCAACCCACTTTGTAAGCCCCACTCCAATTACCCCATAACCTTCAACCACAATTGTGCCCTCAATAACAGACCAGCCCAACCTCACCCAAATCCAAATAACAGACTAGCCCAACTCATCTATATTATGGAGAACGGGGAAGGGGAAACCAATTGGGTAGGGTGCAACAAACTTCGGTTGAGATCGGGGCATATAATCTCTCCTGAAGACAGTAACAATTTCCAAGAGCAAGAGAATGAAAATAACATACAACCAACAATAACACCTTCAACTGTGGTCATAACATAAGAAATAGAGAAGGGAGGAAACACAGTCGAATCACAAGATCCTGATAAGGATGCAACTCCTCCTCCCCCATTCCCAAAAATATTGATGATAGCAAAACCTTCTGTGTATCCTAACTTTGACATTGTAGGGGAACTCAAGAATTTATATGTCAAGATCCCACTCTTGCAGGCCCTGCAAGACATTCCAATTTATGCAAAGACAATCAAGGAACTATGTGGGAGGAAGCCTATTAGGAAAATTAAAAATTCATCATCAACTATTCGTGTGGTAGGAGCCTTGTCTGATCTAATTTTGGGTAGAAATAAACCAGTCAAATATGCAGATCTAGGGAACCCCATAGTAACAGTTCAGATCCAGGTCTGTTCTTTTCCAAATATGTTAGTCGATTTGGGGGCGACCATCAACATCCTGACTATGGAAACCTGTAATACCCCAGGTTTTGAATCATTCGAGCCTACCCCAATTATGTTACAGTTGGATGATCGATCAATGGTTACATTACATGATATAGCAATTTCAGTTGGCTCTTGGGAATATCCAGTGGATTTCCTTATCATCAACCCAAGAAGTGGACTTGAAGGGAATCCATTAATACTAGGAATACCATGGCTCGCAATGGCATATGCATACATAGGATGGCGTACGGGTAATATGACAATTGCTAGAAGATATGTTACAAAAAATCTCATCTTATATCCTCCAGCCAAGCCAAGCCCAACTATTGTATATCCACAGTTGCCACGACCAATGTATCCAGAAAAGGATCTATGGGCCCCTCTCACACTGGAAGAATCTCTCAAACTCAAGAACCAATTAGAGGATGATGTGATTAGTGTGTTTATTAATATCCCAACCATTGTGAGTAACCCTACGTGCCAGATGCTCAAAGTTGTTCTAGATTGTGAAGCGCAGGGAGACCCACTGGAAGATTTAATGGAACAACAAATCCTGACTATCGTTGTTCATAACAAAAAATCAGTTGATATTTCACCAAGGAGGTCTCTGAACATTAATGCCAATCTAGATGTGAAACAACAAAAAAAACTGATTCAAATCCTTTCTAAATATCAGCAAGCTTTTGCCTGGGAGTATTCTGACATGAAAGGTATTGATCCGCAACTCTGCACACACCATATTTATATTGAGAAAGATTCCTGACCTATCCGACAACCCCAAAGAAGATTGAATCCCCATCTCAAGGATATTGTCAAAGAAGAATTACAAAAGCTGTTGGACGTAGATTTTATATATTCTATCTTGGATAGTCAGTGGGTTTCCCCACTAGTAATCATCCCAAAGAAAAATGTAAAATGGTGAATCTATTGCTGGTTGTGGAGCCTGATTATCTTCCTGATTTAGAGGTCTTTTACTTTCAGCCGTGTTTATACCCCATGAAGTATTTACACCCCAGAAGTATGTACACTCTTCCACGCAGGGGAGTGCAGAGGGGGGGTACCCCCTCTGCGGGGTCCGGGGGGGCTATCCCCTCGACTAGGTGGTTTGGGGGTGAAGACCCCAAAGCAAAAATTGCCTTGTAAAAGTATATTGTAATTTCGTTGTAAATCTGGACCGTTCATTATAAGGTCACAGATCTAATGATAGAGATTATGTTAGGGTTTTTTGCCCTAGAAGGCAACCCTCTTTTATGAGGGAAATGAATTGCGGCTATGTATGTTGGTGAGTATTGTATTCTGAGAGAGGATACTATGAGAGAAAAAAGAGGAAGTGACAGTGGGTTTTGTTGTAGGTTGTATCCCTTCATTTTGCTGGATAATAATAAAGAAAGGACCTGGCAATTTCTCTGGTGGACGTAGCCCACACTGGGTGAACCACGTAAATCTGTGTCTCTCTTGTATTGTGTATCTTCTATGTTTTGTTTCTACATTTGTTTTATTTTATTGCTCTGCGGTCCTGTTTTTCTAACATCTGTGTAGACTAAAGGGAAATTAAAAAAGCCACCCAAAAGGACCACTTCCCCTTACCTTTCATCGATCAGGTCTTGGATACTTTAGCAGGGAAGAATTTTTTTTCTTTCCTAGATGGCTTTAGTGGCTACAATTAGATCCAGATTGCCCTAGAAGATCAATATAAAACTACATTTACATGCCCCTGGGGTACCTTTTCATATAGAGTATTTCCCTTTGGACTATGTAATTCTCCAGCCACATTCTAGAGGGAAATTCTGAGCATATTCAGTGACTTGATTAGTAAAGGGTTTGAATTTTACATGGATGATTTCACACCCTATGCGGACGACTTTGATCAAGCTCTGGACAATCTAGAAAAGGTATTGGAATGATGCATCGCTACCAGGTTATGTTTAAGCCACAAGAAATGTACATGATGATGACAAAAGGTGTGCTACTAGGGAATTATATTTCTGCAGATGGAATTAGGGTAGATCCAACAAAAATAACGTTAATTCTCAATCTACCTACACCACGCACACAAACTGAGGTACGCAGTTTCCTTGGTGCTTCAGGATACTATCCCAGATTCATGGAAAATTTTGCAAGAACCGCTGCACCTTTAAATGCTTTAACTGGTAATGTGGAGTTTCAGTGGTTTGACAAGTGTGATGTGGCATTTGCAGGACTCAAGAAGCTGATCTCGACATCACTGGTGTTAAGAGGACCAAATTGGAAAATACCATTTCACATCTCCACTGATGCATCGGATATTTCCATAGGCGTTGTCCTTGGACAGGAAGAATACAAGAAACCCTATGTTATTTATTTTATCAGCAAGAATCTCACTCCCACTGAATCTAATTATACAAAGAATTTTTAGTTGTTATACATGCCCTCAATAAATTTCGCCATTATATAACAGGCTATCTAGTTATTCTGTATACTGATCATTCTACTATTAAATATCTAACTAATAAACCTATTGCTAATGGATGGGTCACTCAATGGTTATTTCTATTGGAGGAATTTGACATCACCATAAAAGATTGACCCGAAAGAGAAAATCTTGTTGCAGACTTCCTATCCCGCATACCCAAAATGGATGACTCCTTGACAGTTGAAGATCAATTTCCAGATGAGCATATGTTTGTCGTCGCTTCTAAACAACCTTGGTACGCTGATGTGGAAAATTACCTGGCAGCGAAGAAATTACCAGCACATCTATCATCAAGGGAAAGAAAACTAATCATCCAGCGTAGCGGACGATTCACTTGGATCGGTGGATATCTTCCACACAGGGGTCGATTTCCAGATCCAAAAATGCATACGAGATGATGACATCTATGACATACTGAAGGCAGGACATGACGAGCCATGTGGTGGGCATTTTGCAGATCGCAGGACTGGACATAAAATTTTACAAATGGGCTACTATTGGCCCTCAATATTCAGAGATGCGAAGAAATATGTCCATACCTATGACAGTTGTCAGCGGATGGGAAAACCAGGTCAGGCTGATGAAATGCCTCTAAAAGCATAAGTACTTGCAGAACCATTCGAGATATGGGCACTAGACTTTTTTGGCCCCTTCAATCCAAAGTCAAATCAGAAGGCCTATATTCTAGTTGCAATGGATTACATGACCAAATGGGTAGAGGCAGAAGCCTTACCAAACGCAACAAAGGAAGTAGTCTTCAAATTTATTTTCAAATTATTTGTACGTTATGGACTACCCAGGGAAGTAATCACTGATGAGGGGTCACAATTTACAGCTCATAGAATCATGACCATCCTAGACAATTATCATATTAATCACAAAGTCACTTCCCCATACCATCCATAGGAAAACAGCTAGGTAGAAAGAACCAATAAAGTTTTGGAGGCAATTTTGATGAAAACGGTCTCAACAAATCGAAAGAATTGGGCTAATGAGCTCCCAAGTGCCTTATGGGATTATCGCACAACATGGAATAACACCATTGGATACTCTCCTTATCATTTAGTCTATGGTAAAGATCCTATCTTTCCAATCGAGTTTGAGATTAAGACTCTAAGGATGGCCCAGAAGATTGGATTGGATCTCATAGAGGAACATAAACAATGCCTACAACAGCTCAATGAATTGGATGAAGCATGCTTGTCCACCTTGGATCACACAACTTTCATTCAGAAACAGAGAGTGAACTAGCACGATAAACATATCAAGAAGAAATCCTTACAGAAAGGTGATTGGGCACTCCTCTATGATTACAGATTTCAGGATTTTCCTGGAAAATTACAGATAAGGTGGTTGGGACCATATGAAATTAATGAAGTTCATAATAATCGCATTGTCACTTTAATTACCATCGACAAGTCTGGGTCTCCCTTTTTTGTCAATGGACATCGTCAACGACTTTACCATCAGGCACCTTCAAAAGAATCCTTCTGCCAAGAAGTAAGTAAGGACCCTACTGTTCAGGTTTTGGCTGGCTGGGAAGGTAAACTAATAGCCTCAACTCCATAAATGATGAATTATTTTTTACTGTATATATTGTATATAGTTTTTTACAGATTTGATTGAGTTTTTAGCTCTTGTTTTTATAATAAATTCATTTGAGAAAATACAAACCAGAAGAGATGACTATAATGAATATAATTAAACACTCTTTTTTGTTCTTTACCTTTATCTCGCTTTGCAAAAAATCAACAAATATAACCCTTTCTTTTACAAGAAAATGAACATGCTTATAGACCATCTAATAATTCAATTATTGCATAAACTTACCCATAGTAATTGAATGAATTTAGTTGATGACTAATCAATTATAGATTCACTGAACAAAAATGCCTGTGGGAGTTTTTATCACTTAATTAGATGGGTGATCATCACTAGTGTTCACTAAAAATGAAACGATTGTCATTCCTTTGAAAAGAATGACTGTTGTTCCCTTCGTACGTAATATTGTTCACTCAAAACGAAATGATTGTCTTTCCTTTGAAAAGAACGACTGTTGTTACCTTCGTATGATCGCTTTTTCCTTTGCAAACAATTGCCGTTCCTTTTAAAAAGAACGATTGTTGTTCCTTTGTTGTTCCTTTCACGGTTTGTTTTCTTATTGTGGCTCCTTCCTTCAAACATGCCATTGATTATATCAGTCAATCCTTTGGGTATGACCTTCACTGATTCATTTTCTTTAGCACTAGCTCTAATTTGTCATTTGGTGTGGATCATCTAACATACCTTAATAAACTATTCTTGGATTAATTTCTCTGAATCCTTTTAAAAATTGTTCACAACACATTAACCACCATAATTTGTTTCTTTCCCTTATATATTGTTAAGAACCAACTATCAATATAGCATAGAAAAACCTTGGAATAAGTACTCAAAGTCTTGAAAAATAGATAATTTCAGATAATAAGCCTCTTCGAGGGGGCAACCTCCTTTTATCCGACATAAATGTTCAAGTGCAACATGATTCCAAATGAAAATGTCTCCTTGGTATATATAGGAGGCTAGGAGGTATAATTATAACTAATGGAATAAAGCCGACATAAATAAAATAACATTACTAATGTAATATGCCCCAATTAAGGGGTAATGAGCCAATATTAGGGCTTAACATGCCCCTCCCCTTGAGACAAGTGTTGTCTGCAACACTTGAGTAACTCTGGATGCTTCTGTATAAAAGACTCATCTTCCGAAGTGGAATCTTCAGCCAGTAGTTTCCTCCATTTAATGAGATACTCTGAAATAGATCTATTCATCAGCTGGTGAATTCTTGTGTCAGTGATGGATTTAGGCTCCAATATGATTTTTCCTTCCTCGTCAAGTTTTGGAAATATAGTTTTCATTGGGATCTTGTTGCCTATAACCTTCTTTAAGCATGAAACATGGAAAACTGGGTTTACTTGTGAAGATGCAGGCAACTCCAATTTGTATGCCATAGTAACAATCTTTTGCAACACCTTATAAGGGCCATAGTAATTTGGTGATAACTTATTATCCTTCTTGGCTTGCTTGAGGGACATTTGTTTGTATGGTTGTAGTCTTAAAAACACCCAATCCCCTACTTCAAAACTTCTTTCACTATGATGTTGATCTGCTTGTTTTTTCATGCGATTCTGTGCCATGGTCAGGCTGTCCTTTAAGATTTGGAGAACTTGTTGTTGATTCTCAATGTGATCTTCCACTGCTTGAACCTTAGATTTCTCTTTTAGATAAGAAGTGATGGAAGGAGGGTGGTATCCATAGAGTTCCATAAATGGTGTCATTTTTGTTGCAGTATGAAAGGAAGTGTTATACCACCATTCTACCAAGGGTAACCATTTGAACCAATGTGTTTGTTTATTAGAGACAAAGCAACGAAGGTATCCTTCCAGAAATTTGTCCACTGTCTCGGTTTGTCCATTAGATTGAGGATCATAGGATGAGCTATGATCCAATTGAGTACCCAAACAAGAAAATAATTCTCTCCAAAAATTTCCAGTGAATATGGGATCTCTATCACTTACAATAATCTTTGGGCTTCCATGTAGCTTTTCAACTGTCTCCATGAATGCCGTGGCAACTGTACTAGCTTTGAAGGGATGAGAGAGTTCACAAAAGTGTGCTTACTTGGTCAGTCTATCAACAATTACCATGATGACACTCTTTCCTTCATACTTCGGTAACCCTGTGATAAAATCCATGGAAACCTCCTCCCAGCACTGACTTGGGATGGCTAATGGTTGTAAAAGACCTGGGGTATTAATTGTTTCCACCTTATTTTGTTGGAAAACCAAACATTCTGCCACAAACCTTTGAACATCAGTTTTAAGGACATCCCAAAAAAAATCCTTCTTGACTCTATGGTAGGTTTTCAAAAATCCCAAGTGCCCTCCTACTGGAGAGGTGTGCAATTCCAATAGTACCTTTTGTTTGAGTTGTGATTTCTTACATAAATATAAGCGATCTTTGTACCATAGTGAATCATTTTTCCATGTAAATGTATCTAATGCACTGGAATCCTGCTCCATCCTTTGAATGAGAGTCCACAATTTTTTTTCATTCTTCCATTCATCCTTTGCTTCTATTATCCAATCGGGTTGGATGATCGAGATAGCACAGAGAAAGGCCTCAACATCTTCATCCTTTCTTTAGAGTGCATCTTCCACAAAATTTTTCTTCCCCTTTTTATAGACTATTTCAAAATCATAACCCAATATCTTGGTTACCCATTTTTGTTGTTCTTCTGAAGATAGTCTTTGTTCCAAGAAGTATTCAAGACTATCATGATTTGTTTTGACCTTGAAGTTCCTACCTATTAGGTAAGGATGTCATTTCTTCAATGCATGTAGTATTGCTATCATTTCCTTCTCATAAATGGTTTTGTGTAAGTCCTTTCCCTTGAGTGGTCAACTTTCGAAAGCCAGGGGCCTTCCTTCTTGCATTAGGACAACACCAATTCCATTTCCCAAGGAATCAGATTCCACAATAAAGTTTTTTGTGAAGTCTGGAACGGTCAAGACAGGAGCGTTGCACATCACCTCTTTAAGTTTTTCAAAGGCTTTAGTTGCCTTTGGAGTCCATGAAAATTCATCCTTATTAGTTAGTTTCATTAAAGGTACTGCTATTATTCCATAGTGTCGAACAAACCATCTTCCGCACCACCCATGGATATAGAAATCATTGGACTATTCATTACATATACCCCCATAGTAAGATTGATCTTATTGCATTTTCCTGAGAAATTGATAGTTCCTCCATCTGCAATCATTACTTGAAACTCTAGTGCTGGATATACAAAGAAATTGAGAGCTTTGGATAATTTATAGTGAATGAAATTATGAGTACTGCTAGAATCAATTGGGATTGTTACCTTTTTCTTTTTGATGTATCCTTCGATCTTGAGGGTTTAAGGAGTGTTAATTCCAACCAATGCATTACATGATATCATGGGAGTCAATTTTGCAGATGAAATTGCTTCTATGTTTTCATCTTGAGATGGTTCTTGTTATTGTTCTTCTTCTTCTTCCTCTTCACAATCTATGTAGAATAATTTCTTCTCACCACACTTATGTCCCTTACTGTACTTGCTGTCACAATTAAAGGATAAAATTTTTTCTTTTCTTTCCTCCAATTGTTGAGGTGTCAACCTTGTAGGTTGAGGTGTTTTAGAAGAAGGAGCATTGTTCTCTCTATAGATGTTAGTATTGGTCCTTCTAGTAGCCATAGCCATATTTTTACTTTCAACATTTCTTG
>ML778123.1:1525572-1552654 GCA_009831015.1 Picea engelmannii | reverse complement strand
TTCTTATGAATACATCAATCAAGTGCTCATCTGGAATATATGTTACCTTTATATTCAATCTTTGGAAGTTCTCAATGTGCTCGATAACTGAACCCTTTTGCTTGAGATTTATCAATTGGCTAAAGAAGGTATTGCTCCTTCTATCCTCATAGTGTCCTATCATTTCCTCCATGAAAATTGTCCAAGTGATGAGTGATTTGTGAGAAAAAAGCCATCGATACCATACAAATTGATTGGGTTCTAAATATAAAGAAGCAATTCATACCTTTTGTGTATGTGGCACATTATGTAGATCAAAGAATTGCTCCATCTGAAGTATCCATTTGATTGGGTCCTTACCATCAAACTTCCTCATATCGATCTTAGGAACGTGGTTGGTCTTCAACCCAAAGTTGGAGTTTCTCCATTCTTGATTCATCTTCCTTGTGTCCTCATCGTGAATTTCATGGGATGCATTTTCACTTTCAGGTGTCTTCTCTGTTATGAAATTTTTCAATACTTCTGTGATCTCCTCTTTTAAACCGTCCATCTTTGCCTCCAACTTAGCTTCCATCTCTTGTAGTTCATATTTTGTTACTATCTTCTTTTGTAAATCATTTATGTGCCTACGCATTTTTTCACCTTCATCAAGAGTCCAAATAGGATTGTCTGGAGGCTTATTTGGTGTAGAAGTTCCCTTTTTGGGTGGCATGTTGGCCAAGTATCACTTTTGAACCTTGATTTTGAGGTGGTTCTGCTAGACAATCTTTATTCTATTGTATCTACCAAGTTTTGTCCCTTATGGGTATGAAAAATTATTTTATGTAGTTCTCTAATATTTCTTCTCTGCAATGCCACAGGTATGATCAAAATTGGATGTGCCAAGTGGAATTTACGGTAACTTCCCCACAACTTGCTGCTTTTTGGCCTTTCCAGGAGATCTCACTTGTATAGTGTGCCCCGTACAATCCACTGTATAGTGTGCCCCGTACAATCAACTTGTATAGACTGTCCACTATCCAATGAAACTAGTCCCACTCAATTTGGATACTCTAGGAAGAACTTATGATTTTTTTACCTGGAACACCTTCTTGAGACTAGTCAATAGGACTAGTCAGATACCCTATCTTCCACAGGGTGTATCTACAAATGTAAGATGAAGAAGAAGCTAAATTGTTTACCCTAGATACCTTACTAATTTCTGTAAATAGCCTCCAGATTTCAGGGTCTGAAAAGTTACAGAAGAATTTTTATAGAGAAAATTCCACAATGGCTCATTTAAGGATGATTCTAGAACCCTATCTTGTACAGAATGTATCTCTGAAAGTATAAGGCCTCAAGAGATGAAATTTTAACCCAACGTACCTTGATCCATCTACTAAATATCCTCCAAGTCATTCCTTCTAAAACATTGTAGAAAATTTTTTATAGTGAAAATTCCAAGGTGTCTCAGATGTAGCAGCGAAACCCCAAGACCTTGAGCTCTTATACCATATGTTAAGAACCAAGTACCAATATAGCATAGAAAAACATCAGAATAAGTACTCAACGCCTTGAAAGAGAGATAATTTTAGATAATAAGCCTCTTCGAGGGGGCAACCACCTTTTACCCCACATAAATGTTCAAGTACAAGATGATTCCAAATGAAAATGGCTCCTTGGTATATATAGGAGACTAGGAGGTATACTTACAACTAATGGAATAAAGCCGACATAAATAAAATAACATTACTAATGTAATATGCCCCAATTAAGGGGTAATGAGCCAATATTAGGGCTTAACATATATCTACATATACTTGAATGATAATTGCTTTCATATCATAATGCAGAATCTTAAATTCATTCTTACTTGGAATTCTTACGCTTCTTACGCCATCCCTCACTCTTAAGGAGTAGATGAGCCTCCCTTGATAGAGCTCTAAAATAAAAACAAAAAAATCAAAGAAAAGTTTTTTTAACAAAGTAATAATCTTCTTCCATAAAGAATAGGGGGTCTCATCATGATCCAATCTACCACGTTCATCAGATAATAACATAAGTGACATTCCCACTATGTCTACAACACCAGTGCAATGGCCTTTGGCATTTTTTCATCAATGGACAAGAGATATCATCACAAGTTGACTTGTTCACTTAGGTTACAATATAGTGAGTGGCATTATCATCATCTGGCTACCAAACCAGGATAAAGGTCTTCTTTGGAAAAGACAATTCAAACCATTTATTAATGATACAGGCTCATATATGGGTTAAAAGGAAACCCTGTCGAGGCTATGGATGCCTGCTGGTAGTAGTGGCTCTGCCTATGGTACCGAAGTATACCTTAAATACACCAAGTTTTAGTGTTTTTTTAGATTTCATTTTCTAAACATTGAGGCTATCATTCTGGATATATCTAATAAAAAAGGGGGGGGGAGTAACAACATTATTATATGTGGAAAATTTTAAACATGTGAACAAATTTAAAATCATTCGGAATCTTTTTCCTCAAAGGGTTTCTACCATGGGTATAATAATCC
Organism: Picea engelmannii; assembly: GCA_009831015.1. Taxonomy (NCBI): domain Eukaryota; kingdom Viridiplantae; phylum Streptophyta; class Pinopsida; order Pinales; family Pinaceae; genus Picea; species Picea engelmannii. The sequence goes on along the minus strand of ML778123.1, from coordinate 1,550,153 downwards.
AAATTTCCCGCACAAAGTGATGATTATCATTAAGTACCGTTAAAGTGATTGATTTAAATTTATTAATGATTGTCTTTTCCAGCGGTGATGATGGCATATCAATCGCACCTCACAGTCACTCCCCACCATTATTACACTCGTACATTTGATGGTCAAGGCCAACCTTTCCATTTATGGGCGGTAGATTCCCAACACATTTACCGATAGATTCCAATGAATGCAATAATTATGAAAATGCACATTTTTCTATATACACATAATGTCGTTCTATATTTTCTATGACTATTGTTTTAAAAAATCTAGTTGAGTTAAGTTGCAGCAAGGAACATTAGTTGTCCTCACCTGCTTACAGAAATATGGGGGGACGAAGTGTGCAACGGGAACCAACACTCTTACAGGTAACTAAGCATGCAAGAGAAATCCTACACCATCTGGGGTGGATGGAGTAATTCAATCGGTTGCAGGGATATGATACAGACATCACGATTGAATTCTTTCAGAACTTGCAGGGAGAGACCTCCATGGTTCAATATATATAAATTCCGTTCACTCAGGAAATCGTAGCAGAGGTTACGGGCCTTCCTAACATAGGAATACAATGGTCTGGAAGATATATAATGCTTAAAGAAGATGTATAATCCTTTGTATACCCTGGAGAGGAATTCGATAAAAAGGGAAAGGGAATTAACCCTAGCACTCTCAACAAACCCTAGAAAGAAATGCTAGGTGTCAGACAGAGATATATCACCTGCAGCGGAAGATATGATGTGATCCACCCACACCACCTCAAACTAATAGTTGCGCTCAAACAATGGTTAGTAATCAATTTACCATTTTTTCTAAATGTTATGTTACATGAGGTCACTATAAGAACACAAAATGCAAAAGACCATGTTACCATCATCAACCACCATGGATTCATAAAACTGATAGTAAATAAGATCCTAAGTCAAACTCAAATGACCTGGGGGGGTCTTATTGAGGCCAATAGGCCCTTACAATTAGAGCAACCCGAATTACAGCATGAAGACCCAACCCAGGGAATTGAAGTAGCACAGGAAGGGGAACCTACTGCCCAAATGGAAGTTCCACCTCCTCAACCTAAATTCGAGGCAAACCCCATCCAATTTGTAGAGACTAAGGCCTCACAAGTAGAGGAATCAACGAGGAAGAGAAAAAGAGCAATGGTTGCTCCTAAATACCCCATTGAAGGGAAAAGAAGAAGCAGGTGGATAAGACGTCATGGAGAAATTTAGGATACAAGAGAACAACCTGAATAAATTCAGGACTTAACAGATCAGCGCTTACAGGGAGATGTTCAGGGAATTGAGCAAACAGAACAAACACCACAAGGAAACAGTCAAGAAGATACCCAACTAGCATTGGGACACCTCACAGAACAATTTTTGAAACGATATGAGGTAGAAATAGCTTAGGTTTTAGGGAGTTTATGAACCTCAATTAGCAGAGACACAAACAGGCCAGAAGAAAAACCAAGCACCAACCTCTCCTTCAAACCTTACTGAAGATTTCCCTAACACTGAGATGTTACTCCCAGATGATACAACACAAGTAGAACCTCATAATGAGGTAAATACCCTGGTAGAGCAAGTAGAAGAGCCACTATTGACAGATCAAGGTGAGGAAAATCCTGATAGCTTACAGAAACATAAATCAGGTAAAATCCACAACAGAATTAGAAAGTTCAAACACGAGAACAAGTTGTTGAAGAGAAGGGTTAAAAAGATCAAATTTTTAAAAAAGAAAGTTGGAAAGCTTAAGGAAATTATCAAGGAATTAAGAAAACAACTAGAGCAAGACAATAAGATCCATGAAAGAAAGAAGACCAAAAGACATAGAGCACGGGGAAGGAACCCTCTTCTTAGGAGGGCAGTCCAAACACGTTCTGTAGGAACACAAACAAAGTTGCATATCCTTGAAGAAATGGTAGAAATGGAACTTCATACTGAGACTACAACAATAGAAGGGCTAGTTGTTCAAAATGAAGAGGAAATTCCTTTGGGATCATATGACATAGAGGCTCAACCAGAAATTCTAAGAGGAACAACTGCTCAACCTAAGGGAGTAATTCCCACTCCTCTGGAGACCACAGATGCAGAAACTTGGACAATAATTCCAGTAATGAATGAAGTAACCTATCAGACTGAAGAGGTATCTCAGTTTCAGGATCAAAGTGTCATCATTGAAATACTAGAAGGAGAACTGGTACAAGCCCAACAAGCCTTGACCCATACCAGAGATGAAATGGTGACCATGAAAAAGAACCAAATAGTTTTTAAAAAACTCAAAACCATGTCAGCCACGGAAAATGAGACGTATGTTGAGATGAATAAGGCTCAAGGGAAGACAAAGAAGGTACAAGGTCGATTGGAAAAAACTTTGGAGCAAATCGAAGCAATTTGTGATATCTACACTGATGCAATAGATTGTAGAACTCCTGCTACTAATTATACTTTCTTTTTATTAGAACACTAACTGTTTCTAAGGGTGAAAGCTATTCGAGTAGGTAAACTGATTAAATTCACTACTATCTCTGAGTTTGTGTCATGTCTTAGGGAGCAAGAAGAGAAAGTACAATATTTCTTGTGTGAACTATACTTCCATAATTTCATTTTGGAAGACAACAACAGAGATAATCCTTGACCCTTTATTGGGGACATCCAATTTCAAGCATTCCTATCCTTCACTAAAAATCAATTCAAGTGGGCCAAGGCCCACAAAACTTTCATGAAGAGAGAAACTGGGTTATATCTCTGGGTCAGGGGGGAACCACCAAAGTCTTTTACATATATCATGCGACATAGGACATTAATGAAAAGGGAAGGAGTGAGAATATCTTTATGCCCTATTCATCAATAGGTTATATGATCAGGCATAGCCTACTTTAGGGAACTCAAAGAATAATCTCTTGTTGGCTCCCAGTTAAGGTGGGATGTCTCCCCAGTTGAAGTAAAGATTATAGAGCCCTTTGGTTTCAAGAACTTCTTTGCAGCCACCTTTAGAATAGAACGATATGCCAGAATGATCCAAGAGGAAGGACCTGTCTAGATTGGGTGTAGATATAATCCCCCTCTTATCTGGTTTCCTCCAGAGGATTACCAGAGAGATTATGATTTTATAAAAAGAGGGAAGACACTACTTTCGGAGAACTTAGAAGAAAGAATGGATTCATGGAACCTAATGAACCAACTTTTCCTCCTTCCATCATCACTTCTCTACATATAAGAACTTACCTTGCATGAGGACATGCAAGAAGGTAAGCTAGGGGGTATGTTGGCTTATGAAAAGGTACATATATTCTCCTCATTTCCATGATTTATGACATCATCTTGACTGACTTTTCTGTTACTTAGGAATAAAATAGGATAGGAAATGACTAAAATGTCTTCTAGAACTATCATTGAGTTGAAGTTCATAAATTTTAAAATGTGGTTGGAATTGTTTGATTTTGTTACAGGAATGGGTAAATCTTGGTAAAATCATGATAGCAGAAGAGATTTCGAATATGCACAAGCTATTGGAGGCTAAAGATATGGAGTGTAAAGTAGTTTCAAGAGAGATTAGTTCTCTATTTTGTAAACTTCAAAAATAGTAATAGCGATCCTGAGGATCTCTCGATCCTCAAGATAGCTTTATTTACCCATATTTTGTAATATATAAAGAGTAGTGAACCCTGGAAAGGATAATAGAAGAATTGTATCTAAGCACTCAGAATTCAGAATTGCTCTGCGCAAACAGTTTCTGTAAATGGTGTTTATGTTATGGAGTTAATAAAGTTTTTGAACGTTTCCATAATTTTTGTATACTGAGTTTCTAGTAGAAGTGCTTCTGAGGACCAAGGGCCCAGTCTGAAGGAGTTATTGTCTTAATCTGTATTTTATGAGTTTGATTTATGTTTTGAACTTTAAATCCTCTTTATCATTGTTAAAGATAATGCATAAGTGTGTCAATGTTTTGATATTGTTTTCTTGTAGAAAAAAGAATTGTTTTCCTTTGAATGTTGTCGATTGCTATTCCATATTCCATATTATGTAGTTTACTGCTTGACATTTCCTCTCATTTTCACATACGTTGTTCCTTTCAATTAAATTAGCATTTGTTGTTTCTTTCGCTTAATTAGTGTTTGTTGTTCCTTCTACTTAGTTAACAGTTTTTGTTCAATTATTGTTCTGCCTCAATTTACAATATTCAGTTATTTCTTTCCAGTAGATTAGATAGTCATCAATAGGTCATCTTGTTTTCATAGATTCAATTCTTGTTTCTTAATAAGATCAATTCATGCCTCTAATATAAGATTCAATTCTCGTCCCTTATTTAGATCAATTCAAAAATTCAATTCATGTCTACAATTCATAGCACATTATAGATCAGATTTCAATCCTATTCAATAGGATCTTATCTTTAGAACATAATGAATGTGTGAGGAACTTGATTGTTGATAAACTCGGATTTGCTTTAACTACATGATTTTAGCCTCTACGAGCTATCTACATAGACTTTTATGATATTCTTGAAATAGAAGACGAATCCTCTGGTTGATAAATTAATGTTAAACTAAGGGTGTTTTTAGGACTTATTTAGATCCCAACAACATGTCCAATGCATGGTCACTTCCTTCCATAATTCAGTACACTCGCAGAACAACCTCAGACCAAGGTAAGGTTTCCCCTCAACTTGATGCACTATGAAGTCACCCCAAAACAAAGTCATCTGCAACAACTTGAATCAACTTCCCACCTCATGGAAAAATTAGCAAATATTATACAACCACACATATTTTGAATTGCATCCAAATATGTGGAGAATCAAGGGAAATCATCGTTCATCTACATGTCCAACCAACTCTTCCCTTGTGACTCAAATTTACAATCAATTCCACAAGTCTAGATTCCTTGGTCGAATTCTCCTCATCTTCATCTGCATCTTTGGATATGAAGCATCCCATATACACCATAATTACATGTCCAAACTTCCTTTTCCCCACTACTTCATCACCCGACCACGCTAATACGTCTACCTCTTTATGCCTTGGCATGGTTAGGTTCCACCCTCAATCATGCTTCCCAAAACAAGAGAAATGATTATGTCCAAGTAATATCTTCATGATACAATATTCTTGTCTATAAAATCCTCCAAACCAAGGCATGTCCTCAACTCACCTCTTTCCATCGAGTCACCTCTCCACAAATCAACATCTAAAATGAGTGTGGCCAACACACCCACACTCCTCAAATGTCCTAAAAAACTATCCAATGTGCTCCAAGTAGAATGATTCACCCAAAAATAAATTACATACTTGAGGCACATTCAAACTACTACTTCTTCCAACCTCAACCAACGACCCTCCCAGATATTTGAGTCATTGCATAATCAAGTCACCAAGGTAAGATATACCTCATCTAATGTCCCATACCAAAGGTGAGTGAACACCACCCAAGTCACTTGGTCTATGTTCTGCTCATTTAGGTTGAATGCCAACAATTCTTGGTCAACCTATTTCCTAACTCCATCCATCTCTTAAAATAGAACTTCCTTTCACCTTTGCAAGTTTCCAAACTTTGGCATTGTCGTCGTGATTGTCAAGTGATCGCATGACCTAAAAAATCTAGGTAAGGCACTATTGATCTACAATCATGGGTCAAATTGTGTACATACTTATCCATCCTCAGTCTTTTTCCCCTTTTTTTCTTTGTTCTTCAAATTTTATTTACTTAGTCACATTTCCTCTTTCAAAGGTGGGTTGAAGATCAGGCCACCATTGAATTCCTAGGTCTACAGACCCGCAAGCCCGTGTAACTTTACTTAGTCAATTTTCTTTCCTTGTATTCCCAAAAATTAGTTGTTTGTATGCATTTCAGGATACAAACCTATTCATATCCCACAAATCCCCATTTCTTGTGTCTCACAGTCATGCAACACTTATAATGACCCACCTATCTCTGCATCCTCTGAATTGCACCCTTTACCTTTTTCATAATTTGTCGTTTCTTTGAATGTGGATGTGGGACACCCATTTTTAAAATTACCTTTTCCCCTCATTTTCATATCTCACAACCCACAATCCCATGTTCTACAAAATGACCCTTTCACTTTCGCAACCTAAAAAACATCCTCTTCTCATACTTGGTCCATTTTCTCATTGCGGATGCATGAGTCATCCCTTTTCACCTTTTTCATTTCCCACATCTTGTGTCCCGCATCCCACAATCCCACATTCACCATATTTCACTCTTCATTCCCCTTTTCAAACTTCCATAACCATTTTCCATATTCCACGACATCACATCACCATTTCTTGATCACATTTATTCCCCCCTTCCATGTCATCCGCCACTTCTGTGAACACAATATTGTTATTAAAGTGGAGAAGATTTTGTAAAGATTTGTAATAAATTATGAATATTACTGTGTAAGTCAACAACTTTGAAATAAGACCTATGGTGGTTATCAAGAAAATATGTGGTAAATTAAATAAATGACGAATATGCCATGTTGTAAAAGGTTATATTGACAGTAGCACCACCAATTGGTAAGAATAGAAAGCAGTGTAAATTATGTCAAGTAGAAGAAAGGAAATGTATTGTGGAGATACAATTGTTGGCACAGGGGTAGACCCAGGGTTCAATGCTACAACAACACACCAAAAACACCCTAACTACTGGCCCTTTCGGCAACACCTGCGAAGCAGATGAAGTCTCACCCGAGGTAGAGGTAGGGGTGGTTGCAGGACTCCAATGTCTGCAACCTTAGCTGGGACACAGATTTGTGATTCTAATCACTTAACAGATCACTCAACAATTATATTTATCAATATTCGGTTCTTAGTTACAGGACAGTTAAACCCTAATTATAGTACAACGTAGTATTCAACCATATCTAGCATCTGACAACACTTAGCATGACGAAACAGATCAAATCTTAACAGATTCAACACTAAGCACATGTATATAAGTCAGATCGAACATCCATCCATATTATTAATCACATAGAATCGACAGATCATTCATCTATGTTAGGGCACTAAGCACATTAACATATAAGAACATCAACACATTGCACAAAGCAGAGAAACACAACATGTACGTGGTTCACCCCCACCCTAGGGCTATGTCCACCAACTCTTTCTATTCTTTATTATCTTCTTCAATAGGTTACATGCAGAGAGCCTCAAAAACCCTACTCCGCAAAGGACATGACATTTGCGCAGCTTGCTAGATCCTCCTTCCCTGAGTATATCTAAGCACGCAACCTTCTACAGTCTCTTACTCACTTTCACTTAGCTCTGCAAGTTTCACACAGTATTCACCAAAGCACTTACAGCTCTTGATCACACAAATCCAATTCTATCACTTAGCCATTCGTTTCTCTATATCCTCACTACATCACCTAGCATCTATTTGTACATACAAAATAGGCATAAGCATGGTTGAACCCATGGGATGACATTCCCATGCTCGTTACATAATCCCAAATCCCAAAAAGGGCCCTAAAACAGGACGAGATCCCGTGATCTCTGCTTCGTCTTGCGCTCTGCCTTCGACAGCCTATCGAAGTCCCAAAATTAGGTCAAACATGACCAAGAATCCTCAAATCTTGTTCCTCTCGTCGATGATTCTTGAATACTTGCAGACATCACTCTTTCAGACATTACCCTTTCAGTCATTAGGTCAATAAGAACTTCTTCGACAATTTTCTCTGTAGCACTAAGATTGTCCGACATGCACGCTCATGGTCGAATGTCTCGGGTTCGAAGAGTAATTGTTCAATGCAATGGGATAGATGACACTAACACGGTGGTCACTATGCGAAATCAACTATTCTGCGAGCTCTGTTAATCACGATTGGAAAAAGTGTTCTCGTTGCGTGGCATGACGAGATAAATAGATAACTCAACAACATATCTCTTTCAACAGCTGAGAAGCCTTCATTAACTCAATTATGTCCATTGTGGTGTGGTACCAACAGTCTGGTGGTGAACTTTCTGACCATAAATGCCTTTCTACCCATTCGGGTCGTCGATCGAATGGATGTACTGTATCTAACGACTATATTGATTTTCCATTGCGGTGTGCCATGTGATGTTGTTCTGATATTCCGGTGAAGCTCCAATTTTGCAAATTTTCCTTTGGCAAAGTTCCCTCGGGAACCTTCTGTAACTTTTCAATCTTAGCTCTCTTCTTACTTAGTTTTCTAGCCCTCTTTCTAGTGAGCTTCGTCTCGGAATTTATTTTTCCATTCTGGTTCTTATCTTCTTTCGACAAAATAACTTCGCGTTGTTGAGGTTCTTTCCTAGAAATCAGGGGTAATACTTCATCTGTATCTAGAATAGGTAGTTCAGTCTTTTTTGGGTCTTCTAATGTTCTTCAAGCTTCGACATCCAAACCTCTATTTGGAAATAGCTTCACCTATTTCTCTTGTTCTTCAATCAAGTGTGCAATCCTCCTAGTCATGAAATCTTTTAATTCTCACTTCTTCTGCTCTAGGATTTCTTCTTCTTTCCTTCTAGCCTGATCTTTTCCAATTCACATTTTTCCTAATAACATAGAAAATGGAGCACTATTTTCAATAAATTTAATAACTTCAAATTATTCCTCTTTCGAAGTTCCATGAGCACTCATAGATATCCTAGTAAGTCTTCCACATAGGGTTATCAACTTTCCTCTGAATAATCCTATTCCTCCCAATGAAGGAATCGTAGCAGGTTTTCCTATAGCTTCCCAAGTTCTTTCTGTCATGATATTCATCTGTATTTCCTCATCCAAAACATAGTCAATGTCGAAGTCTCCTATTCTTACTTCAATACATTCTTTTTCTTTGAAGATCTTTGATAAGTTGATATGTCGGTGATCATTTAGGGTTCCTTGCATCTGTATTAATACTTTTTCTAATCTTTTCTCGGGTTCTGTCATAATCTCAGCTTCTGGATCTGCTATAGGGTTTTCTTGGTTCATATTCATTCTTTCAACCTTAGCAATCATTCTAGGGAAATCCAATACTTCATGGTCCTGAGCTTTGCAACAGAGGAAAATAGGTCTCTTTAAAGGGAATTCCTTAGCCATATGTCCCAATATTCTGCAACTGTAACAAAGGGTTAATCCTCTCTTTCTTTTAAATGATCCCCAACCTTTCCTCTACTATGCACTAGGATCATGGTAGCTAACCTATGAAAAAATATTTCTAGGATCCTACATCCATTTGTTAGTCCAAACATTCTTTTTATGCATAGGTATAACATATCTTTCACTATTCTTATCAGATCTACTCATATCAAATCCTCTTTCTTCTATCAGTTTCCTAGTTTTCAAGCTAGGGCAAATCTTATCAAACATACTTTGATACATACTTTAGAAACAAAAAATTCCACTAATCTTATCTTCAGCAGAGCACAAAGCTTCCAGAACTTAAAAAATTTCACTATTCTTACCTTTATGAAAGCACAAAGAGTTCAGATCTTACCTCTTTTCTTCAAGACAGACTTATTTCTTTAGCACAAAGCTTCACAAATCAATTAGAATACTGTGCACTAGAGAGACAGATCTACACACAAATATCTCACAATTTCAGGTCAGGTCTTTGCACAAAGATTATTTTTCCTTAGTTCCCAGCAATCACAGTTTCAGGTCAGATCTTTGCATAGAGCATCTTCTTCCTCATCTCCTAGCAATCACAGTTTTAGGCTAGATCTTCACACAAAGATTCTTCTTCCTTAATTCCCAACAATCATAGTTTCAGGTCCCAGCAACAGAACCATTTGTTGGCACAGGGGTAGACCCAGGGTTCAACACTACAACAACACACCAACAAAACCCTAACTACCGGCCCTTTCAGCAACACCTGTGAAGCAGATGAAGTCTCACCTGAGGTAGAGGAAGGGGTGGTTGTAGGACTCCAGTGTCTGCAACCTTAGCTGGGACACAGATCTATGATTCTAATCACTTAACAAAGCACTCAACAATTATATTTATCAATATTTAATTCTTAGTTACAGGGCAGTTAAACCCTAATTACATTACAACTTAGTATTCAACTAGATCTAGCATCTAACAACACTTAGCATGATGAAATAGATCAAATCTTAATATATTCAGCATTAAGCACATGTATATAAGTCAGATCGAACATCTATCCATATTATTAAGCACATAGCATCGACAGATCATTCATCTATGTTAGAGCACTAAGAACATTAACATATAAGCACATCAACACATTGCACAAAGAAGAGCAACACAGCATGTACGTGGTTTACCCCCACCCTAAGGCTACGTCCACCAACTCTTTGTCTTCTTTATTAGCTTCTTCAACAGGTTACATGCACAGAGCCTCAAAAACCCTACTTTGCAGAGGACAGGAGATATGCGCAGCTCGCTAGATCCTGCTTCCTTGAGTAGATCTAAGAACGCAGCTTTCTATAGTATCTTATAATGACTTGCACTTAGTTTTTTAAGTCTCACACAGTATGCACCAAAGCACTTATAGCTCTTGATCACACAGATCCAATTCTAGCACTTAGCCATTTGTTTCTCTATATCCTCACTACATCACCTAGCATCTATTTATACATACAAAATAGGCCTAAGCATGGGTGAAACCATGGGATGACATTCCCATACACGTTACATAATCCCAAATCCCAAAAAGGGCCCTAAAAGAGGCCGAGATCCCATGATCTCCACTTCATCTTGCGTTTCGCCTTCGATAGCCCATCGAAGTCCCAAAATTAGGTCAAACATGACCAAAAATCCGCAAAGCTTGGTTAAGGGCCAACAACAATTAACACTTTTGGATGTGAAGACCATGAGTTATGATGGTCACAAGCCTACAAGTGGTACAAGGCCCTCCCTCCTACCGATAAAGAAACAAAACAATTTTTTACCTCATGCATAGAACTAGCTAGCTGTGTGCCTGAGGTGAAAAATTTCAAACAACCAATTATTTGGTGTGCAGACAAATTTGATATAGAAATAAGGACAATTCAATTTCAATGGAAGAAACTCATTTCCTTGGATCCTTTGGTATTCACAAGAATGCTACGAATTCCAACACCCAACATGAAATTCAAGAACAAGGAAGCCAATGAATTTCTAAAGGAACACATAGGACGAGTAGAACTCCTCAAGAAATATTTGTCCAACCGAAGAGTTAACACCAATGCTGCTAAGACTGAGATAAGTTCTATAAAATACCCCTACAAAGAATTCACCTGGTTGTTTGCATGTATAATTGGATTTCATTCCACGACATATGTATCAAAAAATATCATTTATATACTTCACTTTGTTGTTCATGAGGATGCCCTGATTGATTGGGGATGGATTATTTCAAAAATAATTCATTTCAATTGGGTGGTTTGAAAAGAATCTTAATTTTATACATGGCTTCTTATTTTATATTCTCTATAGCTTACTACCATATTTTTGAAGACTTTTCGAGGGAAAACGATGTCGATTTCAAGGTGGAACCGGTCTCTGTTTGGTATCCAACCTTATGGAGGCACAAGGATCAATACTATTTCTACCTAGTCCACAATAATTTTATTTCTAAATTTAAGAAGTTAATCTTTGTTCCTAACACATCGAGATTGTCACTCGAGGCTGCCTCTTTTCTCTCAAATACAAGAATTTTTTAGACTACAAAAGATTTTAGTGTTATAATATTATTCGGTTTCCAAGAGAAACCCTTTTTGCTCGCTTTCTATGTATTGGAAAAACAATTTGTTATAGAATTGTGTAGACAGTACAAGTATCAGGCTCACTTATTTAATGAGAAAATAAAAAATCAATTCACCCCATTTCCCTAGAGAGTTGTAGAAGTTGTTGTAAGGCATATCTCTCATTTGGATGAATTTATAGGACAATTTGACCAACTTGGCCTCAAAGAAGTTGAATGGGTTGAGGGTTTCGAACTTATTGATCTATTTACTACGCACATGTCATTGGTGGGATAATATTCTTATTTCACTAAGTCTGGACAATTTAAGGAAGGAGAAGGGGGATATATAAATCTCCCTGAGACCTTAGTTGATGAAGCCATGAATGATATAGAATAGGTAGCTATCACTAATGAGTGTTATCGAAAAAAAGGGAAGAGAAGCGACAAACAACAACCCCAATTCACAAAGTGTTTCACAGAGAAGTACCCCGACTAAAACAAAACCAAGGAGAAATGGTCTGGAACAAGGAAAACACCTCTCAGAAACTCATATGATGGTAGTGACAAAGACCCTATGAAGAAAAATATTGAAAAATCCCATGTTGTGCATACCTATGCTAAAATAAAGAGAGAGACCCATAAAATGAGACTAGAAATGTGTGAAATTGAAGATAGTCCCTGAGAAATTGATGTAGATGAAGTTACCAAATCATCCAGCTGGTCAGAACAATGACTGCTGGAAACTTAGGAAATTGTTGAAGCTATTGTCACCCATGAACAAAAAATATTTGAAGAATAATATGTAACACTTCACCATGTGGACTATAATAGAAATTCCAAAAAAATGTTAATATAGAAGGTTAACATGAAAAACAAGTTTTTAAAAAATGGAAATCAGAATTTGATTTCCATGGGATTGCACCTTCAAAAATTGTACAGTTTTATGAGGCAACAAGAGAGGTGTTTCCATGATCTATTTGTAATATATAAAAATAAAATTTAATTTTAAAATAAACAATAAAGGAAATAGAGACATCTATGATTCTGGAACCATTGTTTGTTGAACCATTAACCACAATTCAAGCAATACTTTGAGGACATACCAGAAAGTAGCAGTAAGTTGAAAGGTTCATCCAGTTTTTTGTTAGCAGTGAGAAAGTATATTGGATATGGAATTCAAAAAAGGATATAATTAATCCATGAAATCCGGGAGCTTGCATAGAGCTCAACTAGTTTTTAAAAGAGAGTTATGCATTTCAAATAATATATCCAAAAGGATTTAGAAAACGATGAAGGTTTTTACAAGGAGAATGTGGGAACATTTGCAGAAAAAAGTTTTAATTTTAAGTGAAAACCACAAAAGAGAAAAAAAACCTTCCCTCTAGTATCTGAATGAAGCAAATCAATGTCTGCTGGTTGAAAATAATTAAAAGTTTAGGAGAGATGTTGTGTGAGTTAGATGTTGTGAAAAGTAACTTTTCCTAAAACTTGTTGATATCACAAAGGAACTTAACAACCCAAATTTATTAATGGATACAATACTTATGTCTAAAGAAAAATTATTGGATCAACTCAAAGATTTAAAAGTTACATGGGTGAGTGAGTTCACTGACTCAATAGAATTATATGAAGTTGAGGTTGAAAGGTGGCTTGTCTAATACATTATTAAGAATGATGGCATCGAGGACATGTTGCACCAATTAGGTATTGACCTAAAATAAATGGAGAATGATATATTTTAGATAGAAAAAAAAAAACATGATATCACGGTGGCCCCAATGAGGGAATACAAATAAGAGTGGTTAATAAAATCCCTAACCAATATCACCAAGACATATCAACATGAGAAGGTTACAATGGTTATTCCACCTCCAACACATCAACCATCTACAAAAGAATACTTAACAAGAAAGTAAAAGGTTTGAATATTTCCATCATAGTAAGTCAAGTAGCAACCCTATTCTCACGCTTGCCATGTTTTCTTCTACAATCATTTGTCATATTTCATTTTCTATTCCCAGCAAGCTGTAAAACCTAAAGAAGGTCGTTGGATTTTTTATGTTTTCTTCTAGGTCTCTTTCATTTTATGTACCGCGGGAGCCCCATCCCAGTCCTCTTTCAAGGAAAAACACAATCTCTTTTATTTTTGTTTCAAGACACTACTTCTTATTTATTTAAATACATCTATTATTTTTTAGGTTTCGAGAGAACTAATTTGGGACATAACATTGTTGATTTCTCAAGACTTTTAATTTAAGCATGATATTTTAGATGTGTTTCTATCATAATCTTTATTAGATTTAATGAAATGATCATTAGATTTCTCTACCATATGTGGTCCATATTTTCCTTTCCCTTTTGATGAATATTGTGTTCTACTTTGATGAATGTTGTGATGTAAATGTCGTTCTACTTTACTGCATACTCTTTTGGTTTATAAATCTTGTAACATATTGTAAATATTATCTTTCTATAGGATACTTGGTTCTTTATCTGGTCTTCTTTTCACATGAATATTTATTTCAAGAATAAGCCTAGTCCTCTCTCAACCCTTTTTATATTCTTGTATGTTATTTGAAATAGAGGAGTACCACCTCTTTGAAAACGCATGGGGATTTATCCTTGTGAGGTTGAATTAAATACCATAAGATAGTCTTTTAGATCAATAGGCACCTACACACCAAGCTATATCATCCAATAGTTAGGAAACTTCCTCAATTCACCTACATAGTTGCATTCAAATCTCCTTATGTCCACCATAGGACTCATCCAAGTGGTTTCCCCAATATATTTACATATTTTCCCAATGCAAGGCATCCCAACTTCTACATGACTTCTTCAAATCTGCACCACTTGAGCCACCCTCAAGTTTGCTTGTTTTTACCATGGAAATAGATTACACTTGAACCACCAAGTCATCTGAATCCCCTTCAAATAACTCGCCGAAACACTTATCAATTGCAAGAGCTCAAAACCAACAATACCTTTCCAATGACATTCTTAGTTGCATCCATGGTTCACGTTTTTTTTTTGTTGGAAAATTGGCTTAGGTTGTTGGAAAGTTAGTGGCTTGTTGGTTGTCATTGATGTCAACCCTTGAAGAGTGATATTTTTATATTGTAGATTTATTTCAACCCTTGGAGAAGTCTGGTAGCGAATTCTGATAGCACAAAGGTATGGGTAAGAGACATGAGTTTGTTTGAGGCATAAAGGCATGAATATCATTGAATATGTAGGTAAGACTATTCTAGATGGATAGTACATGTCATGCCATTTCTGGTGATATGTAGAACGTCAGTGCTAGATTCCTTTTGGCACAAGGGTGAGCAAAAGGAGATCCCTTAACTATCCAGTTAGGCTATCAAGAAATCACAACATAGAGTTAGTTTGTTAGTGGATCATATAACATAAAGCAACAAGAGATAAACAACAATGAAATAAAGCTAAACTAAGAAGGCAATAACTTGAAATGAATGCACAAATAAAACACAAGAGAGATATACCAAGTAAATTGATCTTTGAATTGATACTCCTTGGAGAAATATGGGAAATTATGAGTCCCCTCTTCCTCCTTCGGAAGGCTCTTGAATCCCCAAGTACAAAGTTTTCTTTCTACTATCAATGGATAAAAAAGGAAAATAGTGAAGAAAAGAGTATAGACTACTCAAGAGGAGAGAGCTCTAACACTTTCTATGGATTCCCAAATCTTTCTAAGAGGAAGATGGCTTCCCAAAGCTAAAAACGAGTAGCATAACAATACTCAAATGCTTCTTATTTTTTCCATACAATGGCCCTTCATTTATAGGAGGATAGAAAGATTTTTCTGAATTGGTTCCAAATGTGAATGGGAGGCCCTTGGAGGTACCTTCCATCCTTTTCATTGATCCCAAGGTGAAATTTGGCAGTGATTTTGGGTATGGGGGAGATTCCCATCATCCCAAAAATGGTTGAGGCCCGACCAAACTCAGCATTGCATCATTTCGGCATCCGTGCAGGTCTTTGGACTGTTAGTCATGCACTTTGTGCACTGTGCACATTGCACATCATGTCATCCCACACTTATGTGTACTAATAGCTTTGGTTGAATGTGCGTAGATTTCCAGAACCACTTTTACATAGTTTTATCATTGTTTTTCAAAACTGAGTGTAATCCTTACATGAATACTGGTAGTATTCTATGTTTGTGTTAATTGTTTATTCATCGATTGTTTGTATTTGTAGTGAGCCATTTTCCAGTGATAACAAATTTGTCGTGATGTGTGAGGTTAGGAGAATACCTATAGCTGAAATACATCATAGTTTCTTTTGGTGGTGATGAAATTGTGTAGAATGTGAGAAAAATTTGAACGTGAGGAACTTTGAGCATCGTCCGTTGGAGGGAGAGGGGATGGAATATTAGTACAAATTATGTTGGAAAAACAAAAGTGTTTGTACAAATGAGATGAGCATGCCCCATGCTCGTATCATGAGACCAGAAAGAGATAGTAGTCATTGATCTTGCTAACAAAGTAGATATCTATGGTGCCCTCAGGGGCGTAAAAAAATGACAGGTGACGATTCTGATGATTGAGTTGGCTCTGAACCGAGTGATGAAGGACTAGGAGGAATTGATGGCCTAATTAAAGGTAGAGGTCTTCATCCGCTGCTAAAAACTACAATGGTCGCAAAGTAAGATCCACCGTAACATGAGATTGTGCTAGAGTCGAATGTCATGGGGATCAATGACATCAAAGAGAAATTAGGATGATCTCTGTGTCGTCCAAGGATACTCATTATCAATGGAATGAGAGCCAATATACTATCACTTTTGTGGAAATATTTTGATGTCGACATGAAAAGTAACATGATGATAAGAAGCAAAGGGGCTTCTAGATATTTGGTGTGATCAACATGGTGCCAGAAACTGTAATGGTACTAGTAAAGGAGGTTGTAGTCATGAATGAAGGTTGGAATATACAAGATTCCAGAACGACCCTTGGTTGGGGGATATTGATGGATGGAAGCAACTGTAATATACTATCTGGTGTCAGGGGAGCAACCAGATATGGGACAATTTGTGCTGAAGGGGTGAGAGTGCAAGGGGATGTAGCGTAGGTCAAAATATCTAGCGATATGGGAAACAAAGGTCTATAGGTGGTAAACATTTTGGCATGGATAAAAATGGATTGCAGAGGGTGTGAGGGTAGTGAGATTCCCCAACCAAGGGTAACATGGGTTGTAATGTGCCAAGGGAAAAATCGCCATCAGGTGTGACAACCAAAATCTATTGTACTTGTTGAAATGTAAAACATGATTTTTACAATTACCAAATGAATAAATAATGGATTTGAAAGTATATGACAGAAATAGGTTCCCTAGTGGAGTATGGCTTGGCCAATAGAGGGTGCAAGTAGAGACTGGTGGATGGTGGGGGTCCCATTGGTTAGTTTCTATACTAGGTAGATGAATGGAGGATGATGTTGTGGATGGGAAAGTGATGGTGGATGATGTGGAAGGTTAATGATAATGTGGAGGTGCATTTAATGTATCCAAAAAGGAATAAGGGGGAGTCCATAATGGGGTGGTTAGAATGATGAGGAGGAAGAAGTATGGTGTTCTTACTCAGAGGTGTAACACGACCAGGACTCTTGATTTTAATGGATAGAACAACATCAATGTCAGTATGCCAAGGGATAAATATATGTGGGACAACTCATGGATGTTAGAGAGATATCGAATGATAGTACCTGAATGCAAATGGAGGTAATGGTATCATAGATCTGAGTGTGGGGAAACTGAGCATAATTTTCAGGGGGTATGATTGGGAAATGAAACTGTGAGTAGAGGGTTGAATGATATGCTAGTTGGAAATATATATACTTGGAGGAGCCAAGAGATTCCATGACTGATAGTGTGAGCGGGGCCGTGGGTGAAGAACTACACATTCAAACCAAATACTCGACGTGAAACATACATTTTGAATATAAAGCATGCATATAACAGTTGCATGAGAAGGAAATGTGAATAGGGGGTGTGTACCTACACCAGGGGTGGCCAAAAGGGGTCCCCGGGGCTCCGAAATAGAAAGAGAATCCAAGAGTACCATTGAGAAGGTGAAGGAATATGGATCCCATGGGTGCAAACAGTGTGAGAAATAGAGCTTGAATGCTCCTGAATGGATGCAGGAAAGTTGGGAAAAAGGGCGTATATAAGGGCATGGGGCCCACGTATCCACCTCATTTGTACTTGCTTATGGAGGTATGAGAGTTGTCTACATGGATGTTGCAGATCCATGGGAGAATATATGAGGTCATATTCGAGTAGCAAGGGACCCAAGTAAGTCATCAAAACTTCATGTATAGTGTAGGTATTTTTTTGGGAGGGTAGGGGGTCATACAACCTTTTGTTTGAGTGGGGAGGTGGGTCTGCATGAGCGATCGAATGATCCCTGCACAAATATGCACCTGCTTAACTAATAAACTAGCACCCACATAGATGTGCAGGGTGTTCATGGTTTCAGTCGTGCAGAGGGTGGGTTGGACATGTGTGTGGTTGTACTAGTGAAAACCGCTCATAAGTGCGACTATTAAAAAAGAAGGCACGCACAAGAAAATTGGAAAACTGCATGATTGTTATAATAATAATTGTGCAGGTCTGTGTGAATGTATGTGAAATAGTCGCAAATGAGTGCGCGTCTGTTAGTGAAATAGTCGCGTGGATGTGTGCAACTATTGATGAAACAGTTGCGCATATGTGCTCGACTGTTGTGGGAATAGTCGCGCAAGGGGAATAGTCCGTTTATATTTTTTGGGGGGGGTTTCCTATGTTGATGACTTGATGGAGTATATGTTGTCATCGATGCAAGTGACTAGTCCAATAAGGATAATGACATTATAGTGGAGACAAAGAGACTGGGAGTCTCTTAGGAGTGAGGTGGGCATAGATTCTGAAATTCGACGACACTTGGCACAAGCAGGATTGTTGTGATTCTTTGATTGTGCACTAATCCATACACAGGAGCCCTTGTTAGAATTCCTAGTACAAATGTGGAAGCTCGATCATCAGTGCTTCATGGTGCGTGGGTGGGATCTTTGGATTACCACAAATATAGATATTTACTTCATTATTGGGCTCTCATTCCGGGGGAAGGCATTGGCAGAGCAGTCGAGAATGCCAACATGGGTGAAAGTGGGGACATTGGAAGGACTCAGATTGTAAGGTATAATATTTGTATTATGAATAAAAGAATCACATTTTCCTATCCCAAATGATGGTGTCTTGAGTATTCTTATTGATTTGTACTTAACATTTAACATCTAACCCTAACTTATGGATAGAATAACATGATTGTAGTTCTTTGTTTTCCTATCTTTGGATGCAGGTCAGCCTTGGGAGGAGACGTGCAGTCAGTGGAACTTCCAATCTTGAGGAGATCATCACCAGATGTGGGATCAAAGGTATACTTACACGATCTCTTCTCCATTTTCTTCTTTACATTAGTTTTGGTATGTTTGGGGTAGTATAGAGAATTTTTTATCTTTTAGATGGTTAATCGCTCTGTCTACATCTTGAACCCTGGTGTAGTTAAAGGGGGGGTTTTCTCGCTGGAAGAACTGGTGACCATACTGAGGAAGCCTCTAGGGTTTTTTAGGGGATTTTGGGTTGTTTGATTGGTTTTTTTCCTTTCAAGTTTCTTTCAAGTTTTTTTGAGTCTGTCAAGGGATTATGGTCACCTTCAGGGTTTATACTAGTTGTCCCTACTCTGTAAGACTGTCTAGTATTTTCTTTTTTTTGAAGAGATATAGAGGTGTATGTGCCCTATATTCGATCATCCTGTGCACACACGCACCCTTCTTCATAAACAGACCGCGTACATACATAGGGTGTTGATGCAACAACCCACGTCTTTGTTTCAAGAAAGCTTTTGAAAAAGATGGAATTTGCCTTTTTCATTATTGAAGTGCACACTTCTCAGGGCTTTCTTGGATCATTCCAGAGTCTATGTTTACAACCATAGCTTGGGTATAGGTTTCTGTTTATTTGTTTTTCTTGGTCTTCTTGTGTTTACTTTTAAAAAGGTTTCGAGCAAGCTGTTGAGTGGTAGATCTTCCTTCTTGGTTTCTTGATTGAAGCCCCACGATCCGCAGTGGGATAAAGGTATTTTCCAGTCTTGTTTCACTTTTCTTTTTATCCTTTTTACTTTCTTTGATAAAAGAAAAAAAAAAAATTTTATTTTTTCTCTTTAAGGAAATTTAAAAAAAAAAAGATTTTCATTTCAGTTTGGCAAAGTAGCTAGAATTGGTTATTTGTAAAAAGGAAAAATAGTATTTCTTTCAAGTTCTTCCTAATTTCTTGAAACATAAGTATCTTGTATTCAAGTAAAAGTAGGTTTTAGGTTTTATTTACAAGATCTTGAAAAGTTAGTTAAGAAAAGTTGAGTTACAAAGAGTGAGTTATAAATATTTTCTTTTAAATTTGAAGTAATTTTTCTTTCAAGTGCTTTAATTTTATCCTTTTTTTAATCTCTTTACAACACCATTAGTTTCACCACCATACCTTATGATTAAATCAATCCTTTAAAAAGAGCGCTTAATCTAAAATACACTAGAAGTTTTGTTTGTAGGGTCAACAAACTAGTTTAGGGTTAGGGCCTTGAATTAGGTTGGAGAGGAAACTCTTCAAGGTCGTTAAATCAAACATTGGAGTCTGATTTAAGGAGTGCTTAAGTCTAGTGTCGTAAAATTTATCCAGGACCCCCCTCTAACACAAGGGATAAAAACAAGGTCGTGTGAGGAAAGGAAGCAGACATAACCCCTCCAAAGTAAGACTGAACATAGTGGGGAAGACATATTGAGGACCTGTTTCAGGAGTACTACCGACTGCATTTTCCTATAGAGATTCATGGACCTTGAATCTATTCTATATCCTTTTTTGTATTCTATAACATTTTATCTCGATACCCTTGATAGGTTTCAGAATTTTTATCCTTCTCATTGCAATCCACCTGACTTTCGACTGTACCCACCCGATGACTGACTGCGAGATAACAACTTAGATTCCCATATTCTAGGGACTTACACGGGTGACTACGGGGTTATACCACAGTACCTCAGGCAAGTGTTGAATCACGTTTCACATAGTATACTCGGAGGGTGCTTCTGTGTTCAAGTTTCACTTACACTAGTTAGTTTCTCTAGTGTTGATTGGCATAACTGTCCTTCCTACTAGATAGTCGACTGCTTGATTTGTCTATAGGAAATGTTTAGTGTGTGCTTGGTGTTCAAATGCTAGTTAAGCCTTACTATGTTGATTGATCATTTCACAAGGTGGAAGATCAACAACTCCTTCAGCCACGAAGGATTTAGAGCATGTTTTTGGTTACATTGGAGCCACCTCTGCCACTGTTATGGTGAAGACTTGACCAACAAGGTTCATTCAAAGCGATCGGACCACAGGAAACTATTCTTGAGCCTACTCCATGAGGAGATTATTCGACTCTGAAGGAACCTACCATTTTTGACCTCGAGGAAGAATCCCTCAGGCCAGCCAACCCTCTGATCACTGACCTGTTGGCACTGATATTCATACAATTTGTCCCTCCTGAGGTGACCCCTTATGAGTGCCAGCTAGTCCTACAAATGGAAATGGAAGAAAATGATGCTACTTCATTCGGGAGTCCTCATACTCCTGTTACAGCTACTACCGCAGGGGGCATCTTACCTCCTCTCCCACCTTTGCTAGTCCAGACCACAGTGGTATCGAATCCCTCTACTTTGGGCAGTGGTCTGATACCATTATCGACATCGTCCACCACTCCATTTACCCACAGTGCGATAATCCCTCCATTCTCATATGGGATGCACGACTTTGATTTGAACTCAGTTATTACCTACTCCACATTACATACTATGGGTCTAGGGGTAGGGAGCTCAAACGGTCCTATGAAAGGATCAACTGGGGGTGCTTTAGTCCCCTTTAATGATATCCCTTAAGGTGGGGGTCATATACCTCCTCCGTCCCCTTTTCTCGGTGGTTCTTTACAGCAACCAATTGAGTCGAATGCTAATTATAGCTTTTTTGGAGGAGGCATTTTAGGACCTTCGTCTTACACAACATCGATGGGATCTATGTCATTCTCTTTGTTTGGCGTGTTTCGGAACAACAATTTTTCTTCGGTTGTTGTCTCGGCTAGAGGCAACCCCAGTTTTTGGAAACAGAACCCCATGCAAGGTACTATTCCTTCATAGGGGGCGACTACTGGAGTTTTCTCCACTCACGGTCTTTGGAATCCTTGGTAGGGATCAGTTCCCTTGCAAGGGATGTTGGCCAGGGTCAACCCCTTCCATTCCCAATGGAATCCTGGGTATGGCTCCATACCCATGCCCTTCGGATCAACTGGGAGCATCCCCTTCCAAAATCCTTGGAACACAACGTAGGGATAAATCACCACACATGTTATGTTGTCCAATTATAGGAGTCAGTCGATGATACCCCAATAGAAAAAAATTCTATATTCTAGTCAAGGCCATGGTTTCTACCAAAACCCTCGACAATAGTCCAAATTTTCCTGTTAACCTGGTGCTAGTCAAACCCCAGGACCCTCTTTTCCTGTAAATAGTACTCAACCTAAACTACCATTTCTAGAAATGCTACATCTTCCAGAATTTTCGAGATTACTGAACGACCCAATTTTTCACGATCCGCGTTGGCCTCCCATGCCGACTAAGTTTCCCTCAGATATTCTAAAATTTGAAGGAAATCCTGGCGAAGTTCCAGGTGATCACGTGACAACTTTTCATTTATGGTTCTCGTCAAACTCATTAAGGGAAGACTCTATCCAGTTGCACATTTTCCAACGCACTCTTATAGGGGGTGCCACAAAATGATATATTTATCTTGACCTCTCGAGGTATTCTTACTCCAATGAATTGGCGATGGTATTTTTGAACCATTTCTAGTTAACTTTGATATATGATGTTGGCACTGAATTGTTGGCCAAATTTGAGCAAACCAAGGCTGACCATATCTTTGATCATATCTAAGAATGGTGGCATCGAAAAATCTTAATTAAGGTCTAGGTCCCTCTGAATTTCTTGCTAGAGTGGGTCCTAAAGTCTTTACTGCCTTGCATATCCAAGGACGTAGTGAATTCTGGAGTGTTTTCAGAGGAGGAAGAGATAATGAGAGCGCAACATCTTGAACTGATCTACTCTCATTCTGCCATGCTCTATGAGATTTTTCCAGATGCACCACAGTCTATTCTCGATAAGGCCAAGAAAAAGTCTAGACCCCATGTCGATGGTGTTGTGGGATCAACGCAAGGAAATTCCATTGATATGTTGTCAAATCAATTGTAACAATTTTCGATACAACAAACTGTGGCCAACCAGACCTCGAGTTTGACTGTTTCCCCTACCCAAGTGTCAGACATACATAGTGTGCATTCAATGAACCCTAAGGCCAACCAACATCCTGAGGGAAAGAAGAAACAATGGAAAAAGAAGGGTAAAGGGGACAAAAAGGCTACCAACAATGCTGGTGGGGGAAAAATGGAGAAGAGGAAGTCAAAGTATCTGTGTAACCTTTTCACAAAAGACCACCCAACTCATTTGTGCCCTTGGCTTGCAGAAGATCAGAAGCTGTTGGTGCAACAACAACATATTGTGTTGACAAACCCATTTCCACATGGGAAAAACAAGGCTCGAGATTCAGCATCCTCGAGCGCAGAAGGGGGAAGTCAGGGACCCCCCACGACTACCAGTAATAACCCGGTCGTGAATATTTACATGATGAATGCCGAGGCTAATATAACAACGAGGCCTCGAGATTAAGGAATGTCGAAATCTATCGAAAGGGAAAAGAAGCCACGAACCCATCAACTCCTCTACAAATTGAGAATATGGCAGGAGAAACAATGACTCACATCTTGAAAGGTGTGTTTAAAAAGGCTTCCCATAATCTGAGCATGAGGGATGCCCAAAACTACTCCATTGTGGAAGATTTGGCACAAACCCCTTGCGTGATGTCTGCTTTGGAAGTCCTCCAGAGTTTCCCTTCGTAGAGAAAAGATTCGTTATCTGCCTTGGGATCAACAAAGACTTGTAACTCGAGAGAGATCATTTTGTATCCAACCGACTTGAAACCCCTCCTTCCTTACCACATTGTGTTTCACATAGTAGTGGCTTACACCATGGAATATTTTACTCGGAACATTTTTTGTACAATGGTTGACGAGGGTGCCTCAAATTGCATGTTGTCATTGGCGTGTTGGAAGGCCATCGGCCAACCTGGTTTGTCTTCGTTGCCTACATTGCTTATGGCGTTTGACAGTTGGTCATTCAGACCACATGGAATCATTCTTTCTTTCCCCGTACAGTTGGGAGGAAAAAATGTGTTAAATTTGAAGTGGTCAATGCACCTCTCGACTACAACCTGTTTTTAGGAAGGAGTTTGTTAACAACCAAATACCAATATAGCATAGAAAAACATCAAAAAAAGTACTCAACGCCTTGAAAAAGAGACAATTTCAGATAATAAGCCTCTTTGAGGGGGCAACCTCCTTTTACCCAATTTAAATGTTCAAGTACAAGATGGTTCAAAATGAAAATGTCTCCTTGGTATATATAGGAGACTAGGAGGTATAATTACAACTAATGGCCTAAAGCCGACATAAATAAAATAACATTACTAATATAATATGCCCCAATTAAGGGGTAATGAGCCAATATTAGGGCTTAACATGCCCCTCCCCTTGAGACAAGTGTTGTCTACAACGCTTGAGTAACACTGGATGCTTCTGTATAAAAGACTCATCTTCCCAAGTGGAATCTTCAGCCGATAGTTTCCTCCATTTAATGAGATACTCTGAAATGGATCTATTCCTCAGCTGGTGAATTCTTGTGTCAGTGATGGCTTCAGGTTCCAATATG
>ML778123.1:1507294-1521656 GCA_009831015.1 Picea engelmannii | reverse complement strand
ACATTATGGAGATCAAAGAATTGCTCCATCTGAAGTATCCATGTGATTGGGTCCTTGCCATCAAACTTCCTCATATCAATCTTAGGAATGTGGTTGGTCTTCAAAACAAAGTTGGAGTTTCTCCATTCTTGATTCACCTTCCTAGTGTCCTCATCATGAATTTCATGGGATGCATTTTCACTTTCAGGTGTCTTCTCTTTTACGAAATTTTTCAATACTTCCATGATCTCCCCTTTTAAACCATCCATCTTAGTATCCAACTTAGCTTCCATTGAATCCATCTTAGTATCCAACTTAGCTTCCATTGAATCCATCTTCTTTTGTATTTCATTTATGTCCCTACGCATTTCTTCACCTTAATCAAGAGTCCAAGTAGGATTTTCTGGAGGCTTAGTTGGTGTAGAAGTTCCCTTTTTTGGTGCATGTTGTCCAAGTATCACTTTTGAACCTTGATTTTGAGGTGGTTCTGCTAGACAATATTTATTCTGTTGTATCTTGCAAGTTTTATCCCTTCTGGGTATGAAACTTTATTTTATGTAGTTCTCTGATATGTATTCTCTACAATGCCACAGGTCTTATCAAAATTGGATGTGCCAAGAGGAATTTACGGTAACTTCCCCACAACTTGCTTATTTTTGTCCTTTCTAGGAGATCTCACTTGTATAGCCTGTCCAAAAATACTACAGACTGTCCATGATCCAATGAAACTAGTGCCACTCAATTTGGATACTCTAGGAAGAAGTTATGATTGTTTTACCTAGAACACCTTCTTGAGACTAGTCAATAGGACTAGTCAGATACCCTATCGTACACAGAGTGTATATAAAAATTTAAGATGACCCACAAGATGAAATTGTTACCACAGATACCTTACTAATTTCAGTAAATATCCTCTAAATTTCAGGGTATGAAACATTACGAAAACGTTTTTATAGCGAAAATGTCGCAATGACTCATTTCAGGATGATTCTAGAAACCTATCTTGTATAGGCTGTATCTCCAAAATTATAAGGCCTCGGGAGTTGAATTTTGAACCCAACGTACCTTGATCCATCTACTAAATATCCTCCAAGCCGTTTCTTCTGAAACGTTGTAGAAAAATAGTTATAGCGAAAATGACAAGGTGTCTCAGATGTAGCAGCGAAACCCCAAGACCTTGAGCTCTGATACCATATGTTAAGAACCAAATACCAATATAGCATAGAAAAACATTATAAAAAGTAATCAAAACCTTGAAAATATGATAATTTTATATAATAAGCCTCTTTGAGGGGGAAACTTTCTTTTACCCCACTTAAATGTTCAAGTACAAGATGATTCAAAATGAAAATGTCTCCTTGGTATATATAGGAGACTAGGAGGTATAATTACAACTAATGGCCTAAAGCCGACATAATTAAAATAACATTACTAATATAATATGCCCCAATTAAGGGGTAATGATCCAATATTAGGGCTTAATAGAGTTGGATGTATGCGATGCATGTAGTGGTTGATACGATTTTTTGGGTCTTGTGTTTTCCGCACGAGGGTCAAATTCTAACCATTGACCAATTGTCCTTATCCCGTCCTGACCCTATATCGGTGGCTTCCATGGTCACGATGATTGATAATCTGTAGTCTGACATTGTCAACTTAGGTGTTGTATTGTTTCTGTCATTGATGGGAAATTTTGATTACCCGCCGCCTTCTGGTGATGTCAAACTTATATTGGTTGTTCCCAACCAGCCTAGGGCTGTAATTTTTCAAGTGACATCATTTCGAATGACTTACTTTAATAATCTATGAATTCTACCTTCCCCATCAGCTTCGATGGAAGGGATAGGGCATCCTGGCATGGCCATGCCCTTGTCCACAGCTGAGGTTGCATACAACATTGTCCAGCAAACTTCGGGCAACCCTGATCTGACTCCCCAATAGGAGTTAGATCCATTCCTTGCACCTATTTGGGCTCAAGGTTCTCTTGCCACTGAAGATCCTTTATACCTTATCTTTCCCTCTGATGAGGTGATTCTCGAGGCATTGACTGGTCTGTAAGTTTTAAACCTCAAAATTAAAGCAACGCATACAGATTCTTAAAAAAACCGTAAATTAGTCAATGGCTCATACATATGGTACACAAAGATTTACACTGGAAACCCTTAACTAGGATAAAACCAACCTTCCTTAGTGTTGCACCTTTCAACTCTTCATTGTATTAATTTCACCATTCACTATACAATATATACAATATTTTAGGTATTTCGTAGCTACCAAAACCCTAATCCCTTAATCCAGGATTAATTTAGAAAACTGCTAAAAATAGAAAAAATCTGCTAAAATAGAAAAAAACACCCCAAATATGATGCACCCACACACACACATGAAAAGAATATAACACATACCCAACATTCCCCCACTTGTTGTTTTCTTTGCATACAGGGGTTCACAGGATTACATAGTCAACAATCCAAGGAAACAATGCTCATTGTTACTCCACACCAGGAGTACTTCTTTGTGCTCACAGACTTTATCAATGAATCTACAACATTCTTCAAAGTGTCAAAATTTTCCAACAACACCTTCTTTTCTTCAACCATGTCTCTCACAAAGTGATATTGAACATCAATATGCTTTGTCTTTGAATGATAAGCAGGGTTCTTTGCTAGAAAGATTGCACTCTGACTGTCACAATCTAGTCTCACTACTTTTTGAACCACCCCAATACTTGAACACAATCTTTGTAACCATACTACTTCCTTTCTTTCATCAGTCGCTTCCATGTATTCAACTTCTGTAGTTGAGAGTGCCACTACAGCCTGTTTTTTGCTCATCCAACTGATTGCTCCTTCAAATAGGTTAAACACATACCCACTTGTGGATCTTCTGTGATCTATATCTCTATCCTAGTCTGCATCAACAAACCCATGTATGCCCACCAATCTATCCAAACCTGGAGTGCTTCTCTTCATCATTCTCTACTGATGATGTGGATGTCTCTATCCCTTCAATGTAATTGTTGAGCTTGACCATTTTAACTCTCAACATGAAAACTTCTTCTTCAAGCTTCTCAACCTCTTCTTCTTTCTTCATCATATGAATATTGATGACTTATTTCATTCTCTTTGCTTCTTCAAGTTGGATCTTCTAGGAGATGATTTATTTTTCAAGTCATTTCTCTTCTTGACCAAATTTTGCTTCAAGCTAATTTAAGTCGTCAATACTTTCCTTAAGATGATCAGTCAAAATATTCTCTCTCTTCTCTGCTTCCTTTCTTTTAGTTTCCAAACATCTCTTCTCTTTCATTACTTCCTTTCTTAGTGTTGTTATTTCAGCTTCAAAATAATGTTTTTCTTCCATCTGATTCTTGTATGTTTCTTCAATCTTTTTGGCTTCTTCTAGCTGAGATTTCAGTTTCACGATGACCTCTTGGGATTATTCAGAATTTTCTTGATAATTATTATTGAATAATCGTTCCTCAAGAGGCTTTTTCTTCTTCCTTTATTTTTCCAATTCGTCTAAAGCACTAATTAACTCTACTTCAAGGTATAGTATGCCTTCTTCACAATATTCTTCTTCTTAATATATCAAGCATTATGAGCATATTTCTTCTTGTTTTGTACCTACATTGTCTTTAATATTCTTTGTCTTTGTGGTAGAATGGGATTCCTTCGAGTAGAAATTATGTAGCTTATCCCAAATCTCTTTGGATGATAAAAATTGTCCCACTTTGACTTTTACCGAATCAGGTAATCCTTTCATGATGAAATCCATTGCAATTTTGTTGTTCATTTTCAATTCTTTCTTAGTTGTAGTATTTAGCTTCTTTGAACCAGTGTATCCTACAAAAACTAAGTACCAAACATCATATCCATGTGAAAAATTTCATTATGTTGCTCCACATCTCATACTGTGGGCCATTCTAACCATCGAACTATGGTATTCCATTTCTATACAAATTGTTTCGCTCCATGATCTTTCTTCCATTGGTTAAATTGTTTTCTTGAAGGACCTACTCTGATACCAATTGTTGGAATACTGAGAGGGGGGGTGAATCAGTATGAACATTTTTACCACTTTTAATCACAATATATAAACTTCAATCTTATCAACAATATATCATAAATGTATCATATATGATTTCATTCAATATATCATGAGCATATAAACATAAGCATCATCACATCAACATCACATCAAATACACATTACACCCTAATTTATGTGGAAACCCAAATGGGAGAAAACTATGGAATGATTTCTTATATATCAAAGATTACATTCATTAGAAGCACCAACTTCCCAATTCTCCAATTGTAGTTGGAAGGAGGCTACAACCCCCTATTTAAATGATCTAACCTTAAGGAAGCTACGACTCCCTAAATTCTCTAGATCCAACCAGAAGGAGGATACAACCCCTTGATTATCAAGCTCCAACCTGAAGGAAGCTCCAACTCCCTATGTTCTCTGACACCAACTGAAAGGAGGCCACAACCCCCTTTCCTTGCCCCATCCTGCCACCCTAAAATATAAGTGTAGACTCACTGTCACTATCACAACCAACATGTCACTATAACTATCACATCAATCCACCTATCACTGTCACTATCACATCAATCAACCTGTCATTGTGACATCAACCAACCTCTCACTATGTCATTGATATACCATCATCAACCAACTATAACCAGATCCACTCACATGGATAGAAAAATCATCACCAAACCATGTACATCAATCATCAACCTGTACCATACCATGCACCAAACATGTACCATACCAAGTACATCAACCATGTACCATATCATGTACATCAACCATGCACATCAACCAATACCATACCATGCATCAACCATGTACCATACCAAGTACATCAACCATGTATCAAACCTCAAAATGTACCAACATCACCAAGACATGCACCTCATACATGTACCAAGAATATGCCTCACACCATGCACCAAATATGTGCCTCAAACATTTATCAATGCCTCAACAAGATACCCAAGGCATGACCATCACATAATCAACAAGTAACCAAGATGCACCTCAAACCATGTGCCTCAAACATGTTCCAACATTGATAAAACATGTACTAAGGGATACCATCAAACATGTGCCATATCACTAATTATATGCCTCAACCAATTACCAAAATATATCCCATAAACCATGCACCATAACATCACCAAAATATACCTCAACATGTAGCATACCATCATCAAGACATAACATTCAAAACATGCATATAAACATACCTTTAATCCTATAACAACCTTTATGCATAATCATACCTTTATGCAACCTGAAACAAGTATCGCCTTTAATTTACCTCATCCTCCCTACCTCATATTCACCAATAGATCAAGTGTTCACTAGATAGATATTCAATGAACTTGTGTGTGAGAATGAGAGACTCTTGATGTGTATTTATACTCTTCCGTTTAAATTATTTTCAACCACTTTACCCTTAATTAATGTCTTGTTGTAAACAGTTTACCCTTAATTAATATCTTGTTACAATTGTTTTACCCTTTAATTGTTTTACCCTTTAACTATTTTACCCTTTTTCTTAATTTTAGGGTAATAATTGTTTTACCCTTTTTCCTAATTTTAGGGTCATAACCGTTTTACCTCTTTTTCTAATTTTAGGGTCATAATTGTTTTACCCTTTTTCTTAATTTTAGGGTCATAAATGTTTTACCCTTTTCCCTCATTTTAGGGTCATAATTGTTTTACCCATTTTCCTAATTTTAGGGTCATAATTGGTTTACCTTTTTTCCTAATTTTAGGGTCATAATTGTTTTACCCTTTTTCCTCATTTTAGGGTCATAAGTATTTTACACTTTTTCTTAATTTTAGGGTCAACCTGTACTTTCTTGTTGCAACTACTTTACCCATAATTAGTAAACTCATAATATCTTTGTTACAACTACTTTTCGCATAATTAACTTCTTGTTGCAACCACTTTGACTAGCAAACTTCTTGAAGAGTTTCTAGAGGATTCTGGAATAATTGACTTCTTGTCGACCTTCTAGGAGATTCTAGATTATTCTTGAGGGTCCTCCAATATTTGCAAAGCCATATATCCTCAATCGTAAGGCGCCATGTGACGTACCACATATCACCAAAAATGACATGACGTGTACTATCCATCTATGAGTGTCTTAGCTACATCTACACTGTCCTTCATGTCTTTAATATTCCTCGATCAATTGTGGGTTCCATGACCATACCTTCGGGGCTACATGTAGACTTCATCAAATGCACCCAACACATATGCTGACATCAACCACTCCCTCAATGAAAACTAACTATCCATCTATCTCAACCACATCTCTAGGGATTTTGGACTTCTCCAAGGGTTGAAATCAATGACAACCAATTATCCAAACCAATTTTCCAACAGTTTGGAACTTAGTTCCAATCACTTTCTCGAGGAAATAAAAAATAAAAATAGGATGAATATCAGAGTTATTGGCTATATATAACTTGTAGGCCACTGATCCCACCTGCTTGAGAATTGTATAAGGACCATAAAATGTGGGGGGCGTTTTTTGACATTTTTAAACTTTCAGTGAAGTTTTCTTATATGGTCATAGACAAAGAAACACCTGGTCCCCTTCAGCAAATTGATGTTCTAAATGACCCTGATCTACTTTTTGCTTCATGCGATTTTGAGCCATGACCATGTTTTATTTGAGGGTACAAATAATGGTAGCTTGAACCATAAGTGTGCAGTCAATGTACCAAGCCTTAGAAATAGAGAAAGTAGGAAAAAACAAATGGTGGCTTTTGACCATAAACCACTTCAAAGGAAACTAAAGATCTAGAAAGTCGTGTGAAGCATGAAGAGGATACATGGACCAATAAAGCCTCGGATACTGATCATATTCCACATCCTAGTGGAGATCCATATCAGGAACAATGGATGCAAACTAGATATCCTGATAAGAAATCAAAACCATAGTGAGTGGCATAGAGGATTCATAATATTTGACATCTTTTGAACGAGGAACCACCCAAGGATCTATTGGTAAACAAAGATATCATGTTTATTGGAGAATTATTTGTAGACAATGGTGGCGGGGGAAGGGGGAAGGTGCCCATCAATTAAGAGTCTTTGAACATCCCCTCACCAACACTCATGTAAGTGCTATGAGAATCATTGACAAAGGGTATGTTAGAAACAACATTGGATCCAAGTACTGGGGTACAAAATGCAATTTTCTCCATCATAACTATTTTCCCCCCATGTGGGAAGCATAAAACTCATAATATAGATGAGACAAATGTGTTCATCTAATAGAACTAAGTATGCCCAAGTAATATGTTATACTCAAGTGGTGCATTGACTACCTCTATCACAATAGAAACAATATTACCATCTACATCAATAGGAAATGCAGTGATAACACCATGAGGTTTAAACATGTGTCCCTTGAAGGATCTCAACATAGTGTTAGATGTATCGAGCTTTGGAGAGCCAATATATTTCCAATGGGAAATGGACATAACGAAAATCAAGGATCCTTCATCAACCATAGTGTGAAGGATGTTTTCCCCATTTACTCTCACTTTAATCTAAAAAGCGATTTGGTGGAAAATCCTATGATTAACTTTGTATGAATCAAAGGCACTTAGGCTAGACTCCAATGGATCAACCTGTCCTATTGTTGATAACAAAGATTTTTGTTGTGTGGGGAAACCTTGGAGGACTTCTAGAGAATGCATAACACAAGGTTCTTGGGCTAGGTCTTCAACAATATTGTAGTTGCGGGCATCCCATGCATTTGGATTATGCATCGTGCATCAAAGAACACCCTTTATGGGGTGAAGAAATGTGTCAAAGGATTGATTCTTGATATGGAGAGAGCCACTAGGAAGGGAATATGAGGTTAGCTCCTAGGCGATAGGAGTAATATTAGGAGTGTCATAATTTTGAGCTCGATCATGAGTATTGATTGTATGATCACACATGAATATCATAGCATTTTAGAATGATCCCTCATACTGAGGGGTACCTTCCATTCCCCTTGACAGAGTGGCGATATTTGATGTAACCATTTGTTGAGGCTGGGAAGGGAAAGGATGAGTTAAGACAATAGGTTGTTGGGAAGCCTTTTGTTGTGCCAGTATTAGTGGATCTCATCATTCTTAGGACATTGTTGATTATGGAAGTCCTCCCTGCATATTGTGCATGGGAACATACTCTTTTTCATTTCCTTCATTTCTCACCCCGAATTGTTTTGGTTTTGACCAGACCCATGCTCAATATTAGAGTTTTTCTTTGTATTCTTATTCTTTCCTTCAGGTTTCGAAGGATTCTTCAATTGTGTGGATTGGTTCGAGTTCACCTCAGAGGCCTGAGTGGGGACTTGGGTAGTTTGAGAAACAAGTGCAACAATCAATGGGTTTGATGAAATACTTGTTTGACCTAACTAATCAGCTAAATGACCCATAGAGGCATTGGCAATAGAAACCACCATTCCATTACAATGGGGTCTTGGGTTTGTTTTTCTCAGATCTATTGATGGTCTAGGATAATGCAAGATAATATCATATAAGGTGTCGGAATGATAGTAGATCATATCTAATTGTTGGGAACGTAATATGGATTTCTCTTTGGTATACTCCCTTGCCATAGAAACATCCTTGGAAATGGGTGGTAAGAGATATTTGGTAAACCACTCCATAAGGATATGGTCATGAATTTGGGTTTTGATCATATTTTGTTATCGTCTCCACTCATGAATATGATCGGAGATGTGTGTGGAATTATTTTGATGCAAATATGTCAATATTTTTGTTCCTACACCATACCATATGGGAAAATAAAAATGTGTCAAAAACACCATAGCCAAGTTATTGAAACTAATAAAGGAAGTCCCCTTTAGTTCTATGTACCACTTAGTGGCACTTTTGATCAAGGATCATTGGAAAAGATTCAACCATATACTATCATCCATCAAAGAGTTGGATGAATATCACAAATGATAGGTCATACTATGCATGGATGGGTCTTATCATGTATTTCCATCAAACTTATGCATTTATGATGGTAAATTAAAATGTATAGCCAGCCATAAGGGGTCATGGAGGATGGGGTAATTTTTCAAACACGAAAAATTAGGAAAGTCTAATGTTGCCAAGAAAGGAAATGATGTATGGGAAAATGAATACAGGGAAGAGTATGAAGTGTCTTGAGATCCAGATGAACCTTGAGTTCCCATCCCCCCATGTTGGTGTTTCTAGGGGGATTCAACATTCCATAGGGTTATTTCCCCCAGGGATGGAGTCACTTCCAGGAGCATGACTTCTCTCAAGACTGTACATGCCCCCAGGAGGATTTCCCCTATGGATGAAAGGATTACCTGAAACATTAATACTTCCAATATTGTACATACCTCCCAAAGGATTACCTCCAGGAGTGGACATGGAACTTAAAGGAAAATTTATTCCCATACCAACACTAGCCCCAAGAAAAAACCCCCCAGGACCAGATGTATGGATGAAAGGATAAACCACCCCATTGTGAAAAATTTACCCCAAGGGATGTTCCCCCATGAATAGTGGTATGTTTGGAAGGAATAAATATCTAAGGAAATGGTGTGCTACCCCTTGGGATATTAAATCCCCCAGAAACAATACTTCCCCCACATTGACAAGGAACAATTACAAACCCTCTAAGTATATTCAAATCGAATGAAAAACTAACACTTGATATTATTGGGGTTCTTACAGGAATGGTGGACTCGGAAGGAGTTACACCTCCTTTGTTGAAACCAGGGCTTGGCCCCCCACTATAAGAGGATATATATGTGGGCATCACGACTGATGAGATGGGTGTAGGAATGTTAGGTATACCCACGGAGGGAAAAGAAAACAAAATTGACATCCCATAAATGAATACACCTGAAGAAATGGGAGAGCAAGGTGTAGGTATAATGGTATTAAGGGACAAGAAGCTGAACATCATAGTAATTCCCCATGTAATTATTTTCAATGGGATTGAAGTCTCATCCATGCTAGACAAAAAAAATCGGTCTAGACATGATGTGAGGATTGCTAAACAAAGAAAGGGTCTCTCTAAAAATCTCCCTAACCTGGAAAAGTACAAGGTCATGACGAACGACCAAAGGAGGGTTAAAATGAGGTGGAGGACTCTCATCAACCACTTCAACTTGAAATGATTCACTCTCATCAGTCCGTTCTTCAGTCTCTTGAAATTCTTGGTCACTTATCTTGTGTTTCTTAAGAGGTAGTTTTACCTATGTAATAGGTGAAAGTCCTCATTGTCAACAGGACCAATGATGCATTGTTTCGGCCATGACGATTGATAAGTGTTAAAATCAAAACAACAATCAACCTAAGGCCAAAGCATAATTGGAACCAAAGAGAACTCTCCTAACAAATATAGGATAACAACAAGAAAACCAATGGCTAAGGGAGGCTTTTGAAATCCAACCCTCTAGGGAATGTCTAGTCCCCAAAATATTGGTGAGAGAAGGTGAGAGGAATAGTTACAATAACCCTCATGTAAAATCTCTAACTGGTGCAAGTATCCTTTATTAATATGGGCACCCTTCGAGGGAACTAAAACATAGATTGAACATATACCCCAGGTACTACAACAACTTCCCACTTGTAGTCACATCCATAGATACCTAGGATAACCCACTGAGGTTACCACCTCATACTCGATAACTGACCAAACATTCTAAGGTCTGACCACACATAATGGTAGGGTAAATAAACCCAAATCCTAAAAAATCATTACCTCTCAGGGAGGTGTGACATCTTTGAGACCCCTGTATAAATAGTAGCTGAAACAATTTAGTAAAAATCATGACAAGCAAAGAGGGACTATCACCCTACTTTCCCCAACATGACCTCGTTCTTTACACTTTTGTTAGAGGAGGCTCTAGAAACAAATGGTCTAACAATGGATTTTCTCTCTCTTTATTTACTTCTAGGTTTTTTCTGTGTTGCTTTGGAGAGTTCACTCTCCAATCCTACACCAAGGCCCTAAGTCCTAGATAATATTTGTGTGCCATCAAGAAAAGAGTCTAATTGATTTTATATCATGTTTCTTTTCTTAGGGTTTTTATTAAGTTGGGGAAACATATGAAACTTTCAGTTGTGTTCTTGACTCTTTCCAATCCAAAGCAATGAAGAAAATAAAAATGGAACGATGAAAACATTTCACTTTCAATGAATACTAGCTAAGGAAGGGAAGAAGACCTTTCTTTGTAAGTTTTACAATTACACAAAAATCTTCACAAACATGTAGAAACTATGTAATACAATCCAAGAAACTAAACAAGATCCTTCAACCAAACACAATGATGCACTTTATATATTCAAATTCTCAAAAGCTTCGTGCAAGCAAAATTTGTTTTTTTTACTTTTCATTCTATGAAAATGTGAAAAGGTTTCTTAAGCTAATGAAGAAAATATATTTTCAAACAATAAGCAAGGGATGTATGATATTGGAAGTGATGTGTCAAAGTGTACTCTAATTTCTCTATCAGAATCAAACAAAAAACCTACAAGACAATCTAACAATGCAAACTAGATGCACAAAGGAACTTGCAAACCAAATGCACAAGGGAAAAGTACACTATCATATATGGGAATACCTATTGGGTATCTTTCCTAGATAAACACTTCATTAGTTATCTAACACATGCAATAAATCATACCGAATCAAAACTAATCAACAAACCCCAACTTCACTTCATATACAAATGGTGAAAAAGAGGCTCAATTAGAGAGAGGATCTAGGTTCTCAAATTCCTATCAAGCTTACAAGACGAGACACATTCATATATGATAAAGATAGATAAGAAAACTCTACAAAAGAACAACCTACAAGGTCGGTCATGACCCAGCAGGTATGCATCTAGAAACCATCTGTAGGTGGTTGCGGCCCAATAGTTATGCAACTCACAGCTGATCTCTCTTGTATGAACTAATTACGCATGAAACTTTACATAATTTTTGAAAAAAAAAAAAGATCTAACCCAGATCTATCAAATATGACAAATCTACTCTCTTAGGAAGTGATAGGAAAGATAATATATGTACACCTTGTGACACCAACAAGGGCCTAGAATATAATCCAAGCCTTCATGGAAAATTCAAACAGATATATGAATACCCTCTCATAGGTTGTAGCAACTCACAAGGTCACTTTGGAGTCACAATATTTTCATAGAATTGTTTCTATTTCAAGATAGCATGAGGTATAGACAACTTACTTAAAGGATAAGAATAAATGAGGGGGGCACATAATCAAATTCGAAATTATTCTCAACACCCTTTATTTTTATTTTCTATCATCGTTACACATTTTTGTCTCTATTATAACTTATGTAAAGAAAGTCGAAAGGGAATATGAAAAGACATGTAACTGCTTCTTTCAAAACTTGTTCTAGGAAGATTTTCCTCACCCCATGAAACTTGCTCAGTGTTAAGCCCTAATATTGGCTCATTACCCCTTAATTGGGGCATATTATATTAGTAATTTTATTTTATTTATGTCGGCTTTAGGCCAATAGTTGTAATTATACCTCCTAGTCTCCTATATATACCAAGGAGACATTTTCATTTTGAATCATCTTGTACTTGAACATTTAATTGGGGTAAAATGAGGTTTCCCCCTCGAAGAGGCTTATTATCTGAAATTATCTCTTTTCAAGGCATTGAGAACTTTTTCTAAGGTTTTTCTATGCTATATTGATATTTGGTTCTTAACATATGGTATCATAGCTCAAGGTCTTGGGGTTTCGCTACTACATATGAGACACCTTGGAATTTTTTCTATAATTTTTTTTCTACAACGTTTTACAAGGAACAACTTGGAGGATATTTAGTAGATGGATCAAGGTACATTGGTTTAAAATTTCAACTCTTGAGGCCTTATACTTTCAAAGATACAACCTGTACAAGATAGGGTTATGGAATCATCCTGAACTGATTCATTGTGGAATTTTTTCTATAAAAAAATTTCTCTAATGTTTCAGACCCTAAACTTTGGAGGCTATTCACATAAATTAGTAAGGTATCTGTGTTAAAAATTTCATCTTCTTTTCATATTAAAGTTTTAGATACGCCCTATGTAAGATAGGGTATCTGACTAGTCCTATTGACTAGTCTCAAGAAGGTGTTCTAGGTAACACAATCATAAATTCTTCCTAGAGTATCCAAATTGAGTGGGAATAGTTTCATTGGATCGTGGACAGTCTATAGTATTTATGGTACGAGTTTCAGAATTTAATATCAATCATTTTGTGCAAGGCATGCTATACAAGTGAGATCTCCTAGAAAGGCCAAAAATTGGCAAGTTGTGGGGAAGTTACCGTAAATTCCACTTGGCACATCCAATTTTGATCAGAACTATGGCATTGCAAAGATGAAATATAAGATAACTACATAAAATAAATTTTCATACCCAGAAGGGCCGAAACTTGGGAGATACAATAGAAGAAATATTGTCTAGCAGAACCACCTCAAAATCAAGGTTCAAAAGTGATACTTGGCCAACATGCCACCCAAAAAGGGAACTTCTACACCGAATAAGCCTCGAGATAATCCTACATGGACTCTTGATGATGGTGAAGAAATTCTTAGGGACGTAAACGATTTACAAAAGAATATAGTAGCAAAAGATGAACTACAAGAGATGGAAGCTAAGTTGGAGGCAAAGATGGATGGTTTAAAAGAGGAGATCATGGAAGTATTGAAAAATTTTGTAACATAGAAGACACCTGAAAGTGAAAATGCATCCCATCAAATTCATGATGAGGACACAAGGAAGGTGAATCAAGAATGGAGAAACTCCAACTTTGTGTTGAAGACCAACCACGTTCTTAAGATCGATATGAGGAAGTTTGATGGCAAGGACCCAATCGCATGGATACTTCAGATGGAGAAATTCTTTGATCTACATAATGTGCCACATACACAAAAGGTATGAATTGCTTCTTTATATTTAGAACCTAATCAATTTATATGGTATCGATGGCTTTGTTCTTGCAAATCACTCGTCACTTGGACAATTTTCATGGAACAAATGATAGCACACTATGAGGATACAAGGAGAAATACCTTCTTTTTCCAATTGATAAATCTCAAGCAAAAGGGTTCAGTTACCGAGAACATTGAGAACTTGCAAAGATTGAATATAAAGTTAACCGATATTCCAGATGAGCACTTGATTGATGTATTCATGGGAAATTTAAAGGATAACATTCAACATGAGGTTCACCTTTGGGAACCCAAATCATTGGAGAATGCATTTAAGGTGTCAAGAAATGTTGAAAGTAAAAATATGGCTATGGCTACTAGAAGGACCAATCCTAACATCTATAGAGAGAACA
>ML778123.1:1486075-1504691 GCA_009831015.1 Picea engelmannii | reverse complement strand
AATCTAAGGTTCAAGCAGTGGAAGATCACATCGAGAATCAACAACAAGTTCTCCAAATCTTAAAGGACAACCTAACCATGGCACAAAATCGCATGAAACAACAAGTAGATCAACATCGTAGTGAAAGAAGTTTTGAAGTAGGGTATTGAGTGCTTTTAAGACTACAATCATACAAACAGATGTCCCTCAAGCAAGCCAAGAAGGATAATAAATTATCACCAAAGTATTATGGCCCTTATAAGGTGTTGCAAAAGATTGGTACTATGGCATACAAATTGGAGTTGCCTACATCTTCACGAGTACACCCATTTTTCCATGTTTCATGCTTAAACAAGGTTATAGGCGACAAGATCCCAGTTCAAACTATATTTCTAGAACTTGATGAGGAAGGAAAAATCATATTGGAGCCTGAAGCCATCATTGACACAAGAATTCGCCAGCTGAGGAATAGATCCATTTTAGAGTATCTCATTAAATGGAGGAAAGTATCGGCTGAAGATTCCACTTGGGAAGATTAGTATTTTATACAAAAGCATCCATAGTTACTCAAACGTTGCAAACAACACTTGTCTCAAGGGGAGGGGCATGTTACGCCCTAATATTGGCTCATTACCCCTTAATTGGGGCATATTGTATTAGTAATGTTATTTTATTTATGTCGTCTTTAGGCCATTAGTTGTAATTATACCTCCTAGTCTCCTATATATACCAAGGAGACATTTTCATTTTGAATCATCTTGTACTTGAACATTTAAGTGGGGTAAAAGGACGTTGCCCCCTTGAAGAGGCTTATTATCTGAAATTATCTCTTTTTCAAAGAGTTGAGTACTTTTTTTGAGGTTTTTCTATGCTATATCTATATTTGGTTCTTAACTCTCAGAAGGCCTTTCCATTTCCCTATGCAAACTTGAAGTCCCTTTTTGCACTTCCAAAAGATAAAAAATCATATTTTTCTACATATACGTGCCCCAATAGTTATACAACATGCGTATATGTAGGTTGCACCATTACAACCCATGTACATCAGGTTTTGTGCCCAAAATTAAAAATTGTGTCAGGTTTCCCTGTCACATCATGAGATCCATGATCCTTGAATTTCCATATACTAGAAAAATTATGAATTAGCCCTTCAGTTCCATTTGAAGCTATAAATTGGGCCATATCAAAGTCATGGAGGAAGAGAGAATTCAAATTTTGAGAGCAAAGATACTCTGGAGAAATTTTCACTTCATATTGACTCTGCATCCCTTTGTCCTTTAAAGTCTGAACACATTGTTCAACCCCCAAGCTCTTCCCTCTTTGATAGAGAACCTCATTGTCTCTCTTATATGTTCTTTCCTTTGGTGGAGGATTGAAGTGGTGGAGGCCCAGCTAGAAGGGATTTAGTTTCTCAGTTTTGAGACATGCTGACACAGAGGTTTGTCACTAATACACTTTTGTTGATCATTTTTTAATAGAAATACTCTTTTCTCGTCCAATTGATATCTTGCAAATATTTGAATTTTTATTCCATGGATGTATTTGTTATGAATGTTAATGGATCGTTCTATTGTATATGATAAAATTGTATATTATCATCATATGCTTGTGTATCTTGGTTGTTGAGGATAAGTTGCAGGTATAAATATTTGAGTCACGTTCTCAATGGTGGTCTTCATCGAACATCCGAACGAGGTAGGCTCTTTATCTTTTCTTCTTAGCATTTTCATTTATATAGCATACTTGAGATTAGAGTTGATTTCTAAAGGCATTCTGTCTATTGTGGTTTACCCATTGCCATAGAGTGATTTTCCTCGTAATAGAATTGGTGACCATATTGGGGATTGAATCTTCTATTTCGGGGTTTGGAGTGTTTTTCTCCTTCGATTTCTCTCAGTTAGCTTGAGTTTCCTTGTCGCTTGATTGCTTGACAAATTTTTTTTACTTTGTATATGAGTTTCTTGGCTTAACCCTTGCCCAAACAGTGTTTTAATACATATATGTGGGTTCTCTCTTGACATACGCGTACATACATGAGTTTTCCTTCTATAGGACACATACATACACGAGCTTTCCTTAAACAGTCACGTACATCAATTTTTTGGCTTCTTTTCTGAGTTTTGTGTTTGTTGGCTTAGTTTTGATGGTTGTTGAGTCTTCTTGGGTCTCTGCCCTAACTGTTGAGTGCCTACAGAGTGATAAGAAACCTTCTTTTGGTTGAATTTTTGGGCATTGTTTTTTCTTTCTTATCATATTTTTCATTGGTTGTCCTTGCATCTTGGTCTGAGTGTTTGCTTCTTGGTATCCTAATTGGATTGTCTATTTTTCTTGTAGTAGGGTCTATATATCAAGATTTTATTCAGTCCTTGCATTTTCATTTCGTTATATTGAAAATACAAAAATATACATTTTTCATTTTGGCATTTGCTCTTTGGTTGTTTAGTATTGATCTTGACATTTATGGAAAGATTGCATATTATTGGAATTGCAGAGTTGCATTCAAAGTTGCATTTGAAAAGCTTATCATATTTTGAGAATTTAAAGTTAGGACTTTGCATTATATTCATATTCATTTCTTTTATATGTTGAGTCATAACATCATCAGTTTCATGACCACATCTCTTGAGTAAACAAAGCCATTAAAATTAATGTTGATTAATTAAAATTGATTAGAAACAATTTTATTTTTCAGAGTACAAAAACAAGCTTAGGATATAGGGCCTTGGAATATGATTTTGTGAGTAAACTTATCCAAGGCTATTGAACTCAACATATGTGTCTAACCATGGAGTGGTGAAATCCTTTGTATAATTAGTGACATCAGGAGGATCTGCTTACACCA
This sequence comes from Picea engelmannii, assembly GCA_009831015.1. Taxonomy (NCBI): domain Eukaryota; kingdom Viridiplantae; phylum Streptophyta; class Pinopsida; order Pinales; family Pinaceae; genus Picea; species Picea engelmannii. The sequence continues at coordinate 1,501,870 of ML778123.1, read as the reverse complement.
TATTTAAGCATGAGGTTGCGCGAAGTTGGTTGGAGAGATATATCTCTAACACATTCTTAGCGTCAAAGATATTTCTGGGGATCTATTCGTATTTGGGGATCTTGCTAGTACCTTTACCTCCTTGAGAGGTGGTGCTTTCAATATTTCGGGCTTTGTTACCCTGCCCATACGGTGGACCTGACTTACAATTGTTCGACTCCACATTGGTTATATCATAGTGGATTTATTTTATTAACATAGGCAGCCACATAGATTACTTGTAGGGGTTATTCTGCAGGTACCCTGAGTCAGATAAGGGTTGGACAACACACAACCTTTATGGAGGATCACCTCTTCAGGGGAATCTGACCGACTACATTTTTAAGCCCACGAGGGACCTTATAACTGATTTTTATACCTCTAATATTTTCAAGGGAGTCTAAGGCCCCTCTTGGGTGAGGCATACCTAATCTAGTGAGGGAGGCCCCCTTTTTAGCAACTATATCATGCTTGTGTGCATTTGGACTTTTATTTTTATTTTTGGTGTGCTCTTTGATTTTTAGTTGGCCTCAGGATTTGTTTCTATATCTAGAGTCTTGATTCATCATGGAGCCAGACTAGATTCCTCATCGGTCTCATCATTTGTTGAATTTACCACTGCATCTTGAGTCTTTTCCTTCTAAAAGGCATAAAATTTATCAAACATGGTACACACACCTCCACCTACCAGACTTGTGATCATACAAGTATGAGTATTGAGCCAAGTAAGAAATATATTGGGATTCACTCAACTCCCATACCTATTGTAGTTAATGGAACTCCTTCGAGGAATTCAACCACTACAATTGTAGTGTTGGAGGTTCCCATCATCACTCTTATTCGGCTTGTCGTTGCTACTCAACCCATAGTAACAAACCATTTTCGGTCTCTTTTTTGTTCGCCTGGTGTTGGAAGCGATTATATAATTATTATTTTTATAAGTTGCCTACACAGGGTCGATGAAATTTTATTACTCTTCATGAGAGTTTCTCTAAATGACAGTTGTAATTCGTCTCATTTTACCTATCATCTATTCATGCTTTTTTTTCATGACTAAAAGCATGAAAACTTTCAACTATCGTTACCATTTTGTTTTAAGTTTTCATTGAAGGCAAATGGTTTATTTAATATGGAGTTCGATTCTTTGCCAAGAAGATATCACCCTGTTGTGTTTTTAACCCTGTCAACTCATAACATGACCAAGAGATTGATAGTCTTGACAAACGAAAGGCCCCACCATTTGATATTGTTTGTATTGATTTTGGTTTGATCTTTCATCACATTTCTTTCACAAAACTTTTGATTATTCTTTTACCCAACTTTGTAATCAAAATATGATGCGCGCACTTATGTTTTCAGAGTACTTTGGTCCTAGCATGTACTCATTACCAAGGTGGCATACAATGTACAGGTTTCCATTACTCCTTAGCATGGTCTCGGGTTTCACAAAACCCTTCACACGCGTTTTGATTAAACACCTTACCCATCGTTTGAATAATCACAACATGTATTGGAAAGCTCAGGGCTATGGATCTGTTTCATTTTTGCAAACCCTACCTGTGTGTTGTGCATTAATTACCCATCCATTTAGTATGGCTTCAATGGTAAGGTTTGAACTGAATGACATCCAAACCCTTCTCTCATATGATAATGCTAGAGAAGATTTGGAAAGGAATGGTGGGCATATTTTCATCAAAAAGTTTCAGGGTTTTAATCTTCAGGTCACCCAAGAGTTTGTCTTAACCTTTGATGGTTGTAGGGAAAAAATCGGAGATGTGCAATTGGAAGTAACTGAAGAGTTCCTAATTCAAGCCACGGGATTGCCAGCAGTTGGTCAGAAATGGTTCAAAAATGCTAAAGTGGAGGAAGTCCCTTAGACTTTACTATTTACCTCATGAAAAATAACCAGCTGTGATAGAGGTATGCCAATTTCATTCTTGAAAACTAGGTGGCATGATTTACTTGCTGTAGTGAAGTAATTCATCACATGTGAGGGATGATTCGAACTTGTTTTCCTATATCATTTACGCATGCTTATGAATTTTATTGGTTTTTCATTGAATATGCCTTATTACCTACTCAGAAGTCTGTATAAAATGGGGAAAAGATTTAGGAAACAGAGGTCAGATTCAAGTCTTTTTCATCATGGCCTGATTAAAATCATCCTCATGCATCAGTTAGAGTCACAAAATGACTGTTGGGATTCATTCATTACGCGAAATGGTTTTGGTAACCCTGAGTTGGGAGAAGTAGATAAGCCAGTCATTGAGGAAGCCCTTGTGAACCCGATGGCCTCTCTTCTATCTCCCTTGTCTTGTGATTTTTTCCCTAACAGCGAACCTTCAAGCTACACTAAGGCCATTCAACAGGAAATTCAACCAGTTACAAATCCAAAGGATTGTATTAAAACTGTGAAGAAACCTACAGGAAAGAAGTTAAAAGGTAGTGTTGATGTCAATTTAAAAAACAAAAGAGTTGGTCGGTTAATTTATCGAAGTCTTTGAAATAAAACAAACCCCTGTGCAGACACGATCATCATGATTGAAGTGAGCGAAAGATCAGACTTAGAAATTGACAAATTCCTTGTTGAAGAAGATCCTGTGTCATTCGGGCTATACCCTGACCGACCCTATAACTATGTTAATAATTTTCCTCCTTGTCTAAAGGACAACCCAGAGTTTCCTGGTATCTAGCTCTGTGATAAATCTACCATCCACATGGAGGATTCTATGACCCGTAATGTTGTTCGTTTTAATGCAAACTCCTTACATTCACAATGTGATGTGTGTCGATCGTGGATCAACAAATACTATACCAATGTCCCATTTCTATAGTCACAGGTCACGTCTTTGAGAGACCAGGTTGATATGTTAACAAACGAAAAAAACAGGCTTGAATCCATCATCCAAGGGAAGGAGAAGCGTTTGAAAACTATAGTTCATGTGATTTTCAAAAACGTAGAGGCAGCTACAGCTATCGTTAACTCCAAAGTTTCTTGATATCATTTGGTTTTATGATTAGAGGTGTGATTTTGTTAGCATGATTATTGTCATTCTTAAGTTAGGATATTTGGTTTGATTGAATAAACTATTTTTATTATTAAGATTAGTCTGTTTTATTTATTCAATAAAATAAGATTGCATTTTCTATTATAACTAGCTACAGAATCGCAAGATTCTGTAGCTAGTTAAGAAAATTTGAATTGCTTGATTTGATGACAGAAAACATATCTGAGATATTCTTATTTTATTTTGTTTTCGGGATAATTAAGGAGCCCATGATTTCAAAGATGATATGAGGCACTTTTGAGATCTCCCAGCCATATCTATTATGTATTTTAAATAAACATAATTAGATTGTTTGTAGTTTTTTTATATCTAGTGAAATCGGGGTGGTTGCATCCCCCTTTATTTTGAAACCAATTTGATCTTATGAACAGGAAACAGTTATGTTTCTTGAAACCTATATAAACATATCATTTTGTAAACATTGCAATCATCTCGGTCTGGGGCAAGAGTATGGGCGTTTTATCATAGACTTGAATGGAATATAATGCACGTTACAGCTTTAGCTTTTTTGTATGATGTTTTCATTCAAGTTATATTTATTTCTATTCGATAATAGATTGTGATTGCTTTTGTTTTCATGGTTTATTGCAAGTTGATATGATTCAATTTATATATGTTGTCTGTATCTCATGTTTTAGATATAACACACAGTGATCATCCATACAATTTAAATTAAGAGATTTATCTCTAATTTCAGTTGAATGTTTACATGCAAGTTCTTACAAGAAGAATTATCTCATCGTAGCTACTTGCAAATCATAATATTACTGTGACTGTATCTATTATATGTTTTTTTATTATAATTCAATCTCCAACATTATTTTTTTGCATTTATTCGGAGCAATCTCAAGATCTATTACAGGTTCACTTCTCAGATAAAGGTGGTTGGATATTCAATATTGAACAGACATTGGATGCAATAACAGGTTGCATGTTATTTGATTTCATTAGCTTGCTGAATATAGAAGTTTTCTATATATGGAACATTTTCTACTATCTATTATTTTATGTTCAATTAGGCAGTTTAATGTTTGATTTCATGAGTGTATACATCTAAGAAAACAAACCAAAAAATTAGATAGTATTTTCACTTTCTTTATTATTGTTGCTAAAGGAACCAATTTACATTTGATTTTTACGAGTTTAGATTAAAACTTGTGTTTTGTACAGATTGTATATAAAATTACTACACATATATTATTTAAATAAATTGTACATATTTGAGATGTACATATAGATTTCAGTGATTGTTATTTATTAAGTTATTGTATTTCCTTTAGTTATTTTTTTCACTTTCTTTAAAATTAGATCGGCCAACGGAGCTGCTAAACCCGTTGGAGTGAATTAATCCAAATGGCTTGGGTTATTAGACAACCCCGGACCGGATTCACTCTTCCAGTTGATGAGTGGTCAATTTCGCCCGTCGACAAATGGCGCTAGAAGGAGAGCCTGAAAACTATTAATGGCATGAGGAGGTTGCAAGACTCCTCCCCCACCTACCCGCTCACCTATAGTAACTAGAATTCATTCATACAAAAACATTGTCCCTCAAACAACAACCACATGAAACGACAATCCTCAGATCACCGTTGAACCAGTAACTCCAAACCCCCCAGGGGGCGACATACAAGAAATTGTTCGTCAATCCCTCATAAGAACGCACAGTGCCTTGGCCTGTATCAGACAACCAGGTCAGCCTTTGAACCAACCATTAGAATTCTCTGATATCAGAGAGAAACTTGAAGGTATTGATCTTACCTTAAACCCTACAGATCCATATCATAGCCTCACTCCTGCAGCAGGAGGATCTGGTATTCCACCATCACCGCCCCCTTCATCTCCTTCTTCTGAAGAAGAAGAATCATCAGACAAATGTAGTTCCTCATCTCAGCCTTCGACACCACCCACACCTATGGCCAATCCGAACAATCCCGCCAGAACCTGGATCAACCAAGATGCAGTGGCCATACCTGGGCCCCAACATCCTTTACCTAAACACCCAGAGAAATGGCTCCCTAAATTTGACCCAGACTCCAAGCAGATCGTTGAAGATCACATCAAAAAATTTATGCTAGCCATTAGGCTCTGTAGTGTTCAGCACGAAGACGTAGTGTGCAGATTGTTTCCCTACACCTTTGAAGGCAATGCCTCTACCTGGTACTTCGTCCAATAGCCCCACACCATCGTGTCATGGGATAAATTTGAGTCATGTTTCCTTGAGAAGTTCGGAGATGACAAGTCTCCTGAAGTTCTAGTTATGGATCTTTCTAGTTTAAAAATGAACCCCAAATAAAAGATAAAAGACTTTAATCAAAGGTTCCTGACACTAAAGAACCGAATCCCCATGGATTCGATGCCTGCCGAAAATCTTATTGTCACATACTACATGAAATCCTTACATCAAAACATAACCATTTGGGTAAAGAGGTCCAAGAAAGACACATTGTTATAAGCCTTCGAAGAGGCGAGTCAAATCGAGAAAGATATTCTCAGCTTAAACGACAATACTTGTAACGAGATAGAGACTAGTTCATCCTCCAAGAAGAAAATTGAAATCCTTCCTATACCTCCCCAAACCAAAGCTCAACCAGAGAGTTTGGATCTAAAAAACTTACAAAAAGTCGTTCAGAAGTTATCCAATCAAGTTATATATTTGAAAAGGTCAGCTGAAGAAGCTTCTTTGAGCAAAGGGCCTTACAAACCCCCTTTTAGGAAGCCTTTTCCCACAAACTGACCTAACTCAAATTCTAAAGGCCTAAATCTAGAAAGCTTACAATTTGCTATTCAAACAATCCTAGAAGCACATGATAACTTGATTCCTCCCGAGATTCCTAAAGAAGTAGCTGAACAAGAGACAGTAGAAGAAGATGAATCCTCTCCAAACATTTTCGGACATTTTTCAGATAGCATTTTCAAGCTAATTTCGAAACAGTGCATCCTTACAATACCAGGAGCAAGACAACAAATAAGTCTTCTTCTGAAATTGTAACTAATACACCTCCAAAATAGTCTAAATCAATTGAGACTAAACAGAATTCAGCAGCCCCAAGTTTAGATTATGATTTGATTGAGGATCTGAAAAAACTTAGGGCTAACATTTATGTTTACGAATTATTAAAATTCCCCTTTTTTTTGCAAAAGATGCTGCAGAATATTGCGGAAAACAGCAAAAACAGTAATCCAAACAACAACAAATTTGTTGAAAATAGCCCCAAAACTCCTCAAAAGGCCTCTGCCAAAATGACATTTGAACCTCATGATAAAAGAGACCTTCCTGTAAATAGTGGAACAAATGTAGATAAACTAGTTTCAGGGGTTGCGATTAAAAAACAACAAACTTCTACTGTTAATACTCGCAGGAATGTCCCTCCCTTTTTGTTGACTTTTGAAATTTTCAATTGGAATGTACATAACTATATGGTAGATTCAGGTGCATCATCTAACGTAATGCCTTAGTCTGTTTGTCAAAAAATTAATGTCGAAGTTCAACCGTCTAGATTGAAAATTATCCAGCTTGATCGAACTAGTGTTAAAGTGATAGGTGAATTAAAAAATGTGCTTATCAGATTATCATCTAATCCTAAAGTCCATCAAGTGATTGATATCATTGTTGTAGATATCCCGAAAGTATATGGTTTGTTTTTAAGTAGAGATTCGCCAGAACAATTACATGGCTATTTTGAAACGGATTGGTCTCACTTGTGGCTGCCCGAGAATGGAAAGCCTAACAGAATCAAGGTAAATCATGAATGTTATCTTAAGTTCACGATAACTGATTTAAATGATCCCAATGAACCATTCACTGCTTTTGCCAATTCACCTAAAATATAGGGGATGGACACTTTTTTCGGAAATTTCATGGCTGAAACTTCTACCATTACTGACCCGGAACAACAATCTGAAATTATGACATGCACACAGTCAACAACCTTCTCTCAGTGGTCACATGCACCTAACGAAAATCAAATATGGTCTCTTTACTTCGATGGGTCAAAATATAAGGAAGGAGATGGTACGGGGTGCGTGCTCATTGATCCAGTAGGTAACAAGACTTTGATTGCTTTCCGGTTAGAATTCGAATTTACAAACAACACAGTCGAATATGAGGCACTCCTATAAGGTCTCAGAAAAGCACTAGATTTAAACATTCAAAATTTGACTATTTTTGGTGATTCAGAAATAGTGGTTAGACAGGTAAAAAATTCTATCCATTGTTTATCTCTGCACCTAAAAAGCTATCAGACTGAGGTATGGAATTTGATGAATAAGTTTTCTTTGTTTAACATAAATTCTATTCCTAGATTGAATAATTTTGAAGCTTATTTGTTAGCTAACGTCGCTTCAAAACTTTTTCCTGTAGAAGGCCTATCTCCGAATACATTTTCCGTTGAATTGTTGTTCAGACCGTCCATCCCATACAACATCACAAATTGGAGAGTCTTCGATGACGATCAACAGATCATCAGTTTTATGCATATGGAAGAAAATTTCCAGGGCGTATTGATCGACGAAGGTACCCATGACGAAAATCTTCGCGACTTTACAGTAATACCAGATCTAAGATCCCCAAAATCTACATCAAACATGGTAAACTCTATCCCAAAATCTGTGGTTAGATTAGAAAAATTTTATGATCTTCATGATAAGTTCAGAAAATCAATGAATTGTAAAATGAATAGTTCTTCCTTGACACATGAAAAAGTAAATTTGGGAACTAAAGACAACCCAGAGTGCATCAATTTGGGGTTGGGGTGTTCTGAGCAAGAAAAGGTAGCATTTATTAAGTTTTTTAAGGAATTCAAAGATGTTTTTTCCTGGACATACGACGACCCAAAAACCTTTGATCCTAACATCATACAACACATTATTCCCATGAAACCCCAGACCCAACCTTTTCAACAAAAGTTAAGGAAGACGCACCCAAAACTCAAACCAACGGTCATGAAGGAATTAAACAAACTCCTAAATGCTAAAATAATCTTCCCAGTAAGGCACACACAATGGGTCTCTAATCTTGTCCCTGCCAGAAAGAAGAGTGGTGAAATCCGACTATGTGTCAATTTCCAAAATCTTAACCGAGCGTCTGATAAAGACAACTACCCTGTCCCTCCCATGGAGAAGATCCTTCAACAAGTATCAGGCTCTGAAATATTATCCTTGTTGGATGGTTTTTTAGGGTATAACCAAGTCCTTATGTCTCCCCCATACCAGCTCAAAACTACTTTCTGTACCCCATGGGGCACCTACGCTTATAGAAAGATGCCCTTTGGGCTCATAAACGTTGGTGCCACTTTTTAGAGAGCGATGTATATCACTTTCCATGGCTTAATCAATCAATCTATAGTAGTTTACCTAGATGATGTCACTGTCTTCTCAAAAAATAAAGGAGATCATCTAGCTCATTTAAGATTTGTTCTACAGCGATGTCGTAAGTACGGCATTTCTTTAAATCCTAAAAAATCTATCTTCACAGTAGAACAAGGTAAGCTCCTCGGATTCATTGTATCAAATGAAGGGATGATTATCGACCCTGAAAGGACCCAAGTCATTTTGAAACTGCCCCCTCCCTCATCAAAAAATTCCATGCAATCTTTCTTAGGACAGATAAAATTTGTTAGGAGATTCATCCCCAGCTTTTCAGAAATGGTGAGACCATTACAAAACTTAATAAAAAAATATGTACAGTACCATTGGGGACCTTTAGAAAGTCAGGATTTTGATTTAATAAAAACAGCCATAATAGACGCTCCTTCTCTAATGAGCCCTGATTTTTCACGAGACTTCACCCTCTACACATTTTCCTCTGACCGATCTTACGCTACTATCCTAACTCAAAAGAACGTTGAAAACAAGGAAGTCCCAATTGTCTTTATGAGCTCAACATTTAAGGGAGAAAAAATTAATTACCCAGTAGTAGATCAACAAGCTTATGCTGTTTTTAAAGAAGTAAAACACTTTCGATATTTTCCGTTGAAATCTAGGACGAAAATCATTGTCCCTTACCTGACTGTCAGAAATTTGTTAGTATAGAAAGAACTAAGCGAAAAAAGGGCAAACAAGAATATGACATAGAAATCACCCCAGCACAAATTGTTAAAGGCCAAGGTTTATGCAAGTTGGTCGTCGATTCAGCTATAGGATAGCAAAAGGAAACTGATATGTTAAATCTAGATCAGCACCATCAAAATCAAATCTGTTGTGCACAAAACCTTGTTAGTTCCTGGTATGATGACATCAAATTTTTTCTTATACATGGATCAGCTCGTCGTCACCTTGATCCCCAAAAAAGGAGAGCACTAAGATTAAAATCTACTTTTCAGCTGATTAATGGTATTTTGTTTCACTGAAATTTTGATAGAATACTTATGCGTTGTCTTAAAAAAGATGAAGCAGAAAAAGTCTTATTGGAGTTACATGCAGGGGAAGCTAGTGGGCATTTTGGTGGAGACACCACTGCCCATGAAGTATTAAGAGAAGGTTATTATTGGCCTACCATTTTCAAATACGTTCATGCCTTATGCCACAAGTGTGTCATTTGTCAAAAATCATCTGGATGGATACAGAAACCAGCATTCCCTTTGCAACCAGTTTCGGTAGACTCCCCTTTTCAGCAGTGGGGCCTGGATATTATAGGCCCAATCAATCCGGCATCCTCGTAGCAACATAAATACATCATAACAACAACAGATTATTTCACTAGATGGTTTGAGGCTGCCCCATTAAAAGCTATAAATACCAGCCAGGTGATATCCTTTCTGAATTCAAATATCATCACTCATTTTGGTATTCCTGAATGCTTAGTATTTGACATTGCTTCCTATTTTTTGTCTCTTGGAATGAGTGATTTCGCTCTAGAAAAAGGAATTAAATTAAAGTACTATGCCAGCTATTACCCCCAAGGCAATGGTTTGGCATAATCAACTAATAAAAATCTGATCACAATTATCAAGAGAACGATCTCCGAAAACCATAAAAACTGGCATAACACACTGTTGAACACAATCTGGGCTGACAGAGTAACTCCTAAAACTGTTGTGGGTAACTCACCTTTCTTTCTCATTTACGGCAGGGAAGAAATTCTTCCATTGCATGTCCTTCTTCCATATTTGCAGTTATCGCATAAGGTACAGGAAGAAGACTATCCCCCCTTGGATATTTGAATTAACGCTTTGTTAAAATTAGAGGAAGTAAGGTCTCAAGAAAAATGAAAATTGGATCAACATCAACTTATTGTTAAAAATTGGTTTGATTCCAATTCTGCCTCTGACAGAAATTTTGAGGTAGGTGACCTTGTCCTAAAGTGGGACAAACCTCATGAGGGAAAAGGAGAGCATACTAAGTTTCATAACTTGTGGTTGGGACCATTTTTAATTGTTGAGAAACTGGGTCCCAGTTCCTTTCGCTTACAGAATTTAGAGGGGAAACCAGACACCTTCCCAATGAATGGCCAAGCTCTAAAAAAGTACTTTACCTGATGACTCTCCCATACACCCTTTGTAAATATTTTTTGTTTTGTTTTACTTGCTGTTTGTTTTTCTTTTCTAGTTTTTTTTTGTTCTAATTCTTCTTATCCGTCTTTCTTTTGAAACACATATGCCTGCACCACGGGATAGCTTAGACAAAGAAAACATAAAAAGCTTCCCCTCGAAAATGACTGTTGAAAGTTGTCAAAACATCAATTGTTGTATTTCTCTGAAATTGTAGCCTTGTTAAAGATGACTTTTTGTTTGAAAAGCATTTTCTTGGTTTCAATCTACAATTGAAAGTATTCATGACCATCTATAAAATTCATTTTTTACGATGTCCCTGTTCTTTAAGAGAACAACTCAACGATGTCTCCCTGTTCTTGAAAGTCGGTTTTATTAATAAACTATTTCTATATCTTGATGAAGGACAACTAAAAAAAAATTTCAAGGTCTGTGACATATCAAGATGTGTTAAAAAACTAGAATTTTCAGCGTCACCCTGCTCTATTGAATATCTTTAAAAACTATAATATAAACTTTCAGAGAGCTGTGGGAAGTGCTTGTAAACCCGATGGGACACTGAACAGGTCTGCTGGCAGTGGGTAAATTCATGCATGATGCCAAGATAACTTTGTCGAAGTACTGAACAGGCCCGCTGGCAGTGAAGCAATGTCAGGTAAAAGAAAATTCTCAGATATGGATTATGTTTTGACCTTAAACATCCTTCGTTCTGATGTGGAATTGGTTGACAGGATACAGATATCAAAGTGGGTTAATTGACATCCCTGTCGAGGTTATGGACGCCTGCTGGTAGCAGTGGCCCTGTCAACAGTATTGAATATTTTAAATCATGGCTCTCTTTTGCTAAGATTGTCACCAGTTTTTGTTTCTTTAAAAATAAAAGTTGTCTGAAACTGGACTACGTTATAATTATTTGAGATGCTCAAATAGCTTTTCAGTTGTTTTCAATTCAAGGTTTTTCTGATTATTCTAACCTAAACTTGTTCGTATGACAAAGATAACTGCTTCTCCCAGCATGTTGCCATTGTTGGTAGCGATTATATAATTATTATTTTTATAAGCTGCCTACACAGGGTCGATGAAATTTTATTACTCTTCATGAGCGTTTCTCTAAACGACAATTGTAAATCGTCGCATTTTACCTATCATCTATTCATGCTTCATTTTCATGACTGAAAGCATGAAAACTTGCAACTATCGTTACCATTTTGTTTTAAATTTTCATTGAAGGAAAATGGTTTATTTAATATGGAGTTCGATTCTTTGCTAGGAAGATATCACCCTGTTGTGTTTTTCACCCTGTCAACTCATAAACATGACCAAGAGATTGATATTCTTGACAAACAAAAGGCCCCACCATTTGATATTGATTGTATTGATTTTGGTTTGATCTTTCATCACATTTCTTTTACAAAACTTTTGATTATTCTTTTACCCAACTTTGTAATCAAAATATGATGCGCGCACTTATGTTTTTGGAGTACTTTGGTCATAGAATGTACTCATTACCAAGGTGTCATACAATGTACAGGTTGCCATTACTCCTTAGCATGGTCTAGAGTTCCACAAAACTCTTCACACGCATTTTTATTAAACACCTTGCCCATCATTTGAATCATCACATCATGTATTGATAAAGCTCGAGGCTATGGCTCTGTTTCGTTTTTGCAAACCCTACCTATGTGTTGTGCATTAATTACCTGTCTGTTCAGTATGAATCCGGTGGTAAGGGTTGAACTGAATGGCATCCAAAACCTTCTCTCATATGATAATGCTAGAGAAGATTTGGAAAGGAATGGTTGGCATATTTTCATCAAAAAGTTTCAGGGTTTTAATCTTCAGGTCCCCCAAGAGTTTGCCTTAACCTTTGATGGTTGTAGGGAAAAAATCGGTGATGTGCAATTGGAAGTAATTGAAAAGTTCCTAATTCAAGCCACGGGATTGCCAGCAGTTGGTTAGAAATGGTTCAAAAACACCAAAGTGGAGGAAGTCCCTTGGACTTTACTGTTTACCTCACAAAAAATAACCAACTGTGATAGAGGTATGCCAATTTCATTCTTGAAAACTAGGTGGCATGATTTACTTGTTGTAGCGAAGTAATTCATCACATGTGAGGGACGATTCAGACTTGTTTTCCTATATCATTTACGCCTGCTTATGATTTTTATTGGTTTTCCATTGAATATGCCTTATTACCTACTCAGAAGTTTGTATAAAATGGGGAAAAGATTTAGGAAACAGAGGTCAGATTCAATTCTTTTTCATCATGGCCTGATTAAAATCATCCTCATGCATCAATTATAGTCACAAAATGACTGTTGGGATTCGTTCATTACGCGAAATGGTTTTGGTAACCTTGAGTTGGGAGAAGTAGATAAGCCAGTCGTTGAGGAAACCCTTGTGAACCAGACGGCCTCTCTTCCATATCCCCTGGTTTGTGATTTTTCCCCTAATAGCAAACCTTCGAGCTTCCCTAAGGTCATTCAACAGGATAGTCAACCAGTTACACATCCAAATGATTGTATTAAAACTGTGAAGAAACCTACAGGAAAGAAGTTAAAAGGTAGTGTTGATGTGAATTTCAAAAACAAAAGAGTTGGTCGGTTAATTTCTCGAAATCTTTGAAATAAAACAAACCCTTGTGCAGACACGATCAGCATGATTGAAGTGAGCGAAATTTCAGACTCAGAAATTGAAAAATTCCTTGTTGAAGAAGATCCTGTGTCATTCAGGCTATACCCTGACCGACCCTATAACTATGTTAATAATTTGCCTCCTTGTCTAAAGGACAACCCAGATTTTCCTGGTATCCAACTCTGTGATAAATCTACCATCTGCATGGAGGATTCTCTGACCCATAATGTTGTTCATTCTAATGCAAACTCCTTACAGTCACAATGTGATGTGTGTTGATCATGGATCGACAGATACTATACCAATGTCCCGTTTCTATAGTCACGGGTCAAGTATTTGAGATACCAGGTTGATATGTTAACAAATGAAAACAAAAGGCTTGAATCCATCATCCAAGGGAAGGAGAAGCATTTGAAAACTACAATGTAGAGGCATCTACAGCTATTGTTAACTCCAAAGTTTCTTGATATCATTTGGTTTTATGATTAGAGGTATGATTTTGTTAGCATGATTATTGTCATTCTTAAGTTAGGATATTTGGTTTGATTGAATAAACTATTTTTATTATTAATATTAGTCTGTTTTATTTATTCAATAAAATAAGATTGCATTTTCTATTATAACTAGCTACAGAATCGCAAGATTCTGTAGCCAGTTAAGAAAATTCGAAATGTTTGATTTGATGACAGAAAACATATCTGAGATCTTCTTATTTTCTTTTGTTTTCAAGATAATTAAGGAGCCCATGATTTCAAAGATGATATGAGGCACTTTTGATATCTCCCAGCCATATCTATTATGTATTTTGAATAAATAAAATTAGACTATTGGTAGTTTTTTGATATCTAGTGAAATCGGGGTGGTTGCATCCCCCTTTATTTTGAAACCAATTTGATCTTATGAACAAGAAACAGTTATGTTTCCTAAAACCTATATAAACATATCATTTTGTAAGTATTGCAATCATCTCGTCCTGGGGCAAGAGTATGGACATTTTATCACAAACTTGAATGGAATATAATGCACGTTACAGCTTTAGCTTTTCTGTATGATGTTTTCATTCAAGTTATGTTTATTTCAATTTGATAATAGATTGTGATTTCTTTTGTCATCGTGGTTTATTGCAAGTTGATATGATTCAATTTATATATGCTATCTGTATCTCGTGTTTCAGATATAACACACAGTGATCATCCATACAATTTAAATTAAGAGATTTATCTCTAATTTCAGTTGAATGTTTACATGCAAGTTCTTACAAGAAGAATTATCTCATCGTAGCTACTTGCAAATCATAATATTACTGTGAATGTATCTATTATATGTTCTATTATTATAATTCAATCTCCAGCATTATTGTTTCGCATTTATTCGGAGCAATCTCAAGATCTGTTGCAGGTTCACTTCTCAGATAAAGGTGGTTGGATATTCAATATTGAACAGACATTGGATGCAATAAAAGGTTAGCCTATTACTTGATTTCATTAGCTTTCTAAATATAGAATTTTTATATATATAGAACATTTTCTACTATCTATTATTTTCTGTTCAGTTAGGTAGTTTAATGTTTGATTTCAAGAGTGTATACATCTAAGAAAACAAACCAAAAAAATAGATAGTATTTTCACTTTCTTTATTATTGTTGCTAAAGGAACCAATTTACATTTGATTTTTATGAGTTTAGATTAAAAATCGTGTTTTGTACAGATTGTATATAGAATTACTATACATATATTATTTAAATAAATTGTACATATTTGAGATGTACATATAGATTTCAGTGATTGTTATTTATTAAGTTATTGTATTTCCTTTAGTTTTTTTTTTCGCTTTCTTTAAAATTAGATCGGCCAACGGAGCCGCTAAACCCGTCGGAGTGAATTAATCCAAATGGCTTGGGTTATTAGAAAACCCCGGATCGGATTTACTCTTCCAGTTGATGAGCGGTCAATTTCACCCGTCAACACCTGGATATAATTCTCAGACCATACCTTCGGCCTCTAACCCTTTCTCTTATGGTATACCAAACATAAATCACAACTTTCATCCTCCATTCCAGTGACTAATACAAATCCTAGCATTGGACCTGGGGGCATGGCCCCTCTATATACTCCTCTCTCACTTAGTGGAGCTCAAATTCCCCAAACAAATACTTTGGTTAGGGGTTAGACTCTTTTTTTCTTTGGGTCTAATCCTGGTCTCAATGCTCCTAGATGGAGTAATCAACTGGGTGGACAAGTTACTTCCTCTATTTCATCCTTTACTTTTTCGTCCTCTACATTGATTTCGACTAATACATCTGGTATGACGAATCCACCTCTATCCTCTAGATTTACACTTGGGAGAGGTTAGTTTCATACTATGGGAAACCCTCATCTTGGAGCTCCTCTATGTTGGAAATACTAATACAACTGAGAGGGGGGGGTGAATCAGTTGTTTATAAGATTAAACAATTTTACACCTTCTTAACAATTATTAATAATTGTTCATGTGTTATCAAGCAGCATACAGTATATGGACAGTAAGAGTAAAGATCATCAGTCACACATAAAATACACACAGAGACAGATTTTCACGAGGAAACCCAT
>ML778123.1:1462933-1484822 GCA_009831015.1 Picea engelmannii | reverse complement strand
TAAACGGTCCAGATCCCTTCTTGATTAACGGTTGCGATCAAATCGTAATATCGCGTTTCGCGATTTCGGGGTTTTCATTGACGAGTGATTTGGACATTTCAAAGTCCCGAACCCCGATCCGTACAGGGCTGTGATCAACGGTCTTGATCCTTTCTGGATTTGACGGTCTAGATTCAATCGGGATTTCACCTTGGATTTTCCCGATGGAATATCTCCCTCGCAGCTTCTGTCTGATCTGACGGTCCTGGTTCTTTCGGGAAATTTGGATGGGATCCAACGGTCACTGACTCTTCTTCCTTTTTCCTCTTTAAGCTCTTGATGTGCCCATTTTCTTCAAGGCTATTCCTCCTGAGCTTTTATCCTTCTTATCCTACTGTATCTACTGTTGCCATTAATGACAACAACCATCACTGCATTCTATCCACTGAATTTGCCAACACTCTAGCTAGGGGAAATGTTTATAAACCTCATTATAAAATTCCTACAGGTATGGTGCCCATCAAACCTCTTATGAATCAGTTCGGAGGAGGATATTATACTCCCGAACAGGGCCATGGTGTATACCAAAACCTTGGATGGGTTGAAATCCCTCAACATCAATATTTCCTGGGAGCATGGGCTCATATGCCACAACCCCGACTCTCTTTTCTAGTCACACTTAATTTTCCAGAATTTTCAATATTAATGAATGACCCAATGCTTCATGATCCATCATGGCCTCCTGTCCCCACTAAGCTTCCTTCGGATATTTCAAAATTCGAGGGCAAGACTGGTGAGGATCCAGGTGATCACGTCACTACTTTTCATCTTCGGTTCTTGTCCAATTCTCTTAATGATGACTCTATTCGTTTGAGACTCTTTCAATGCACCCTCATGGGGGTTGTAGCAAAATAGTACATTGAGCTACCGGGGAGGACATACATAGATTTTAATCATATGTTTTTAGTCTTTCTCAACCACTTCCAGTTATCGGTTAGTTACGATGTCGGCATAGAAATATTGTTGACCTTTCCCCAAGATAAGGCCAACCATATCTCAAATTATATCCAAGAGTGGCATAGACAGAAGAGGTTGATCAAATCCTACATTCCTCCAGAGTTTCTGTTGGAATGGTTCCTTAAATTCCTATTGCCTTATATTTTGAAGGATGTTTCTACATCTAGGGTAACCTATGAGGAAGAATATATTTCCAAATCCAAACAATTGGACCTCATATATTCCCAGACCATGATGTTATATGAAATTCTTCCTGATGCACCGAGGTCAAATTATGACCTGAGACAAAATATTGGGCCTCATGCCGTTGGAATTATAGGCTCTACAAATACTAAGTATTTAGACTTGGTGACGAACCAATTGAAGGAGTTTTCTCTAAGCCAGTCTGTAGTAGGACCAAATTCGTATGCATCCTCCACTCCCACTAAGCCAGTGGATGTGCATTTTGTATAGTTCTCGACCAACCCAAATGGTGACCAGCAACTAGGAGGGAATAGAAGGAAAGAACAAGGTAATTGTAAGGGTGGGAGGAATGATAATAAAACCAAGGACGACACTAACAATGATATATTGAAGGTTAATGCTGGTGAGAGAAAGAAAGAAAAGTGGAAAGTGAAGTTTCCTTGTAAAATTTGTACAGATGATCACCTTACCCACTTATTCCCCAAACTTGAGGAAGCCGCGAGGCTCTTGTCTCAACCACCCATCATGCTAACTAATCTATTTCCCCATAATAAACACATGGCCTTGAGCTACTCTAATGTCAGAAATGTGTTGAGTGGGAATCAAAACCCCTCGATGGATGAAGGTGATCATCTATGCATAAATATGGTCAAGTCTCAAATTAATGTAACCACTCGATCTCATTATTATAGTTCCTCACAAACTGTACCAGGTCCAGAGTCTCCCCTTCCTCTAGAAACAACTTTGCAGATCCAAAATCCAGAGCCTCAACCTCATATTATGAAAGGAGTACTAAAACGCTCTACCCATAACCCTAATGCTAGAGCTTCCTAGAACTATTCGATTTCCAAGGATCTGGGTCAAACCCCTTGTGCAATGCCATCTTTGTAGGTGCTTCAGATGTGTCATTCATAGAGGAATGCCCTGTTATTTTCATTAGGATCTCTAGTTATTTGCATTAGGATCTCTAGACCCATGTGGCTCAAAGGTTAGCAAGTTTTGTGTCACGGATGTTTAGTCTTACTTTCCTTACCATGTGTCTTTTCAAATCCATGTGGAATACTCAAAGTATATCATCAATCTTACTATTATTGATCAAGGCGTTGTGACATGAGTGATGTCCCTAACCTGTTGGAAAGCCATTGGCTCTCCAACCCTCTCTAATCTCTGACTATGTTGACCACATTTGATGGTCGTTCTTTCTGACCCCATGGAATTCTTCCCACCTTTCTGGTCCAGTTAGGTGGAAAGATAGTGGAGGTGGATGTCGAGGTGGTTGATGCACCCCTTGACTATAATATATTTCTAGGGTGTAATTGGACTTATGCCATGACCACATCCGTGTCATCTGTTTTCTGCACTTTATGTTTTCCTCACGAAGGGAAAATCGTGATGATTGATCAGTTATCCTTTGCGCATGCTAGTCCTATGCATCAATTGGACTATATATCCCAATGATAAAAAATTCTCAGCCGGAAACTGAAAATATTGGTGTCGGAATGTATTACTCCCTCATGGGTACCTTTGATTTCATGACATCAATCCATCACATGTATGCCATGTCCAGTAGGTCTTCTTCATCAGTGAGGTCTGTTCCTTTTCGTACTTCATATTTCAATGATCCTTGGACCCTACCTTCCCTAAACATGTCTTTTGAAGGTCAGTCGCATATTGGAATGGAAATGCCACTGTCAGTGACAGAGATAGTGTATCAGGTTTTTCTTGACTCTATTGCTAACCCAGATCTTGTCTCCTTGCAGACGGACGAGGAGGATCTTGTTCTCTAACCCATATGGGCCACCTCATCGTCTTTCTCACATGATTTCCTTGAAAATAATTTACCTTCGGATGAAGCCATCTTAGAGGCCATGAATGGTCCCAATAGGCCATGGGATGATATGCATCATCACTCTTACTTCCTCCCAGAACTTGTTAGGATTGAACAACATGATTTTAGATCTACCTTGAGTGATATGGTTGGTCACATCATGGTTCCACTAGATACGCATGGCATTTATGTCGAAGGAAACATTGAGAATATTTCTCCTACCATCAAGATCAGCATCTCTCGAGTTCCTGGTAAAATTGAGAATGTATATATCAGTGCGTATTGTTCACCTGAAGAGATTCAGATCTACACTGATCTCTTCAAAGAATTTTGTGATGCGTTTTCTTGTTCACATGAATAGATTCCAGGAATCGACCCACGCATTGTTGAACATGAAATCAAGACTTATCTAGATGCTAGACCTGTTCGACAACTCCTTAGAGTTGTTAATCCTGGGAAGGCCCCCGTTATTAAGGCAGAGGTGGAGAAACTGCTTAATGTTGGTTTCATCTACCCGGTTCCTTTGACTGAATGGATGTCCAATCCCATTCCTGTGAACAAGAAACAAGGAACCATCTATGTGTGTATGTATTTTTGAGACCTAAACAAGGCTTTTCCTAAAGACAACTTCATGAAACCTTTCATTGATCATATTCTCAATGCATGTGTGGGAAGCAAGGTTTTTTCTTTTATGGACCGATTTTTAGGATACAATCAAATTCAAATCAAACCCGAGGATCAACATAAGACAAAATTTATTTGTCATTGGGGTAATTTTGCATACCAAAAAATTCCTTTCAACCTTAAAAATGATCGAGCAACCTTCCAATGCACCATGACCTTTTTCTTTTCACAATATCAAACACGTTTTCAAAGCTTACCTCGATGATCTCACTGCTCACTCTCACAAGATAGTAGATCACTCTACTCACCTTCAACTAGAATTTGAGAGATTTTGTTATTATCGCATCTATTTAAACCCTCACAAGTGCATCTTTTGTGTTAGGACTGGACATATCTTAGGCTTCTTAGTCTATGAGAATGGTATCTTGGTGGATCCTATGAAGGTTGAAGCAATACTTTGATTTCCTCCCCCACGCAACATTCATCAACTTCAGGGTTTACATGGGAAGGATAACTTCCTGCGTTGGTTTATAGTGAACTATGCCAATATAACTAAGGGTTTCATGTGTATTTTGAAGGACACTCTATTTATATGGGATGAGAGATCCCATGAATCCTTCGATGCTCTTACGAAAGCCTTGGTATCGACACCTCTGTTGAAGCCTCCAGACTACAGTAGAGATTATTTTCTTTATATCACCCTGTCCGAAGGGACGGTTGGTATGGTCTGGTTCAGGAGGACAATGAGCTCCATACGCACGTTGTCTACTATCTTAGTTGAAACTTAGTTAGTCATGAACTTAAGTACTCTCACATTGAGAATCTAGCCTTGGTTGTCGTACACATGGTTCAAAGATTATGGCATTATATATTAATTTGAAAAATTCCTGTAGTTGTTGATGTCAATCCATTTCAATACTTCCTTACTAGGCATATCATAGGGGGGGAATTTAATAAGTGGATTGTCCTTTTCCAAGAGTTTGATCTTGACTTTGCTTCGACAAAGTCCAAGAAATCGCTAGTTTTTGTTGAGCTAATATCAGACTTCCCTATATTAGATGAGGATATTATCCATGTTGATTCATATGAGGATGAACATATCTTCCTTATTTCATCTTTGGAACCTTGGTATGGAGACATTTTGATGTATCTTCAAAATTTTAAGTTCTCTCAGCATCTATCAAGAGACGATCGACAATGTATACGAAATCAAGCTAAAAACCACCTTATCGTCGGCGACACTTTGTATCGTCGAGGTGTAGATAATATATTGCATCATTGCTTGGATCAAACGGAAGTTGAGTCCATTATTAATGACTATCACAGTGGGGCTTGTGGTGGTCATTTATCTGGGCTTGCGACAACCCAAAAATATTTGCAAGACGGTTCTTTTTGGCCGTCAATTTTTAAAGATTGCGTTGAAGAGGCCAGGAAGTGTCAACCTTGCCAGGTGGTCGCTTGGAAAATGCACCCGCATCTAGCCCCTCTTCATCCTGTCATCACCATTGGTCCCTTGACTAAGTGGGGGATTGATTTTATGGACTATAACCCAGCTTCGGCTGGGGGGCATCAACATATTATCGTGGCCATAGAATACTTCACTAAATGGGCAGAGGCCATGCCTACTATTAGTTTCGATGGTAAGATTGCAAAATTTTTCATGTTCAGCCAAATTATAGCTCGATTCAAAATCCCTAGCGATATTGTTACTAATCATGGAAGTCACTTTCAGAATGAAATGATGAAGGAATTAGCATAAAAAATGGGGTTTAAGCATGGTCATTCTTCCCTTTATTATCCCCAGGAAAATGGTCAAGTAGAGGCTTTGAATAAATATCTCAATACCTGTAACACCCCAAGTTTTGAACCCCCATTTTAAATAATGTATTATTACAGTGCTAAGAGGCCAGAGTGCCCGAACAATTATTAAAAGGCCAGCGTGCTCAAGACATGTAATGTTTTTTTTATCATTATTAATAATAAATACATGGTTGGTTGCTAGATGGACAAGGACTAGATTTATAGGGGGCTATGATTCCACAAGAGAGGGGGCTTGAGGTGCTAAGTGTTTATTCCTATGTTAATCACCCTTTTGCCTAAGGGAAGGGATCGGTTGCAGGAGATTCTTGGGGAAGGCTAGGAGGTTCTTGATTTCCCTGCGAGGTTACCTAAACCCGCCTCTGGTCTAATTGTGGGGTTGGTCGCAGTTTGACTGATGGCTCATTCATTGTTTCCTTATACATTCATTCATTCCCCTCATGCACTTCCATGCACTCACCTACCCATTCATCAAGCCATCCTCACCTGCGTCTTGGTATTGGGAAATGGGACTGAACTGCTGAAGAATTAGCCATGGGATAGTTAGTTGTAGTGGTCGTTGGTGTGATCCAGTTATGCCTAGAGGCCCGCATGTCTGAGATGCGTTGGTTTGTGCCCTGTTTTTCTCACAACTGTGAGTCTTGAGAGTTCCAGCATTGAGATTCTAGACCAGCTGTGTTGGAGGCCTTGGTAAAAAGGAGAAGGACTGCCTGAGGGATTGCGTGGCAAATAAGGGTGGAGGTACATTCTCTTGGGGCAGCATGGGCTGGGGATAAGAGAGCTCGGTACTTGGATTTTTGTGGGTGTTGTGAAACCTGTGAGAGCTTGAGATCTGACTGGTTTGGGAAGCTAAGTGACACTCTGGAACCATCCTTGTGGACTCATATCCCTGGCTCAGAGGTGACACTATTGTTGAGACTTGGAGAAATGGTGTTGTTGGTTTTAACCTACCGAACAGCTATGCACTATTGAGTCGGGGTTCATATTTTTCAAGGTACCAACAAAGCCTAAAACTATCAACCCTTCTGGTGAACCAAAAGGCAACACAGCACACAGAATGCACTACCCAGTCTCACCCGAGATAGCTTTTACGGGTGGCTGTAAGAATCAGGTGTTTACAGCCTAGGATTGAGTAGGAGATAGAGGGTCGGAGTTCTGAGCCATTACTTATGATTGTATTACAAATTACTGTTATCTGACCTTCGAGATTTAATAGCACAACAACAATGAACTAAACAGTATAATAACTCATTCATTCATCGCATTCAGCCTTTTACTAAAAAATGTAAACAGAGATATCCATGTATTCATCACATTACACAGGTATTACTATGGTTCACCCCCTCATGGGGCTACGTCCACAAATATTTGGCTCTTGGCTCTCTTACTATGGTAGTTCTGCAGTTCTTGAGCCTCACACTTACAATTCTCCTTAGATCAGTAAGATCTCTGTGAGGTGAACTAGATTGCACCAGGCTCCTCAGCCTACGATCTGATCCTTGAGGTCTACCTCCCACTTATCTCACTCATTACAAGTAGTTATCTTATCAAAACATTACATAAAACGAGGTCAAATCTACAACAGTAGTAAAGCTCAACCTTCACAAAATCTCTGAACCTCTCTTTGATACCTTCTTGCCTATATTTATATCTATCGGGCTCTTCAGCCGTTTACACAAAAACTCTTACCAAAAAACCTAACTCTACTGTCGTTAGGTCTTCCTTCTCCACATGCGTTCGTTTCTTCCTTCCAGCTGTCACCTCCTTCTTGCATGCATGCATGATGTGCTTCTTTCCAATTGTCTCTTTCCTCCTGCACGCTTTCTTTCCCATGATTTCTCTTCCAGCTGTCATTCTTCTTTATGCATGCTTTCTTTCCCATTTCGGCCTGCTTCCAACAAGCCCCCAACACTAACATGTGACTCATCCTGAGTCACCTAATATCTCTGAGCTACCTCGATCTATTCAATGATCATCTGGAACTTTTCCCTTAGATCTACTACTATTATCAGTGCCTGCGCAGTCTTCTCCTTAATGATTTATACTACCTGAACAGCCACTTCGTCGCTCAATAGTCCTATGCATTATGCCTGGGTTTGCGCCATCTGTGCTCTATCCACTTATGCCTATGTGAGTACTTCTTCTACCAGTTCCTATAACGTTTCTATTTGAGCCTACCGCTCCTCTTTCTGTGTCTGCGCAGTGATGATTTCTACGTACATCTTCTTCAACTCTTGTGTCCCCTTTACGCGTTCTCGGATCGGTATGATCTTTTTCTTCTTCTTGAGTTCTTATATCTCTGCATTGATCCTTTCCTCTTCCTTGTCCCAGCATTGAACCTATGGATCCTCCTCCAGTATTGTCCAAAGTTGCATTGCTTTGTCTAGCAAGTCAGTTGTTATGTTAACCTGTTTCTCCATCTCATGTATTTTCATTTTTGTTTCTTGCCTCCTTTGCTCCTTTACTATTGGTGGATTCATTGGTTTTATCTATTCTCAGAGATCCCTGATCTCGTTTTGGTATTGTGCAATTGCCTATGCAATCTGGTCGATCTTTTCTATGGCTGGGAGTTCGTTTCCCTCCACGGTGTTTGGAAGTTTCCCAAAAATTTCTCCCACTCTGCGTTCCAATTTGTTCATGTGTTCCATCTCCTTTTGAGTTTCTGATTTTCCATGCTCGTACTCTTTTTCCAATGCTTCGCGCTGCTTTTTTTCTTTCTATAGCTTGAATAAGTTCTTATGTGCTCGAGACTGCATCTCGTGGTCAAAGATAACCTGTAATTTGTGCAGTTCCCTTGACGGCATCCGTGTCAAGACCAATTGAATTTGGTCCAAATCCTTCAGTGGTGTCTGTCCCACTATTTCATCCATTTGCAACATGCTTGGTTTTATGTGGACCGTTGAGTTTGCGTGTGGCATTGGGAGGGTTGGGTCTCATTCTTCCTTCTCCACTCTTTCATTGGTTTGTGTTGTCAACTTCTCTATGCCTCTACTGCTACTTGATCTCTGGGCTTCTTCGAGTGTCTTGAGGATCTGTCTTATTTCTACCAACTCTTTCTGTAGATTATCCATGTGATGTGTTGCATGGTCGAAGTCTTCTGCCAAACAATCCTGGACCATTCCGGTGATCGTTTCTCCATAGTCCTTTGTGATCATCAGGTTTGGTGATGCTCATTGTGCCTTTGATTTCTTGCGCGTGCCTACGGCCTATTCAGTCAGTCTCTTATTTCCCCCAGGCTTCTGTGTGATGGGGTTTGGGGCGGTGTTATCCACATTTTTGGTCATCGGGATGATGTCATGATAATGTCATGATGATGGAGAATCAAACTCTTCACTAAAGAACAATTTCCTGGGAAAAGTTACACTTGTCTGTTTCCAGCAATCATATTTTTGGAGATGTTCGCAGGCTGCCTATATACTTACCTGCGAGAATGCCTGATTCTTGTAGGCTGCATTCAGCTGGGGTGCGAACTTCTCGCACTGTACTCATGGTTAGGGTGCGAACATGTTCTTAAAGAAGGAAAAAGGATAAGTTCTCGATCCTTCTAGAAGGGAATCTTCTAGAAGGATGAGTTGGCTTTCGAATGGTTGGCAAAGTACTGACTTTCCAGATATCTTGGGATCATTCCCTATCCAAGTAACTAATCTATCTTCTCCTATATATTGAGGAGATTGCTCATGGAAAAGGTTAGAAGCAAATTAGCAAGAGATTGATTGGAGAATTGGTGCAAGACTGTATGGAGGACTGATGCTACAGCAGCAAGAGACAATAGCAAGGTCATCATATGTGGTTGATTTTCTTCATGCATGAGCAAGTGTATGTGTCAGAGCTAGGAGCCATCGAAAGGAGACCTATGACATCAAGGCTTAGGTTGTAAGTTTCACTTTCAATTAATTCAATACAGTAATATGTCCCTTTCCCATAAAGATGATGTCACTTTATTACATAATTCCTTCATCATATGTATAGACTAGCCATTAAATATACTAATCTGCCTTTACTTCGATTGGTTTGTACTGTTGTGATCTGAACGGTGCAAGAGCATTGGAGCAAATCTTGGAACAATAGAGATATAAGGAAAGCGTTCATAAGGTATGTCCACAATCCTTACTTCTTAGTTCATTCAATAGGTTAAGTCTAGGGAAAGTGTATTATTCTGTCACGTTTTGTTCTAGATCCAGGTGGATCTAGGGAGATCGGTTTGTGTCTGCACTCACGGATTTATCCTGAAACAAAATTGGCGACTCCGCTGGGGAATATCCCTTTTGTCTTTATGGTTTTGAATTTTCTATGTCCATTTTCTCTATTTTTCTTTTTCTCCTAATTTGTTAGTCTCTGAGTCCTCAGGATACCCTAAGAGACCTTCTGGGTCTATAAGCCAGTTTGAATTTTGCTTGATTTTTCAAAATTTTCATTAGTTTCAGGGATTCTCGCACTGTGTCCATTGACAGCCTGCGAGAATCACTGAAGTTCGCACTCTTCTTATATATTCCAGTGCGAATAGTTCGCAAGTTGCATCACAGTGGACTGCGAGAACACTGCATTCTCGCACTGTGTTCCACACTAGCCTGCGAACATATTTTTAAAAAATTTTGAATTCAAGTTCTGACTTTTTCTATTGCTCAGTAAGGTTGAATTACATATTTTTGACACTTTGGATCACTGGCTTACATGTCTTTTGCTTAGTTTGCTTGCTTGGACTAATCTAGGGTTTCTAGGTTTTTTCTTGCCTTTGTAGCTTGACTTTCATTTCTTGGCTCTTTTTGGCATTTTCAGTCTCTCTGATATCTGGAGTCGAGTGTGTCGAGCTGGCTGAGAACCAGTGATTGGTTGAGAGTTGAGTGTTTGGTGTTTCTTGTTTGCTTGTTGGTTCGAAAGGACATTTTTTCATTTGCATTGAGGAACTTCTTGGTTTGCTTTTGTTTTTACTTTCATTGAAAGTTTTGGTTGAGTTGTCATTGTTTGGTTGTTGACGATTTGATTTTCTTTTCTCATTAATCAGAGTTCTTCTTGGAAAGTGAACGACAAGTTTTCTTTCAAGATCTTGTTTTGCTTTGTTGAAAACATTGAAAATCAAAGTTTTAGAGTTTTGAAGTTTTGACAAAGACATTTAAAGAAATTGCTCATAGATACATGATTGTTTGCATTGACATCTGAAAGGAAATTGAGCATTGCATTTTCATTATAGTATTAAGATTGATTCAGAAATTGTTCTCTCTCTCCCATAACTAGGATTCATCGAATGAAAAGAATTATATTTCATCATATCCTTGCATTATTTGGGTCAGAGTCACACATCATGAGTTTCACTTCCGTTACCTTTGAGTAAACAACAACCATTAAAAACATTGCGTAATATTAAAATTGATCTAGTAACTCTTTTCTAGGGCTCTTTTACACCAACATTTAGCTAGGCTAGTGCTTTGGAGTAGGAAGAGAGACACACTCTCCAAAATCTCAAAAACACACAATAGTATCTTGAGTTAGGGAGTGTAAAATTCCATTGACCGCATATTGTCCTGGGAAGCCCTTCTAACACAAGGGTCAAGCATTAGGTCGCATTGGTGTTGGCAGAGATACTAACCTGCTTTGTTGACATCAGTGTAGAGATTTCATGTATTACGGGGATCACTCCGAGGTATACCCACAATTATGAGTGGAATCCTTTCAGTTGATTTCGGGCTCGATACCCTGCCCTTGCGTGTGGATCAGACTGATGACTGTTTCCCCAGGCAGTACTGTTGTCTGTGGTAACCTTAGTGGCCTATCTCTCTAGGTACTTACCCAAGGTGACTGTGGAGGGAAAAGTCTTCACGGTACCTGGAATCGACGTTGATCAAACTCACTCGGGCTCCTTGGAGGGTATACCCATGATTATGTGTTGGAGCTTGCACCAGGGCGTAAGTCTGTTAAGCAAGTCGTCAACTTAACTTTTCCACCTTAGCCCCGCCCCTTCTCGTCTCGTTGTTGCGACGTTGGATTTCATCACCAGCTAGTGGCTTCGATATTAGAAGGTATTGTTTGCTTGGTGATTTCTTCTAGATTTTGTTTACTAGTGTGTGTTGTTTGTTTCTCATAGTTGACCATAGGATTTTCGTTGGGGAGTTTGTTACTTGTTTACAATTTCTCCCCCGCGACGTTCACGTAGGATGCAAGGTTTGTCTCCGGAATATCCGGAAACTTCACAACCTTTGCATACATCAACACTTGAGGGTACCCCTGAGGGCTCTCCTCATCCGGGTGACATTCCCCTTGTTACTTTACCACACGTGGACATCAGTGACGTTCCAGAAGTTTTTACACCACCTCCACAAGTAGAACCTACTGATCCTCTTGCTGATTTTCGAATTACCAATACTATAGAGGACTACCGCATTCGTCGTGGTGAACGACCTGCTGGAAGATTCAATCCTTCTGAAGAAACTCTTGTTACATCCTCTGAATCAACGCCTGGGCCTTCTCACGGTGTAGTAGTCCAAGATCCTTTTTGGTCGGGTGATTTCCAACGAGTCTTGTTTGGTACTGAGTCTACCCCTGTTTACGAAATCAACCCTCCTGTGTCTCCAGAACCAGAAACTACACCAGAAACTACTACTTATCGTTTTATTCTCCCTCCCGAGATGGCTCATCTTGCAATTACTACAAGTGTCCAAACTGAGATTCCAGCAACTACTCTTGCCCCTATAAATACCCAGCAACCGCCTGAGGTCAATCCGAATTTACCCCTCGGTTACCATGCTTTGAATCCTTTGTTGAATGTCACACATCCAACGCCTCCACAAACCCCTGTTGGTTCTCCAGGTGGTCCTCAATTTCCTGGGCATCCTATTCCCGGTTTCACCCCGACACTCCCTCAGTTTCCCACTGGAAATCCAAATGCTAGTAACACTATCCCAACTGTTGCACCAAACTTGCACGTTCCTGTTGGTGGACAGGGTAGTACATTTCCTTTTCCTTTTCCCAGACACAACGCAGTTACCACACAACCTACAATTGGTACACAACTTCAGGGTGGAACTATACCTACGGTAGGGGGACCAACTTCCCCTTTTGGACAAAACATACCTCCTGAGTTGGACCAGTATTGGCAACAGCTTTTACAAAACATCCCTCTTGCTGGGGGGCAACCCACAGTCCCTCCAGTAGGCCAACCATATCCAGGTGTGACTAATCCTATTTGGGGTTCGGGTCAAACTTCCCAATCTCAGGCCCCTACCCAAACTCAAGGTTACAATCCTTAGGGCTACTACCCTATCCAGCCACCACCGAACCAACCCAGAGCTTCCCTTTATGGACAGTCTGCATATGCTCCTACTGGTCTGCCGACGGGGCTTCCACCCCAAAGCCATCAGTACCCACAAGTAAACCGACAGTTGCCTTTTCTTACTACCTTGGATTTGCCAGATTTGACTAGGATTCTTAACGATCATATTCGCCACTCTCCCCAATGGCCAGCTATTCCTGCTAAACTCCCATCGGATATTCCAAAATTCGATGGTAAGGCCGGAGAGGACCCCAACAACCATGTCATGACTTTTCATTTATGGTGTTCGTCCAACTCACTGATGGATGACTCCATTCGGCTGCGTCTTTTTCAATGAACCCTTACCAGTTCAGCTATGAAGTGGTACATTGAGTTGCCACGAGGTTTCTTTTCTGACTTTAACACCTTAGCCATGGATTTCCTCACACATTACCAGTTACCGATCCGTTATGATATTGGGACTGAGATCTTGACCTCTTTTAAACAAACGAAAGGTACTCACATCTTAGACCATATACATGAGTGGAGAAGGAGACGATGTCTCATCAAACTTGAACTCCCTGATCAGTTACTGGCCGAATGTTTCACGAAATCTTTTGTGAATGAGATTGGTAAAGACATTGCTATTGGCAGTGTTGTTATAGAAGAACAGGCTATAAGTCGTGCTCAGTATCTTGATCTCGTTTATTCACAAACGGGAACACTTTACACCTTATTACCTGATTTACCTCGTCCTGGTACTTCCAGCACTTCTACTGCTCCAGCTGCCTCGCATGCAGCTGACGGTGTGATTGGGACCACTCATGCCCACTCACATTCCGTTTCAGATACAACCCTAAAATCCAATACTTCTAATGTTCAAAGTGCTCTGTCTCCTGCTCCTCCCGCCGGTAAAACCTCTGAAGTGAACGTTGTTCAATCTACGTCGACCGGTAAAAACAAATCCAAGAAAGGGAGAGGCAAGAATAAGGAGAGTTAAAACAATAATCTGAACAAGCAAACCAAAACCCCTCCTATTGAAGAACGGGATAAGCGCAAACCCCGCTACCCTTGCCTTATCTGTGGTGACGATCAATACACGAAGGATTGCCTGAGACATGCCGAAGTTAACAAGTTCCTTCAAGGAATGCCAAAACCTTCTACACCAGCTGTATTGTCTCACCCCTTCCCGTCTCAACAACAAGCTTCGTTGGTCATTCATGATCAACCCTCTACTTCTACACAATCCTATGTTTTGATGTGCACTGGTGATTCCAAGAAAGACAATGTTGCACTTATCACTAGAGCTAAAGACTATACTCCTTCTAAGGAGAAGTTTGACGACTTACCTCCTAATTTGGTACAACCCTCTGCACCAAATCCACCTACAAATGGTCCTCTTCATCTCGAACGACCGAACCTTGATACAGTTATACGACCACCCCCAAAAGGTGTCATTAAGAAATCGGCATTCAATCCTCATGCACGTGCGGCTCAGAACTACAGCATTGTAGAAGATCTGGCCCAAGCACCTTCAGCGATGTCTACCCTTGAAGTCCTTCAGTCTTGTCCTGCATAGCGAAGGGCTCTGTTGAAAGTCATCTGTGGAATTGATCCCATGGATAGGAATTTGATAGTCTTTGACTTGGACGAACATGTTCCAAGGTTACCCCCACAACTTGCGTTTCAAATATAAGTTGTTGTTGCTGACAAGATCATTTGTCGGACGGTTATTGATGAGGGTGCCTCTACGTGCGTAATGTCTTTTACTTGTTGGAAGGCCATTGTCTCTCCCCCATTACAGGAATCACAAAACACTTTGCGAGCCTTCAACGGCTCTAGTTTTAAGCCTTACGACATTCTTCCATCATTGCCTGTCACTTTAGAAGGTAAGACCGTCCAGGTTGAAGTGGAAGTTTTTGATACTCCCCTCGATTATAATCTTCTACTTGGACGTAGCTGGGTCGATTCTATGCGTGCTGTCGTGTCAACCTTGTTCTGTGTCGTACGATTTCCTCACCAAGGAAAAGTGGTTACGGTTGATCAATTTGCCTTCTTTAATGCAGATACTCGTACTGGCAACATGTCGTTCATAGCTAAAACCCCTGCGGGTTATGAGAATGTTGGAGTCGGTATTTTAAAGGATTATTCGTTAATGGGTACTTTTCCCATACCACCACCACCTGATATTCCACGCCCGTTAGTTGCATCTATTAATATGATCTCTACTGTGCCTCGTGAACTTCCTGTGTCTGTTGACCCTTGGATAGTCCCTGATCCTGGAGATCATGTTCGTTTCAGCGACGTCATGCCGTTAAGTCCGGTTGAGTCCACTTATCAAGCTATTCAATCGGCAACCCTTCCTACTTCTTCTTTTGATGAGTTGTCTCCTGATCCTTTCTCTGTCGTCTTCCCCACTGACGAGATGATCATGTCCGTTATGGAAGACACCCCGTGGGATGATGGGCATCATCGTTCCATATTGTTTCTGGAACAACAGACTCTTGAGAATTATCAGTGGATTTCGACTCCGTCGACCGTTGTTGTTATATCCACAGTTTCCCAATCTACACGAGATGTGTTTGCGGAAGGGAACCTCAGTAACATTTCACCCACGATACCCATAGATATTTTAGTGAAACCTGGAATTTTCGAGAATTTTCATATAGGAGCTTCGTGTTCTCCCGAAGAAATTGTCACTTATACTTCCCTGTTTAAAGAATTTTGTGATATCTTTGCCTGGAGTTACGAAGAGATGTCGGGTATCGACCCTGCTATTGTGGTCCACAAAATTAAGACATACCCCGGAGCCAAACCAGTCCGGCAGCGCCTTCGTCCTGTCCATCCACGTAAAGCCACAGCCATTAAACTTGAAGTTGAAAAACTTCTTAAAGCCGGTTTTATTTATCCAGTGGCGTTGACAGAATGGGTTTCCAACCCAGTTCCGATCGATAAGAAAGGTGGTAGTATACGCGTTTGTGTTGATTATTGGGATATCAATAAAGATTGTCCAAAGGACAATTTTCCAACCCCTTTCGTTGACCAAATCGTCGATGACTGTGTCGGTAGTGAAATATTTTCCCTCATGGATGGATTTTCCGGCTATAATCAAATCAATATCGCTCCTGAGGACCAACATAAAATGGCTTTTATTTGTCCTTGGGGTACTTTCACCTACAGGAAACTCCCTTTCGGTCTGAAGAACGCAGGTGTTACGTTCCAACGTGCTATGTCTTACGCATTTCACGATATTAAGCATATTGTTCAACCTTATTTGGACGATTTCCCGGCTCACTCTTTACGTCGAGTTGATCACCCTAAGCATCTCCGAGCAATTTTCGTTCGTTGTCGATTCTATCGCATTCACTTGAATCCTCATAAATGTGTCTTTTGCATAGAATCTGGTCGTCTCCTCAGTTTCATTGTTTCATGCCATGGGATCCAGGTAGATCCTATCAAGGTCGAGGCGATTCTTAATCTCCCTCCTCCTTCTTCTTTATGCCAGCTACAAAGTTTGCAGGGGAAAGCAAACTTTCTTCGTCGCTTCATCCTGAATTACGCTGAGATTACTTGGGGTTTTACACGTCTTCTAAAGAAAGGTTCCGAGTTTGTTTGGGATAAAACTGCTAACGATGCTTTCGAAGCCTTGAAGTTGTCCCTCACGAAGTTCCTCTTCTTTTCCCTCCTGATTATAGTAGGGATTACTTTCTTTATTTAGCTGCTTCCGAGTATACTATCGGCATGGTTCTCATTCAGGAGGATGATCCTCACGATGAGCATGTTATATATTACATGAGTCAGAATCTAACTTCGACGGCAATTAAATACCAACATGTTGAACAGTTGGCATTGGCTGCTGTTCAGGCAGTTCAACGTTTTCGTCATTACATTCTTGCCAGGAAAACTATCGTGATTTCACACTGTAACCCCATGCAACATATATTGACTCGTCAATTGCTGGGGGGAAAGTACTCCAAGTGGATTGTCATTCTCCAAGAGTTCGATTTGGAATTCGATCGCGCCACGTCAAAGAAATCCCTAGTTTTTGCTGAGTTAATTTGTGATTTTCCCCACACTGCCACGGAGAAAGTAGCAGTCGATTCGTTACCTGACGAATCACTTTTCCTTATAAGTACTGATGATTTTTGGTACGGAGATATCATTATCTATATCCAACCTCAAACTTTCCAGCCTGCTTTGTCTAGTGTCGAACAACGTCGAGTCTGTTATCAAGCACGTCATTATATTATCCTTGGTGATACACTTTACCATCGAGGTATTGATTCTGTGTTTCGGCATTGTTTGACTTTTGAAGAAGCTGAGAAAGCTTTGAATGACTGCCATTCAGGAGTATGTGGTGGTCATATGTCTGGGTATGCTACTGCTCAGAAAATCTTACGTGCAGGTTACTTTTGGCCTTCCTTATTCCATGACTGCATTACTGTTGTTCAGAAGTGTCATGCCTGCCAGACCTATAATCAGAAGATTCGGTCGCATCCTGCTCCCCTTCATCCTATAGTCTCAGTAGGTCCTTTCACTAAATGGGGCATTGATTTCATGACATGTCACCCTCACTCGGTCGGGGGGCATGGTTATATTATTGTAGCTGTTGATTATTTTACTAAGTGGGCTGAGGCGATGCCGACATTCGATAATACTGGGAAGACTGCAGCGTTATTCCTTTTCAACCATGTCATCACTCATTTTGGTGTTCCTCAGGCTATTGTTACTGATCACGGTAGTCATTTTAAAAATAATATGATGTCTGAACTCACGGAAAAGTTGGGACTTCGTCATGATAGCTCAACACCCTATTATCCACAGGCCAATGGCCAGGTCAAAGCCATCAATAAGGTTCTCATCACTATGATTCGACGGATGATAGGAATACATAAAACCAGCTGGCACACAATGTTATTTTCGGCATTGTGGGCATATCGGACATCTGTTAAGTCTGCCACAGGATTCACGCCTTTTCGATTAGTTTATGGCATGGAAGCCATTCTGCCAATAGAATGTGAAATACCATCTTTGAAGCTAGCTGTAGAGCTCTTACCTAATACTTCTACCGAAGAGGAACGTCTGTTGCATTTGATGCGATTAGACGAGACTCGCCGTGATGCTACTTTGGTAATCGAAGCCCAGAAAAAACGTGTTAAGGTACAGTATGACAAGCATGTTAAACCTCGTGTCTTCTCTGAAGGAGATCTTGTTCTTTTATATGAACAAGATAAAGATGTCTTAGGAGCTGGGAAATTTGAACCAATGTGGCATGGGCCTTACATTGTTAGCAAAGTTTTGGAAAAAGGAGCGTATGAGTTAGTTGATTATGATGGTGTACCTTTGGATGAACCCAAAAATGGGTTGTACTTAAAGAAGTACTATGCATGAGTCATTTTTGCATGAAGTACTTGTATTTTTATGTATCATACTGAGTGTGTGTGTTATTTTTAGTTTTGATTTTGACGTTATCTGGTCTCTGCCCTTACGTGACATTGTGTTTGATTGCCAGATGTCGGAGTATCCGCTACCTTATATTGGCTTCGTCGACGGTGCTAGCCGTAGCACTCGGAACCTAGCTTCCATTGCCTGGGAAATCTATGCCCCGACAAACGAGCTTATATCTTTACGAGGGGTATGTCTTGGTCGAGCAACCAACAACATTGCAGAGTATAGCGCCATCATTGAGTTATTGGTTGATGCTATCTCTCTTGGGATTCATTACTTGGTTGTACAACTTGACTCACAGTTGGTAGTGCTACAGCTAAGTAATGTCTACTCTATTCGAAGTCCTAATTTATTAAGGGTATATTTGCAGATTCGCCTCTTGGAACGACATTTTGATCACATTGAATATCAACACATTCCGAGAAGTCTTAATACATTAACAGATGCTTTGGCTAATTATGTATTAGACAGACATCTGAATAATCTATAAATCAAACACATTACAATGTACACAATGTAAAGTAAGACGGTAGAAGCCGTGTATATATATAACGATCAAAGTTTGTTTTTACAAAAAGTGTCCGAAGACCAAAATATCAAAAATTGAATCTCATGGCTTCTACATAACGATATCATGACATCAGTGATGTTCATGATAGCACACTAATGTCCTAGCAACTCTGCGGACCAAACGACCCATAGAGGCGGAAAATCCCACGGTGTGACGCTGATCGCGTCGTGGGATATCCTCCAGAGCCATATCTGGAACATCAGCCATCAAACCCTCTAAGTTATTCTCTACTGTCAGATAGTCCTCGGGATACTATGGAATGGCTACTGCTACCTCTCCTCGACGCTGGACAGGAGAACTACCAGCAGGTCTATATGCCCCAACGTCTGTGTTATCAATAAAAAGTTGGTGTTAGTCTTCGGGTAAAGCTATAAAACCAAAAAAAATTAAATATGATTAAAAATTCAAAAAACATTTAAAAAAAAAAATTGTGTACTTCTTACCGATGTCACCCCACTGTGCGTCTTCAAGAAGCGCAAGGTTAGGATCGCCGGGAAAGTCCAATCCAGCGTATGCATAATCTTCTACCATCAGCACCTGGCCTTGAAGCCAGTCAAAGAAGAGATCGTCATACCTGACGATCGGTCTTGTCACATGTCTAGCCATGAGTTGACACCATCGTAACATCCGTGGATCCCTGGGACCCGAAAAGTGCCACTCAGCCTGAAGTCTAAACACTGGGACCCTCTCACAGAAAAAGGACACCAACAATGATCCATAACTAAACTGTTTTAGATCTCCACGCCTACATTTGGTGAGTTGTTTTTTGAGACTACGTAAAACTGCGTCAACCCAGTTGAAGACCCGGGGCTCAGTACACTCGATGGCATACTGAAAATAGCTCTGCAGAGCCATATGTGGGGCAGCACTTCCTTCCATCCGAGCGATAGTGAAGAGAATGGTTTGGAGAGTTATATCAGTCACTCCCCAAATGGCCACTTTCCCTTTTTGTCGTTCAGCCTCAGGCACACAGTACTCCCGGCAATACTCACTCATTTTTAAACCACCCCTCTGGCTACCAGTCAAACTGACATAGGACCCTCGCCTGGATAACCCAGTCAAGAAATAGATATCCTCAATGTCGATAGTCAATGTGTGAGCTCCGACATTAAAAACCTGCTGATCCGGATCCCACATCCGGACTAAGTGTTCTAGCAATCGAACCTGGTCTCTCATGCCCGGTATGTGTAAATACTTCAAGAGACCGCAATCTCTTAAGGCAGCAATGGTCGGAGGGTGATTTTTGGCAGTTGCATTATCGTCCTCGTGTTCCCGTTCTCTCCATTCGAGCACCATTATGATGGTTATAAACCTGCATGGGGAACATATGAAGATGATTAAAACTCTCTTTCATGGGATAAACCTTTTTTATTGGCTAAACATTACAAACTTTTTTGAACTTTGTGTTGTTCACAGGTGGCCTATGGCACACAGTGAGAAATTCTCGCATGCTGCCTTAGGCCCACCTACGAGAATGAAGCATTCTCGCAGGCCCCGTATGGGCATCCTGCGAGAATTCCTTTTCACGCATAGGGTTTGAGAAATGAACGTAAAACTTGACTTTTATCCAATAAAATCATGAATTTAAACCATGAAAAGCTAGAGAATGGAGAGCTTACCAAAATGATCCAGACGGTTCATGGAATGATAACCCGAAGCTCCCAGAATTCAACACTGAAGGTAGGAGGTAAAATGGAGGTTTGTTTGCACTCAAATGGTAAAAGGGTAAAATGATATGGTAAAATGTGTTGTAAATTTGTTTTATTCACTTTTTACTATGTCCAAAAGTAGGTTTTTTATGATTATTCTTTATTTAACCCTAATTACTAATATGGAAATGAGTCAAATGACTTGCAGGTAACAAATATGGGTGATTATGGACAAAAACATTTTACGGTGTGGTGTGAATTTGTTTGTTTTCTATGGTTTTGACTTAAAACCTCAAGCGCTTTTTATCCATTCTTGCGCTTGCGAAAAACATAAGAACGTGATCGAGCGTTGTTTTATCTCTTTTCCGGGCTCGCTATGGTTACATGAAAAAGGAACCCCCCTGGAGTTGACTTTAAGCTCTTTTCAGACTCTCTAAACATGAAAAGATTGCCGAGCGATCTTGCTATTTTCACGCTCGTTAAAGTATTTGAAGTTACGCGTCCTTTGAGCGATAGTTTAACCCTTTTTTGGTCTCGTTGGACTACTGTACGAAAAAGGAACTGAGAGAGTTCTCTTTTAAGTGTTTTTCCAAACTCTATAATCTTGAAAAACCTTCGAGTTTTCTATCTCTGGACTTGTTAAACAAACATTGACAGACCCGTGATGGGACCGAACCACTCCTTCTTAGGGTTCGTTAAAAATACTCTGAGGGACTCGTCCGAAGGATGAGCTTATATCAACAAGCATATGTGATCCTCTTCAAGCTTGCGTAAAAATAAAGAGGTACTCGCCAAAAATGGTGGGGGAAAATTTGGGAAAGGGATATGTTTCATCTTTGTGTTAATTGGCAGCAAGTGTCACTCTTGAACATGACACTCCCTATTCATCATTTGAAGCCGGTTTGGGAAATCCATTTGTCTCTCATTAGATTTGATAACAAGGTTTTTCAATGTGTCATCTTTGAGTCAATGCTGCCAAATCATTGGTCGTGTCATTCATATGTTCAAGAGTTGTCCGTCTGAAACTTCTATTGAGTCGGCCATCTGCAGTTGCCCATTCATTTCCGTGTCGGCCTTCCCTGTGTCCAAAGTCCAATTGCCACATACTCTGTTTCACTTTCAAACTCTGTTACTCATTTCGTGTCACTGATGGGGGATACATCAAGGCCCTCCTATGATGAGTCTTGTTCTGTTGACCTCAACACATTATCCGAAATCAAGGCTTAGAAATTATTCAGTACCTTGGAGCTTGCATGCCTCAATGGAAAGTTTCCTCGCTTTCGACAATGGGTTTACATCATTGAACCTTGATCGAAAGATTCCATTGGTTGTTCGACATCAACTCATTTATTCACAACTGTTGGATTATACTGTAGTACCTTGGGGGTCATTGACATCAATGGTGATTTCCCTCGCACTTGTTAACGGTTACATCAATGACCGGTAATCAAGTGGTTTCTACCATGTTCGACTTCGACACATGTAATCACATGGTTAGATTCGTACTTTGGGTGATGAGAATGAAGACC
>ML778123.1:1448845-1462073 GCA_009831015.1 Picea engelmannii | reverse complement strand
ACATAATTCCTTGATCATATGTATAGACTAGCCATTGAATATATTAATCTGCCTTTACTTCGATTGGTTTGTACTGTTGTGATCTGAACGGTGCAAGAGCATTGGAGCAAAGCTTGGAACAATAGAGATATAAGGAAAGCGTTTATAAGGTATGTCCACAATCCTTACTTCTTAGTTCATTCAATAGGTTAAGTCTAGGGAAAGTGTATTATTCTGTCACGTTTTGTTCTAGATCCAGGTGCATCTAGGGAGATCGGTTTGTGTCCGCACTCACGGATTTATCCTGAAACAGGCGGTCTCCTTCATTCCCTTGGCTTGTTTTTGTTATTCATTGGTCTCTTTCTACCCCTTCTGGGTTCCTATCTTCTTCGACCTTTCGCTTGCTGGAGTTGATTTGTTTTGGCCCTTCCTTGCTTTCTTGGGCACTGGTTTGTGCAGAGGCTTTGTTTCCACCTGCTTTGCCTCTCCTTCTATGGGTCCTTTCGGTACTTCTCGGGGAATGGATGGGATCTTCCATTCAGCAGGCCATTTGCTGATGACCATGTCTATATCGCCTTTTGTGATTCAATGGCACATCAATAGCCACTGTTTATCAGGATCCTGCCTTGGTTGTATCCACATGGCTTGTCATGTTGCATAGAAGTTAGCGATGTTCCCATATCGCACAACATCTTCTGGTGTTATTCTCCATGACCGATAAATAGCTTCATGCATATCCCATAGGTATGCTTCAAAGATGATTCCATTGTCCCTCTTCTGTGTGGTCTGTGGCCCCAATCTCAGTACTCGATATCTCACTCCGTTGGGTTGTGGTCTCATAGAAAAAACTACATATTTTGGTTCCCACCATCCCATGAAGGCTATAAGGGTTATCATCCATGAGTAATGAAATTATGTGACAATTTCCTGCATGTCCCTGCAGTCCACTTGGAATAATTTTAATAGATAAGGTGCCCATCTCACAAAGGTGCCTTCTGCGCACTGAGCTGCAACTGCGATGACTCTTGCTGGTACTTCGTTTTTGCGACATTTTCTTAGCAACTTATAGGCTAAGATCTTTGCGCCCAATTGTGTTGTTGGGTTGTTGATCTGATTGATTATAATGCCTCTTGTCCCCCTCACTGTGCTGTATTTCTTCTTCATTTCGTATACTAATTCTTTTTCCTTAGATTTATCATCCAGAATCAGCGTGGGATCCATACCCCGGCTAGGTAGTCCTGTTATCTACGCGATAAGGTCCACTGTTATGGGGACGGGTTTGTCCATCCATATATCCCCTCC
This sequence comes from Picea engelmannii, assembly GCA_009831015.1. NCBI lineage: Eukaryota > Viridiplantae > Streptophyta > Pinopsida > Pinales > Pinaceae > Picea > Picea engelmannii. The sequence continues at coordinate 1,460,792 of ML778123.1, read as the reverse complement.
ATGCGTAACTGTTAATAGTTGCTTGATGCATGTTGTCACACACTGACCTCTACCAAAGTGTGGGAGTTGTAGCAGTCCTAAAATGTCAGTTCAGTCCATTCCAATTGCCCACTGATGTGGCTGGCTGATTGTTTCTCCAAGTTGGTTGACCACTATGTTCTGCATAAACACTATGGGTGCAAGTTCTGGGTACTTAGTGTCATCTGCGACATCATGGTAGGAATACTTGAGCTTCCCAACGTGACTAAGTAACTGCGTCTCTACCTGTACTCCCTCTGGTATGTGTGGTAGCACAATTTTTGTTGTCATTTTCTTGTGAGGTGAGATGGGTACCATAATTGTGTCTTCATGTTGTGGTGGTTGGTACAAAGTTCCAGCAATTCTTGTTTGCTACCATGTAAGCCATTCTGGCCAAGTTGAGGTAGTTCTCATGGTCTCTTCTATCTGTTGGCCAAGGTTGGGTACCTGTGACTCGTCAGATTTCCCTTTTGATCCTTGATTCTGTGTCGTGTCGTTACCTTCTGTGGCTGGTTTGGTGCTTCCTGGTTGCACTTCCTATTGAGGTTCCTCTTCTTAATTTGGAGGTTCCTGTGGTTCTACTTGTGTATCCTCTTTCCATTCCTCTAGTTGTGGCTAATAAATCTCTTCCAATATCGGTTTAGGGCTCACTGGTGGTATCTTTGGGGATGGGATCCCATCGATATCGACGATCTCCAAGTATTGTTTCTCGTTTTCTTCCAGTGGTCCTTGTGACCTAGTTTGAACTCTGGTCGGTCTGGCGATCGAGCCTGGTTTAGCAGAATTTGGTGGTGCTATAGTGGTGAGTGTCGAGCATCTACTATCTGTAGAGGGCTGTGATCTCACTCTATTCGTTCAAGTTGTTGTTTCTCTCTCTGTGTTCTTATTTCGCGAATAGACAAGTTGCTTCCATGCTCGCATGTTGTATGGGCTTGTGATGAAGCTTATCGAAGACACTTCCTCCATGATGCGATTGATGAACCATAACTTTGGATACAATGAATGTGTGGCATTTTTTCGTACTTTCCATTATGCTTCTTTGTTCATTTCCAGTTGGCGTGTTTAATGTGATGTTCCATCAGTCCTTGTCGTGCCTTAATTCTTCTTTGTGTTGTCCTATCGTCCTTCTTTTGCCAGCTTTTTGTTTCCCACTCATTTGTCTTAGGCATGTGACCATTACTCTTGCCTCTACTGCATTCATGTTTCGAGCATCCTGTGGCTTTTTCATGGCTTTTCAGTTTTTTCTCTCTGTTTTTTTTATTATTATTACTGCGTGGTGGGTGGTCGATTGTCCTTGTATAGCTTCAGCTGGCTCCTGTTGATCATTCCTCGAAGGTCTGTGCCTGCTATATATCTTAAATATACATCTCAACAATCTATTATAGATTTGACCTTGTATGGTCCTAACCAATGCATTCTCAACTTTCCTGGGTGCTGAAACGATTTATTGTCATAGAGCAATACTAGACCTCCTTCCTTGAAAGTATTCTTCTTAATTTGTTGATTGTGCCATGCTTTGTCTATGGCCTTCTGCACTTGTTGATGGAATCCTTCCAGGATTCAGTCTTCCTCCATTGCTAACAACTGATGCAACCTTTCCTGTATCGTGTCGCATTCTGTCATTTATGTGATAGTGGCTACGCGTAAGTTGGGTATTAAAAATTCCAATGGTACTACCGCTTCTTGGTCGTAGATGAGTTTGAATGGTGTGTGCTCTGTCAAATTCTTACATGTCATCCTATACTCCCATTATACTGCTGGTACTTTGAGGTCCTAGTCATCTCTGTTGACATTACAGATCTTTATCAATGCGTTCTCTAGAACTTTGTTGAAGGATTCTACTGTTCCATTCGCCTGTGGGCGATACGATGTGATTTTTTAGTGGTGAACTTCAAATTCTTCGAGCATCGTGCAAATGGTGCTATTTATGAAATGCGTTCCTTGACCGCTCATCAAAACTCTTGTGCACCCAAACCTAGTAATTACTTGTTCGAATAAAAAGGGTCTCTGCACTACATCCCTTTATTGTTGTGGCTTCCACCCATCTTGTTAGGCATTCCATCTCAGTGATGATGTATCTTGCCCCTGTTCTTTTGGCTAGTGGGTTAATAGGTCCCACAAACTCTATTACCCATTTATCAAATGCCTGTAGTGTCACTTGCGTTCGTAACGACATCTCATCCCTTCTGTTGGGTTTTCCTACCCTTTGACAGACATCGCATCCCTGACAGTATTCTTTCGAGTCCCTATGGATCGTTGGCCACCATAGTCCTGCACAGAGTACCTTCTGTGCAGTATCTATTCCTACATAATGTCCTCCTGCCAATCTTTCATGGGCTTCTGATAAAATCCTTAGTCATTCATGCTCAAGCACGTACCTTCATAAAATGTTATCTGCGCTCATTTTATATAGATGTCCTACTATCAGTTGATAGTCGGTTACACGAACTACCAGGTTATTCTTCTACACAGTGGTATACTCTTGCGGTGCGGTACCTGTGCTCAAGTACTGGATGATCTCTGTGAAGTAGTCATCAACAATTTGTACTAAGAATAGTTGTACATCCGGAAAGTTGTCTTCTAAGCTTGTGGATTCTTCATTTGTGACCCGTGATAGGTGGTCAAGGCCTGCATTTAGTTTTCCTGGTTTGACGATTACTTCGAAGTCAAATTCCTGAAATAACAGTAACCATTGGAAGATTCTCCCCCGCAACACTAGCTTGTTGACTAGGTACTTTAGGGCTAAGTGATCTGTAAACATCTTAAATTTTTTTCCCAATAAGTAGTGTCTGAACTTCTGAAGTGCTTAAACCATAGCTAGGCCTTCTCTTTCCGTTGTGTTATAGTTATGTTCTGAGTTAGATATTTTTCTGCTTTCAAATTCTATCAAGTGATCCAAGTCTCTTTCTCCTGGCTGCGCTAAGATAGCTCCCAGTGCTATCGTTGATGCATCTACATGCACATGGAAGGCCTTTGCCTAGTCCATAAATACTAATATCGATGCAGTGACCATATTTTCCTTCAGAGTATCTAGACCGTGTTGACACTCGTCATTCCATTGGTACTTTGTATCCTTCCTTAGATGTTTTTCCATTGGTGTTGTGATCTATGCATATCCTTTGATAAATTTTTGATAGTATCCTGTGTGTCCTAAAGTCGCTCGTAGTTGATGGACTATTTTTGGTGCTAGTAAATTAACGATGATAGAAACCTTTGTCGGGTCGACTAATAGCCTTTGTTTGCATACTATATGGCCCAATAGTATCCCAAACGGTGTTCCAAATATGCATTTCTTTATGTTCAGTGATATCTGACACTGTCTGCATCGCTCTAGCATCAAGCATAAGACTTCTACATGGTTTTTCAATATACTATAGACTGTCCAGTCATCCAGATATACTTCGAGAAACTGGTGGATGAATTCCTTAAATGTTGCGATAACCACTCTGGAGAAGATTGTTGGTGCATTCTTCAGTCCAAAGGGCATGATTATATATTGGCAAGATCCCCATTCCGTCGTGAATGTGGTCTTGTATCTATCCTCTTGTGCTATCTTAATCTAATGGTAACCTGAGAAACCATCGGTGAATGAGTACACTTTGTGTCCCCCCACAATGGGTCGTGTAGGTATGCATCGTTCAACTTCCTCAAGTTGACACATATCATGATCCCTCTTCCTTGTTTCTTGTCATGTACGACCATCAGGCTTATCCATTCTAATTCCTCGACTGGTTCGATTATGCCAGCTTCAAGCATTCGGTCAATCTCCTCTTTAGCTTTATGTTTATATATAGGGTTCAGTTTATATGGTCATTGTCTGATCAGTCTCGCTTTGGGTCTGAGAGGTATTTTCATTTATCCCAGTTCGCCTGCTATACCTTTCATCTCTGTAAATGTTGTAAGAAATAAGTGATTGTATTCACACAACAGTTTTGTAATGCTTTCTACTATTGGGTCATCCCAATAGTATCCAATGCTGGCCATTTTGGGATGCTCCACTGTACCAATGTTAACTTTCTTTACCTTGATTGGCACGGAAATAAATTCATATTCTATTTGTGGTCCCTTCATGTCTTTATCGCCTTCTACTTCTGCAATCTGAATGTCATGTGGGTTCTCTTTGTCCGGTATGTCCTCCTGTACCTGGTAACATGACAGTAGTTCCTTGACTGTCTGTTTATTTCGCTACTACTCTTCGGTAATAAGTTCTACTTCTGGCTCCTCAATGAATATGACTCCTCTGATTCGTTTTAGATCTGCGTATATGTTGGGGTTCTCATGGTCGAATGAGAAAGTGGTGGTAAAGTTTTGCTGCAATGTCTCCCATGTTGTAGTTCCTTTGCGCAGTTCCTGATCTATATACCAGTTCACTGGTATGCCTCCTAATGTATGAATAAAGTGGTGAGGACATTCCTCTGGTGGTGTCAATTTCCACAACATTTCACACTCCATCAAGTGTTTCATTGGTGTCCTTAATCCTTCATATTTCTGTTGTTTGTTGTTTTTTTGTGCTGCGCCAAACCTTATGCACAGTAGCCTCTTACATTGGTACCAGTTTGTGATGGTCTCCTTGTGTGTTCCCCATCATCTGGAAGGTGTGGCCTTGAGTGCTAAGTCTAGTGCTAGTAGCCTCTAGTTCTCTAATACTTCATCTTTAGATTGTGTCAAGAATTTTTCCAAATCATTAAGTCCATGGAAACTGGGTGGTTCTGTTATTTCTATTCCTATCCATCATAATGCATGGTCTATTCTTGCACATCTTCTCATGGATACTTCATCCAGTCTCTACTGCCAGTTTTCTAACCCGGTGTATGAATCTGTAGTGCATGTAGTAATACTACACCAACTGAGTACCCCGTCTGCAGTTGGGTTTACATAATCCTCTTTACACACAGTTGTTCTGTATAACTAGTCGATTTCCTCTAAGTCTAGGCAAGTGGGTTCTACAAACCTTTCCCCTTTTGATGGATCTAGTGGTGTTATAACCCTGTAATCTCCAGATTGAAATTTCATTTTTCTTGTCTTCAAATTAATTATGGTATGGTTGTCAAATGCCCAGTCTAGACCAAGTAGTGTCGGGTATGGTGTTGTTCCATCTACTATTTTGATGACTTCAAAATATTCTTTGGTGCACACACCATCAATATCTACTATTACGCCCTTTAGCCTACCAATTGGTAGGACTCTGTGCCAGTTCGCTAGCTTTAATTAGACATTCAAATATCCCAAGGTTGGTTCTCCCATGCATTGCCAAGTTTTCTTGGGTAGTACATTTACTTCGGATCCTAGGTCCAGTATGATATCTCCCATATTGAAATCCCCAATGTTGGCATTCAATCTCAATTCCATACTTGTTCATCTCCTTTTGTGTGTGTGATTGATAATATTTGGTTCTAGCTTTTGTTCTGTCTCGTTGCTACATTTCTCTAAGATGTTTTTCAATATTTTCACAAATAAAGGATCACTTAATATTTTGATGCATGACTGCAAAAAGTATTTGATAGTACTTACTTGTCCCTTGAGTGACATTCCTTTGGTATGATCTAATGACGGTGGCATTTCGTATTCTGGGGCTTCGTGGGCTAGTTGCGTAGTGGAAGTCAGCGTTGTGTCCTTTTTCGGAAATTCCTGTCTGGCTTCCTTAAAAGTCTCCTTTTCTTTGGGCGCATTGAACTGCTTCCTTGGTTCGGTGTTCTTCCTTACCCACTGGTTATGTGCAGGTTCTTGTTGGGCTGTGTCATTTCCTTTCTTCGTTCCTCCATGGGTGACTATGTTGACATTTCGTCCATCCTCCCTTGCTTCGGCTGGAATACATTGAACATTATGGTTGTTCTAGTTCCTTTTTTCCTAGATCTTTACTAACAGTGTCAGGAATTCCTTTGTCTCGTGATCCGATGAATGATAGTACATACAAGTTGCTGGTGGTAGTGGGCATTCCCTTGCATAATGTCCTGGTTGCTGAAAATTGTGACATGTGACTGGTCCTCTGCCATGTCCTAAGCCTCCTCTAGCTCATCCTCATCCTTAATAGCCTTCTATGTCCCCTCTCGGCACGTTATATGGTGGATCCTGGTTGTACCGTGCGGTATTATACTGGGGTTGCACCGGGTTGTACTATGGTTGTGTATTGTTGTAATTGTTGTATGGTTGTTGCGCAGTGTTGTACTGTTGTTGTGCAATATTGTATGAAGCTGGGGCTTGATTGAACTGTGGCGCTGCTTGCCCAATCATCATTTCAGCCTATACCCTGTAGGCGTCCGATGTTCTCTCCTGCATCAGCTCCATAGTTCTACAATCTTTTTCGTCGTGGCCTACGGACTTACAAAAAGTGCAATAAGAATTCTTGGGAACTGTGTGCTACTTATGCATCATCGTGCAGTGATAAGGGTCGTGACCCAATTTCTTGCATATTTCACACCATAATCCCCCCTGTGGGAGTGGGTTCGGCATGCCTATTGCCATATATTATGTGAATGTTGGACATTCGTTCTTGTGGTGTCCTTCTATCCTGCATGTGGTGCACCAAACAACTTCTTGTTTTTCCTTGTTCTTGTTATGATTCAACTGAAATGTGAGGTTCTTCAAATACTCCTTCAATTCTTAAATGGCAGGGTCCGTCTATTGGTACTTGTTCTCTTCCAGCTGCAAGGCTTCCTGTAGCGCCTCATCCTGTGTCTGAAACTTTTTTTGTCATAAGGGTTATTTTAGGTGTGGGAGTAGTGAGTTGACAAACAAATGTTGGTGTTGCATCTCGGTCATAAGGTATTTTAACTTTCCCTTCAATCACTTAAATCTTTGGTCAATCTCCCATACGTACTCTCCTGGTTTCTGTCGGATATCAATCATTTCATTCATGTACTAGTCCTCTGAGCTCGGCTTCTGGAACTCATTAATCAATAGCTTCTTTATGTCTGCCAGTGTCCTCATCGTCCCAAGAGTACTACTTGTGTCTAGACTGATGTACCAGTATAGTGCACAATCTCTTAGTGTGATTGCTAGCTATGCAAGTTTGGTATCTTCATCCATGATCTATTTTGCCTCCCATATCTTTGCACAAATGAACAAATGATTCTCTGAGTCTTCTGTTGCTTCTCCTCGGAATTCTGGTAATCTAATCATGGGGTCATATCCTGCCATTCTAAATACTGAATTGCTACCTCTGTCACATGGTGTAGATACTTGACTAGTACTGCCTGAACTGGCTCCTCCAGTTGTTTCTCATGTGGTAGATCTACTTCTCACTATCAGACTTCCTCTGAGCTTCAGTTGTCTAAACATTGATGTTCTCTTTGGTGTATTAGTCACACATGGGTTTATGGGTTCCACATTGACATTAATATGGAAAGGATGGTTATCTTCTCCTCCTTTCCTTGGGCCTCTTGGTTTCCTCTCATAGGTTGTGCACGGGATTTCCTCAATCTGCTCCATAGCCCGAAGATCCTCTACATATTATTCATCGCTTGCCAAGCCCTCCCTCATGGCTACACCTCTTTTCTTGGTATTCACCTTATATTGGTAGGGTTCTCCACTACGCGTCATTCCAAGTGATGCCAAGATCCACTTAAGTTGGTCGTCATCCATCAAGATCAGGTCCAAGAATTCCTCCTCCTTCTTGCCTTCATCCTCTCCTTCGGCCATTTATCCTTCCCTCTATTAATGATTCCCCCCTTCCCCCATGCACGCAGGGAAGTTTAGTTGTCTGCTTCCATCATCATTACACCTTTGTTATATAGAAGTATTTTAATCGAAGTATACAGTGATCGAATGTACCTTCCGCATAGTCCGTGTAGAAATTCCTACTCTCCCCCGCTGTATGACTTCACTGTGTCAACTGCAAATTCTGTGATGAAGCATGCCACAAATACTATCAAGCTAAAAGTCGACTGCGCGGCTGAATTTGTTGTTCACCTGTTGTAACTGGTAAATCTGTATTGGGTTCCAATATAGTTGTTGGATCCGATTCGTCGCATGGTTATATTTCAACCTTAGTATCCACTCCTGCAATAGGTGAGGAAAATCATAGAAAAAGACTTCGTGTAAATCCGTAAACACATATTTATCTAGATATTTTTTAGGTGTCGGGCTAGGGTTTCTATTATCTTTCTGGGCAAACTCTAGCTCTTTAATTCTCAACCAGCCTTCGATTTCTTCCTTCATGGGGTTCCACGATCTCAAAATTACCTTCTAGTGACTCAACGGTCTTCTAGTTTCACTCATTTTTTTCCACATGTGTTCTATCTCATCTAATCAGTCCTTTCTTGTTCCTCTTACAACAGAAATAGAACCATTTGTTGGTTTTAACCTACCAAACAGCTCTACGTTACTGACCCAAGGTTTGTATCTTTTAGTGTACCAACAAAGCCTAAAACTATCGGCCCTTCTGGTGAAACAGAAGGAAACACAACACACAGAATGCACTGTGCAGTCTCACCTGAGATAGCTTTTATGGGTGGCTGTAAGAATTAGGTGTTTACAGCCTAGGATTGAGTAGGAGATAGAGGGTATGTGTTCTGAGCCATTACTTATGATTTGTATTACAAATTATTTTTATCTGACCTTTGGGATTTAATAGCACAACAGTAATGAACTAAACAATATAATAACTCATTCATTCATCACATTCAGCCTTTAACTAACAAAAGTAAACAGAGATATGCATGCATTCATCACGTTACATGGGTATTACCGTGGTTCACCCAATCCCAAGGCTACGTCAGCAAAGATTTGGCTCTTGGCTCTCTTATTATGGTAGTTCTACAGTTCTCGTGCCTCACACTTACAATTCTCCTTAGATCGGTAAGATCTTTGTGAGGCAAACTAGATCACACTAGGCTCCTCAGCCTGCGATCTGATCCTCGATGTCCACCTCCCGCTTAGCTCACTCATTACAAGTAATTCTCTTATCAAAACATTACATAAAACGAGTTCAACTCTACAAAAATAGTAAATCTCAACCTTCACAAAATTTCCAAACCTCTCTTTGATACATGCTTGCCTATATTTATATCTATCGAGCTCTTCAGCCGTTTACACAAAAACTCTTACCAAAAACCCTAACTCTACTATTGTTAGGTCTTCCTTCTCCACATGTGTTCGCTGCTTCCTTCCATCTGTCGCCTCCTTCTTGCATGTGTGCATGTTGTGCTTCTTGTCAGTTGTCGCTTTCCTCCTGCACACTTTCTTTCCCATGATTGCTCTTCCAACTGTCATTCTTCTTCGTGCACACTTTCTTTCCCATTTTGGCATGCTGCCAACAGGTGTCTATGGTTGGGTGGAACGTCCTTGGTATACAGCCAATTGGTGTCATATTTCATAAAGATAAGTGCTCTATGTTGTGATATTATTATCTTTGTATGAATGTATTTTCGCTGTATATTTAATTATCATTAATTGAATCTTTAGAATATGCATGCTTGTTGGATACTTTTGTTCATGTCATTAATTCTCTTATCTTATGCATCCTTAATAAATAAATAAAGTATTGACATGAAAAATAAGTCCAAGGGTGGGCTTGCAGGTAGCATTCACCGGCTTGTGGCTAGCTGGATGTTAAGCCCTAATATTGGCTCATTACCCCTTAATTGGGGCATATTATATTAGTAATGTTATTTTATTTATGTCGGCTTTAGGCCATTAGTTCTAATTATACCTCCTAGTCTCCTATATATACCAAGGAGACATTTTCATTTTGAATCATCTTGTACTTGAACATTTAAGTGGGTAAAAGGAAGTTGTCCCCTCGAAGAGGCTTATTATCTGAAATTATCTCTTTTTCAAGGCATTGAGTACTTTTCCTGAGGTTTTTCTATGCTATATTGATGTTTGGTTCTTAACATATGGTATCAGAGCTCAAGGTCTTGGGGTTTCGCTGCTACATTTGAGACACCGTGGCATTTTCACTATAACTTATTTTTCTACAATGTTTCAGAAGGAACATCTTGGAGGATATTTAGTAGCCAGATCAAGGTACGTTGGATTCAAAATTAAGCTCCTAAGGTCTTATACTTTCGTAGATATAGCCTGTACAAGATAGGGTTCTGGAATCATCCTGAAATGAGTCATTGTGGAATTTTCACTATAATTTTTTTTTTGTAATGTTTCAGACCCTGAAATCCATAGGCCATTTACCGAAATTAGTAAGGTATCTGTGGTAAAAATTTTAGCTTTTCTGTCATCTTAAATTTGTAGATACACCTTGTGTAAGATAGGGTATCTGACTAGTCCTATTGACTAGTCTCAAGAAGGTGTTTCCGGTAAAACAATCATAACTTCTTGCTAGAGTATCCAAATTGAGTGGGACTAGTTTCATTGGATCGTAGACAATATTTAGTATTTTGGGTGTGAGTTTCAGAATTTGATATCAATTATTTTGTGCGGGCCATGCTATACAAGTGAGATCTCCTGGAAAGGCCAAAAATCGGAAAGTTGTGAGGAAGTTACCGTATATTCCACTTGGCACATCCAATTTTGATCAGACCTATGGAATTGCAGAGAAGAAATATTAGAGAACTACCTAAAATAAAGTTTCATACCCAAAAGGGCCGAAACATAGGAGATAGAATAGAATAAATATTGTCTAGCAGAACCGCCTCAAAATCAAGATTCAAAAGTGATACTTGGCCAACATGCCACCAAAAAAGGGACCTTCTACACCAAATAAGCCTCCAGAAAATCCTAATTGGACTCTTGATGAAGGTGAAGAAATGCATAGGGACATAAATGAACTACAAAATAAGATGGATTCAATGGAATCTAAGTTGGATACTAAGATGGATGGCTTAAAAGGGGAGATCATGGAAGTATTGAAAATTTTTGTAACAGAGAAGACACCCGAAAGTGAAAATGCATCCCATGAAATTCATGATGAGGATACAAGGAAGGTGAATCAAGAATGGAGAAGCTCCAACTTTGGTTTGAAGACCAACCACGTTCCTAAGATTGATATGAGGAAGTTTGATGGCAAGGACCCAATCACATGGATACTTCAGATGGAGTAATTCTTTGATCTCCATAATGTGACACATACACAAAAGGTATGAATTGCTTCTTTATATTTAGAACCTAATCAATTTTTTTGGTATCGATGGATTTGGTCTCGCAAATCACTCGTCACTTGGACAATTTTCATGGAAGAAATGATAGCACACTATGAGGATACAAGGAGCAATACCTTCTTTAGCCAATTGATAAATCTCAAAAAAAGGGTTCAGTTACCGAGCACATTGAGAACTTCCAAAGATTGAATATAAAGGTAACCGATATTCCAGATGAGCACTTGATTGATGTATTCATAGGAACTTTAAAGGATAACATTCAACATGAGGTTCGATTTGGGAACCCAAATCATTGGAGAATGCATTTAAGGTGGCAAGAAATGTTGAAAGTAAAAATATAGCTATGGCTACTAGAAGGACCTATCCTAATATCTATAGAGAGAATAATGTTCCTTCTCCTAAAACACCTCAACCTACAAGGTTGACACCTCAACAATTGGAGGAAAGAAACAAAAAAGGTTTATGCTTTAATTGTGACAGCAAGTACAGTAAGGGACATAAGTGTGGTGAGAAGAAATTATTCTACATAGATTGTGAGAAGGAAGAAGAACAAGAACAAGAACCATCTCAAGATCAAAACGTAGAAGAAATTTCATCTGAAGAGTTGACTCCCATGATATCATGTAATGCATTGGCTGGAATTAGCACTCCTCAAACCCTCAAGATCGAAGGATACATCAAAAAGAAAAAGTTAATAGTCCTAATCGATTCTGGCAGTACTCATAATTTCAGTCACTATAAATTAGCCAAAGATCTCAATTGCTTTGTATATCCAACGCCAGAGTTTCAAGTAATGATTGCAGATGGAGGAACTATCAATTGCTCAGGAAAATGCAATAAGATCAATCTTACTATGGGGGAATATGTAATGAATA
>ML778123.1:1434589-1446396 GCA_009831015.1 Picea engelmannii | reverse complement strand
AATTGGGGCATATTATATTAGTAATGTTATTTTATTTATGTCAGCTTTAGGCCATTAGTTGTAATTATACCTCCTAGTCTCCTATATATACCAAGGAGACATTTTCATTTTGAATCATCTTGTACTTGAACATTTAACTGGGGCAAAAGGAGGTTTCCCCCTCGAAGAGGCTTATTATCTGAAATTATCTGTTTTTCAAGGCGTTGAGTACTTTTCCTGAGGTTTTTCTATGCTATATTGATGTTTGGTTCTTAACACTGGAGATGTTACACTTTGATATCAGAGCTTCTGGTTGAAACACTGGGTTAGTTTGGGCCGATTTTGTTGGTCAGAGTCTCATGGTTACAGATCGAACTCTGACCGTGGAGTGAAAATCTTAGGAGGAATGGCGTTGTAGAATATACGCAAGTGTTAGATCAGTAGAGACCCGTTGTAAAAGGGTTCAAAGGATCGTGATCGTCCCCTTCGAGTTCGAGAGTGATCACCAATGTAGGATCAGGAGAGATCTGGGATCGTTGGATCAGAGGACAGGTGAACAGGGGTCATCCGATGAAAAGGGAGGAAAAGGTTAAGGTCACGACTGTCAGATCCTATTGGAGAGAGAGATCAATGGCCAACAGGCATTGCAGGGAACCGAGTTTCATGGGAGTTAATTTCCCAAGGTGGTCCAACAATCAAAACCATGGTTTCACCGAGGGGTTATGTGTCAATGTCAATACAATTGCGGGGAGAAAATTGGGTTACTCCAAACTGTCGATGCGTGCCCTCGCAAATTGAAAAAAAATGCAGTGATGTGACATGTCAGTGCTCGAGCGACGAAACCCGAAGAGTCGAGGTACCCTGGGAACCATCGATCTATGGGAGGACACATTTCCACCGATCATGTTCTCCAAATAAAATGCTTCGGGAAAAAGTGACCGAGGAGGGGGTTTGAATTTTGAGACTTCCAAAACCCGAAGACCTGAAAGGATCTCAGCCATTGATCTTCCATGAGCCACGCGTCACCAAATCCAGGGCTTCAGATAAAATCCCATGGGGCCAAATAAATTTTAAATTTTGAGACTTCTAAAGTCTGAAGTCCCGAAGAAATCATAGTCGTCGATCTATGGGGTGGCATGCATCACCAGATCGCGAGCTTTGGACAAAAACATTTTGAAAAAAAAAGGTTGAGGTTTGATATCTCCGAAGTACGAAGCCTCGAAGTAAAACATAGCCGTCAGATTGAGGAGGACACGTGGAGAAGATTCATGAACTTTGGGTGAAGACCCGAAGTGAATCTTAGTCATCTAATCTGGGAGGACACATGGCGATAGATTGGCCAGTTTGGGAATTAAAAGTTTGGGAGAATTGGAAGTGCGCCAATAAGGAAGCTCCCAAAGTCTCGAAGAGCCGAAGTGATGGGGCACGATGACATCACCCAGAGGTGATGTGGACCCTAGAATTCCCGAAGTGGCGTGGCTTGCAAACGTCACCCAGGATGACGTGAACACATGGGATTTGTGCCACGTGTCAGTAATTTTTGAGCAATTGGAGTATTGAAAGGTCGGTTAGAACGTGACACGTGTCACCCACCTGATTGGGCCACGTGTCCGCTTCTAGTATTTTTCCACATCGCGACAGGTCGTGCAGTCTAGAGACTAGCCATTCCATAAGGGAAATATGTGATAGGTTGCATTGGGTCAAAAAATCCTGAAGGTCCGAAGGTCGGAGTACATATCGACCGTTGATTCCAAAAGACACCCGTCGACAAATCGTCGACTTCGGGTGAAATCACTCGAGCAGAAAGTGTAGGAGGAATGTTTGAAACTTCCGAAGCTTGAAGAGACAAAGTGATTCATAATTGTTGATCTGCAGGAGGACATGCATCGAAAGATCGTGAACTCTAGGTAAAAGCATTCTGGAAGGAAGCAAACAGAAAAAGTTGAAACTTCCTAAGCACGGAGTCCTGAAGTGGATCTCAATCGTTGATCGTGAAAGAGGATGAGGACCATTGATTTGGTCCTGGTTGAAATTCCCGAAGTCCTGAAGGTCTGGACAAGCGCTTTCTTAGCTAATCATAGGGTCATGGCCATGGTCACATGCAGTTTGAGAGATGAGGGAAGGAGGGCTAAGGGCCAAATTGGTTGTCCTCGAGATAGAAAAGTTTTAAGGAAGGATTTAGTTGTGGTTTCTAATTGTGGTCACCTGGGAAGTGGTTTGAAAGAAATGCCTGCACAGGATGAAATTATGTGTCATCCAAGGATAACAAGACACTGTTATTTTTGGAGAATGGGAATATGATCTCCATGAATAAAAAAAAAGAGACTTGTAGCATGGTTTGGCAATTTTGTTTATCATATGCACAATTCTAACAAAATGGTTGCTTGCACATTTTGCAGAATTAAAGGGCTTAAGCACGTCATCTCAGGATGCATATTGAGGAAATGGAAGAAGGCAGAGGAGCCTCCAGTCATGATAAGGAGGTAGAAGGCTAGAATACTAGAGTCGGTAATGTAGAGACAGATTCCAATAGACGCAAGGGAAAAGGAGAGAAGGAAAATTTAATAGAAATGGTAAGAAGCCTGAAGATGGAAGTGAAGATGGAAGTGCAGAGCTACAAAGAAGACAACGAGAGACTGGTGAGAGAGAAAACTCATATCAATGCTCGAGTGTTGAAGAGCTTGGATCAGTTGCAGAGGCAAATGAAGAAGGGATCAAACTCAAGACAAGAGGAAGGAGGTAGGTTTCATGAAAGAAGAAATGCTCATGGAAGAGCTAGTTATTCCAGAAGTGCTAGCAGAGCTCATGGGAACCATTCACCTCCTCACTTAGAAATAAATTTTTATGCATCAGAAGATCCTGTAAGCAGTCCAGAGGTGTCCCTTGTAAGACAACAAAGAAGGAAGCAAGAGGTAGATAGTTTGCAAGGAGAGATGAGGAATCTCAAGCCACCTTCTTTCGATGGTGAAAGAGAAAGGGAAGATGATGTCGAAGCATGGTTGCTTGGGATCAGGAGGTATTTTTAGTTTCATAACTATTCATCAAACCTGGAAGCCAAGATTGCCACCTACCATTTACACGGGAAAGTTGCAATGTGATGGGACCAAATGAAAGTAGGATCACTTGGAAACAGTTCAAGAAGTACTTCCAGAAGGAGTACCTCTAAGAGAATTTATATGACAAGAAAATGTAGGAGTTGTTTGAACTTAGGTTGGGAAGCATGACTATGGCAGAGTACGAGAAGAAGTTCTTGGGATTGTTAAAATATGTCAAGTTCATTGGTGATGAGAAATTGAAAATACAGATATTTATAAGTGGATTGTCAGCCTTTTATAAGGAAAAGATCAAGTATGATGAACCCAAGACCTTGATTGAGGCCATCAGAAAGGATAAATACCTGTATGAGCAAGGCCAGGGAAGAGAATCCTTTTAGAAATATTGGAAGGACAAGAAAAATGTGAATTCTGATCAGAGGAGGAAAGGATTCAAACCTCCCTTCAATAGGAATGAGCTTAGTAGGAATCATCAAGAACATTATGCTAAGGGGGAATCCAAGAAAGAAGATTCCTTGGGAAAAAGAGGAAGACCACCAATCCATTGTTGGGGATGCAAGGAATATCTCTTGTACAAGGATTTCCCACACAGAAAAGACAGAGTGAAGATTGTGCACAACATCCAAGAGGCTACAATAGTCAAAGATATGGGAAGAATATATGCATCTTTAAATGATCGATAAGCAGAGTACCAGTCCAATATGATCGAGGTGGAAGGTAAGATCATAAATCAACATGTTTCTATTTTGATTGATTCAGGAGAAATTCATTGTTACATTGATCCTAAGATAGTGGATAGACTAAATTTGGAGAAAATTAAACTTGGAAAGGCAAGTTTGGTTCAGTTAGCCACTGGAACCAAAAGAAGAATCCATGATATGGTCAGAAGTTGTTCCAGCAGTCTTAATGGAGTGAATACTAGTATTTATCTAAATATCATACCATTGGGGTCTTATGATGTTTTGATTGGGATGGATTGGTTGGACAAGCATCATGTTGTCCTAGATTGTCATAACAAGACATTTACATGTCTTGATGGGAATGGAAATTAGATCACTGTGAGAGGAGTTCCAAGACCCATCTCTATAAGGGCGATTTCATCCTTACAATTGAAAAGATGTTTTAGGAAAGGATGTCAAGTGTATGCAGCTCATGTGGAAGAGCCAGATAATACAAAGAGGCCAAGCCTTGAATATTTCTCAGTACTACAGGAATTTGAGGATGTATTCCAAGAAATACCCGGATTGCCACCAAGAAGGGAGATATATTTCTTAATTGATTTAGTACTAGGAGTTGCCCCGGTGTCAAAAACACCTTACAGAATGAGCACACCAGAGTTAAAGGAATCACAAACGTAGTTGGAGGAATTGTTGAAGAAAGGGTACATACATCCAAGTGTTTCACCTTGGGGAGCACCAATACTTTTTTTCAAAGAGAAGGATGGAACCTTGAGGTTGTGTATTGACTTCTGATGGCTAAACAAGTACACTATAAAGAAGAAGTACCCTCTACCTCGAATTGATGACCTCTTTGATTAGCTAAGAAGAGCAAATATATTTTCAAAAATTGACCTGAGGCCAAGATACCATCAGGTAAGAATCAAGGAAGAAGACATTCATAAAACAACCTTTAGGACCAGGTATGGGCACTATGAATTTGTATTGGTGCCATTTGGACTGACCAATGCACCAGTTGTCTTCATTTGCTTAATGAATGGCATATTCAGAAATTATTTGGACAAGTTTGTCATAGTATTCTTGGATGACATACTTATCTATTCTAAGTCTGAAGAGGAGCATGAACATCACTTAAGATTTTTATTGCAAGTACTGAGATAACATCAGTTGTATGCCAAGCTGATTAAGTGTTCTTTTTATCAAAAGAAGATCCATTACTTGGGCCACATTATTTCAGATCAGGGCATAGCAGTAGATCCAGAGAAGATCGAAGCCATTAGAGGATGGCCAACACCCAGAAATGTGTCAGATGTCAGATATTTTATGGGATTAGCTGGCTACTACAGAAGGTTCATAGTAGGATTCTCTAAGATTTCTCATCCTATCACTTCTTTGGAAAAGAAGGGAACTAAATTTGAATGGACACTCAAGTGTGAAAAGAATTTTAATCTGTTGAAGGAATTACTTACTAGTGCGCTTGTGTTAAAGATTGTTGACCCAAATGAAAGTTTTGTGGTATGTACAGACGCATGTAAGGAAGGACTTGGGGGAGTCCTCACTCAAAATGGACATGTCGTTGGATATGAGTGCAGAAATCTTAAATAACATGAGAGGAACTATGCCACCCATGACTTGGAACTTGCTGCCATTGTTCACACCTTGAGGATGTGGAGGCATTATCTCATAGGGAATAAATTCGAATTAAGGACATACCACATTGGCCTGAAGTATATTTTTGAACAACCGACCTTGAATGTCAGGAAAATAATATGGCTGGAATTTTTAAGTGAGTATGACTTTGATATCAAGCATATCAAAGGAAAGGATAATAAATTTGTCGATGCACTTAGTAGGAGAGTGCATCTCATGCATTCTACTGTTGTCAGTATGCATTAGTCAAACTTGAAGAGTAGAATTTTAGATGGTCTTGTTACATATCAGCATTACCTACAGGTAAAGGAAAACTTACAGCAAGGAGATGTACAACAGAAAATAAAGGAGTATGAGATAAAGGAAGATGGGTTACTCATGCATAAAAATAGGATCTATGTTCCTAGTTCTGGAGAACTGAGGAATTTGGTACTGAAGGAAATGCATGATGTTCCTTATGTTGAACATCTAGGTTACCAGAAAACAATTACAGCAGTAAGAAGTCAATTCTTTTGGCTGGGAATGAAGAAGGATGTTGATGATTACATCGCTCGATGTATAGAATGTCAGAAGGTGAAGGATGAGCATAGGCACCCAGCGGGTTTGCTATAGCCATTGCCAATTCCATAGAAGAAATGGAAAGTTATCACCATGGATTTCATCATAGGATTACCCAGAACGAATAAGCAACATGATTCCATCATGGTGGTGGTTGAAAAATTAACAAAGGCTACTCATTTTGTGCCTATGAAGACAATGCATACAACATCTAATATTGCAGAAATTTTCATGAAGGAAATTGTTAGGTTGCATGGGATACCTAGGACAATCGTCTCGGATAGAGATACGAAGTTTACCTCCAATTTCTAGAGGGGATTGTTTAAAGGATTTGGCACAAATCTAAACTTTAGCACAACATATCATCCCTAGACAGATGGGAAAATAGAGAGAGTCAATCAAATAATTGAAGACATGTTGAGAATGTATGTGATGGATAAGCCATCTAAATGGGAAGATTACTTACACTTGGTTGAGTTTGCATATAATAATGGGTATCAATCTTCATTGAGAATGAGCCCATTTGAATCCTTGTATGGTAGGAAATGCAATACTCCAGTAAGCTGGGACAACCCAAAAGATAGAGTGGTACTTGGGTCGGAGTTGCTCAAGGACATGGAAGACCAGGTGGTTAAGATCAAGAAGAATTTAAAGGCAGCTCAGGATAGACATAAAGTTTATGCAGAGAAGAACATGACAGCTAGAGAATTTAAAGTAGGGGAGCATGTACTTTTGAAACTGAAGCCCAAGAAAAGCTCTTTGAGATTGGGTAGTTGTACAAAGATGGCAACCAGATTATGTGGTCCATTTGAAATATTAGACAGAATAAGGCCAGTTGCATACATGCTTGCATTGCCTACTTCCATGAATGTGCATAATGTATTTCGTGTATCTTTACTAAAGAAATATGTACATGATCCTAACCATGTTATTGATTAGCATCTAATTCAAGTGGAGATAGAGGGATTTTTTCAGGTTCAGCCAGTGCAGGTGTTGGACAGAAAAGTCAAAATGATCTGGAATCGAGTTATAGAGCTGGTAAAAGTTCAGTGGAACTGCTACGGTCCTGAAGATGCTACCTGGGAACATGAAGATTCCATGCAGGCAGAGTATCCGCATGTTTTTGAATAAATTTGAGATTTCGATTTCTATTTTGTATATGCACTGAGGATAGTGAAAAAATAAGGGGGAGTGGATGTAACACCCTAGGTTTTGAACCCCCATTTTAAATAATGTATTTTTACAATGCTAGGAGGCCAAAGTGCCCGAACAATTATTAAAAGGCCAGCGATCCCAAGACATGTAATGTTTTGTTTATTATTATTAATAATAAATACATGGTTGGTTGCTAGATGGACAAGGACTAAAGTTATAGGCTGCTATGATTCCACAAGAGAGGGGGATTGAGGGGCTAAGTGTTTATTGCTATATTAGTCACCCTTTTGTCTAAGGGAGGAGATCAGTTATGGGAGCTTCTTGGGGAAGGCCAGGAGGTTCTTGATTTCCCACGAGGTTACTTAAACCTGCCTCTGTTCTGATTATGGGGTTGGTCACGGTTCGACTAATGGATCGTTCATTGTTTCCCTATACATTCATTCATTCCCCTCATGCACTTGCATGCACTCACCTACCCATTCATTGATCCATCCTCACCTATGTCTTGGTCTTGGGAAAAGGGATTGAATTGCTAAATAATTAGCGACGGGATAGTTGGTTGTAGTGGTCGCTGGTGTGATCCAGTCATGCCTGGAGACCCACATGTTTGAGATGCATTGGCATGTGCTCTATTTTTCTCACAACTGCAAGTCCTGAGAGTTCGAGCATTGAGATTCTGGACTAGTTGTGTTGGAGGCCTTGGTAAAAAGGAGAAGGACTGCCTGAGGGACTGTGTGGAAGAGAAGGGTGGAGGTCCATTCTCTTAAGGTGGCACAGGCTAGGGAGAAGAGAGTTGTACTTGGATTGTTGTGGGTGTTGTGAAACCTGTGAGAGCTTGAGAGTTGATTGGTTTGGGAAGCCAAGTAACACTCTGTAACCATCCTTGTGGACTCATAGGCCTGGCTCGGGGGTGACACTTTTGTTGAGACTTGGAGCAGTGGTGTCTATGGTTGGGTGGAACGTACTTGGTCTGCAGCCAGTTAGTGTCATATTTCATAAAGATAAGTGCTCTCTTTTGTGATATTATTATCTATGTATGGATGTATTTTTGTTGTATATTTAATTATCGTTAATTGAATCTTTAGAATATGCATTCTTATTGGATATTTTCATGCATGTCGTTAATTCTCTTATCTTATGAATCCTTAATAAATAAAGAAGGTATCGGTATGAGAAACAAGTCCAAGGGTGGGCTTGCAAATAGAATACCCTGGCCTATGGTTGGTTGGGGATGTTACAATACCATCTTGCAAAAACATTTCAACCAAAGTAAATCTGACTAGCATCTTATGCTTTACCCTGTGCTTTGGGCATACCGAAACTCAGTTAAGACTTCCACCGATTTTTCTCCTTTTTAGTTAGTACACGGTGTGGAGTCGATCCTTCCAATTGAATTTGAAATACCTTCACTCAAGATGGAAATTGAGCTCCTACTTGACACTTCTTGAAGAACGCCTCGTACACCTAGAGAACCTAAATGACCAGTGTCGAGATGCCTTTATGGCTATAGAAGAAAATAAATGATGTGTCAAGGTTTAGTATGATAGATCTATCTATCCTCAGTAGTACATTGAGGGTGACTTGGTATTTTTGTATGACCAAGACAAAGAACCATTGGGGGTAGGCAAGTTTAACCCCATGTGGCACGGTCCTTATATTGTGCGATGTGTTTTGGAAAAAGGAGTGTATGGTTTAGAAGATTATGAAGGGAATATGTTGGTTGAGCCCATAAATGGGCTCTACCTCAAAAACTATTACACTTGAGCCCTCAAGCCTGGGCGTGACTCTTTTTATACTAGTGTATCTTAGTGTGTATATATATATTCCTTTGTGTCATTCGACTTTCTTATCGATTTTTTCCCTTGGTTGGCAGATGTCAACATAATATTCTATGTACTTAGGATTCGCAGATGGTGCCATTTGTCATACACAGAACTTGGCTTCCACCTCTTGGGTCATTTACTCACCTAAGGGTCAACTGGTGTCTTTAGGTGGCATTTGTCTAGGGCCATCAATGAACAATGTGGCTGAGTATAGCATCATTATAGATATTTTGCATGACGCGATTTATCATTGTGTTTGATCTTTAGAATTTCTTCTAGACTCCCAATTAGTAGCATGTCAATCAAATCACAGTTACTGTGTGAGAGACCCTACTCTACTTTGACAATTCCTATGGGTACGACTTTTGGAATGCCACTTTGATTTTATTACTTATAATAACATACCTAGAAATTATAATTATGTATCTGATGCATATGCTAATTATGTTTTAGATTGGCATTTGTCACATAACTAAAGTAAAGAAAACACATCCAACAATGTACACATTGTATCATATATAAATAAAGCTAAAGACCGATGTTTTTTATATATTTCATCTCTCCAAAAAATATGGTGTTACAGTACAAAATGGGGCTAACACCCTCAAAATACATATACAACCGATAGATATAATGAACATGACATCTACACCTGTGGCACCGAATGTGTGTCATGATATCATGCTATCATGTTTGCGAGACATCGGAAGAGTCACACCCACCACCTGTTGTTGCATCGCCTCTGGCAGATCCTCCACTTGAACCATAGGAATCATGTACGACAAACGAGACAGGTTCCCCTGCACATTTTGAATCACTCTTTCTACATCTCTTCCCGCTGTCTCATCTCCCTGGTTCCTCTGCCGATGTCGTGGGAATCCATGTAGCCATCACAGACCCACATCTACGTAACAAAGAATTTTTGTTAAATACTTGACACCATCCAAAAATATTTGCGTTTTTTTTACTCTTTTAAAAAATACAAAAAAATGAAATACATAAAAAAAAAAATCATACTTATATCACCGTAGGCGGAGCCTAGTGGAAATGGCATGTCTGGATATCCTTTGTAGTTGATCCTTGCATAAGGGTAGTCATCCAGGGATATCACCTGTTGATGCCACTAGAAGAAGAACTCATCGTTGTAGGGGATTGGCACCCTACCACCTCCCAACCGCCTCATCACCTCGGTCCACCGTGACATCGCTGGATCGCGCAGTTTATGTGGAAGGATCTCAACTCTAGGGATCAATCTTGGAACCCGATCAAAGAAAACAATACACGATATAGATGCAAACCCAAAATTCCTCTTCTTACCTTGTTTGCACTATGTCAATTGGCTCTTCATGTTATCCAGTAGTGAGGTGCATCAATCATAAACTGTGGATTGTAAGCACTCCACTGAATAGAACATAAGTGGCCTTGATGCCTGGTGCAACGAGGCCAACCCTGTGATCCATGTAAGCATGAGAACAACAATCTTCAAAATAAGGTTCTTGATCGCCCTGATGGGGAGTTGGCTCCCTACTTTTTATGTGCCTACAACACAGTGGGTGGCAATGTAATCCTATATATTCATACCACCCCCAACACCCTGGGATTTGAGGTTCACCACCTCACTCCAACGAGACAATCCTATAAGGAAATAGATATCCTCAACTTCAATTCTCAATGGTTTCCCATCGAGATTGAATGCCTCAATATCTGGATCCCAAAAGTTCATCAACATTTGGAGCAATCTCACTTGAGCCCTCATTCCTTTGAGAGCCCAAAACTTGTAAATCCCACATATTTTTAACGCTAATTGGGCCCCTGGATCTCTTTCCACTATAGGATCAACTTCCTTAATCTCTCTTTCTCTCCATTTAAGTACCATCCTGCAAGAAGAAAACCATTTTTTGAGTCAAACTCTTTAAAAAACTAATTTGTGGACTTGTACATGGGATGCAATGTGAACAACCACATGTAGGGATGCAAATACATGGGTTTTATTTTCCTTGCCTGCGTACATGCCTCCATATATGCGACCCGATGAACTGTAGCCCGTGTACACCCTAATTCCTAAGTTGCGCCTTAAAAAACTTAAAAAATGGGGACTAATTTGAAATTCTAAATCACTAGAAATGAAGAGGGAAAGAGTACTTACTTGGTCCAGATGGTTGTCAATTTCGTCGATCATAGCTCCCACAATTGACACTTGAATATCATGGGCAATTTGGTCCAAAATGCACTATGTGGGTAAAAAACTCAAATGGTACGGTAAAATTGGTTATTGTTTACTATTAGTAGAAACGTTTTACCCACTTTACATAGTTTTTGATAATTTTTTGACCCAGTGGACTAATAGTGCAGTGGAAGGAGTTGGCTTTCATTGTTTTGTCTAGGTATTTTTGTGGTTTCTAGCGTCATATTGCTCGTTCATGAATTTGGCAGGTGTTTTTTTTTACCAGCATATAGGATAGGTCGTCAATCCATTTTACATTTTTTCATTATCCTATGACTGTAATTATCCACATGCCTTAGGTACAAACCCATTTATTAGTGACATGGAACCTTCTTTCTACTACTAGAAGTGTCGTTAGTGAATAGTAGAGGCTTACAAAACATGGTGTTGGTTGTGGAGCCTAATTATCTTCCTGATTTAGAGGTCTCTTGCTTTCAGCCGTGTTTATACCCCATGAATTATTTACACTCCAGAAGTATGTACACTCTTCCACGCAGGGGAGTGCAGAGGGGGGGTACCCCCTTTGCGAGGTCTGGGGGCAAGCAAGCCCCCAGCGGGGGTTCGGGGGCGAAGCCCCCGAAGCAAAAATTGCCTTATAAAAGTATATTGTAATTTCATTGTAAATCTGGACCGTTCATTATAAGGTCGCAGATCTAACGGTAGAGATTATGTTAGGGTTTTTTGCCCT
>ML778123.1:1423217-1434539 GCA_009831015.1 Picea engelmannii | reverse complement strand
ATAATAATAAAGGAAGGACCTGGCAATTTCTCTGGTGGACGTAGCCCACACTGGGTGAACCACGTAAATCTGTGTCTCTCTTGTATTGTGTGTCTTCTGTGTTTTGTTTCTACATTTGTTTTATTTCATTGCTCCGCGGTCCTATTTTTTCTAACACATGGGTGCCCTAGTTAGAACCTTTGTGCCATTTGGAGCCCATGCAGAGATTTTTCCATAGGAATGAGAGTCCCTTATAGTTTCAATATGACTTTGTGCTCGAACCTAATATTCTTACTCATAAGCATTCTAACCTATACCTATGGGACTTCCACCGAGTCTTAGTTAAGCTCCTTTCCGACTCTATAAAATAGTGAAAAGATTGTCGAGTGAACTTGTCTCTTTCACACTCGTTAAATGGCTTTGAAAGGTCATCTATTTCGTGTAATTTTAACCCTTTTTCGGACCAAGTAGAATAATTTCGAAAAAGGAATACTCTAGTCACTAGTGGCTAGGAGAGTTCTCCTGGGTATTTGTTTATACTTTTTTGGGACTAGGGGACTAAATTTATGAAAAAGGACATTCTTTGGAGTTAAGTTGTAATTGCATTCCATCCTCTTTTTTGCAATATTGAGCCTATTCTTGGTTCCCGCTTTCTCGCTATAATCCTATTTACTTCATAAATTTGCATCACTAACCAAGAAGAGCCTTATTTATATCCTTTGCAACTTGACACACTGTACCCTAAGAGGAAACATTCCCCCGAGTGTCCATATCCTTCATGCACCTTCTTTCATTGAGCATAGGTGTGTTCAACTGTTGGAACTAGTTGCTTACTCGTGACATTTGTTTCCTCTCTTGTATCATAGCATTCATTTTTCTATGACAAAACAAAAAAATATGGGCGGGAAAAGAATATTATCTCATATTGGCAGCATTCATGTCGCCTTTGAACATAGCACAAACTTTTGAGTCCATTGTCATCCAAAGTTTGGGTTTAGTATAAACTTAGGAAGATGAACTCGTTGCTTAGAGTTTACTCCTCCGATTGGTTATTCTTCCAGTCCCCGTGGAGAGTTCATTGATGCCTCAAGCATCACGAAGTTTCATTATCAATTATATGATGTTGGAATCCTCCACATGTCTCATGCTCTTGTTCAAAGGATGTCTATAATCTTGTGTCGGCCATTTCTCAGAAATCTTGACTTTGCATGTCGTCCATACCCTCAATGTGTCTCAGAGTCACATGAAGTTGTATTCCTATCATGCACCCTGGTCCTACTTTCATTATGGGTAGGTAACCTTGAACCCAATAGTCAACATCTTCTCATTGGTCGTTGACTGGGGGGTATCCCTTGTGTTCGACGACAAGAAATCTATTCACACATTGGGATTTGTGCAGTGTCTTGGATGTCATTAGCCTTATTGCTAGTTTCCTTGCCTTTATTGGAAGTTTTCCTTATTGGCTTCTATTTAGAGGATCTCTTTCGTGCACTACTTGCATCTGGTGCATTTGACAGATGCACATGGTCATTGGTTAGTGAACATCCTCTTCATCTGAGTTCCTCCAAATCATCAAGCTATTTCTTTGTACCTCGTGTTGACTGATGAGTGATTCCTTAATTCTCTCCTTTCAGCGGGTCTCCTTCCATCAACTTCAAATCATCTATTATGGAAACGAGGCCTAGAGTCTTATGAGTATCTAGAGGCTTGCAGTCATCAGTGGTAGGTTCTCCCGCCATCGACAGTTAGGAATACATCAATGTCTCATGAACGATGGATTCTTCAAGTGTTCAACCTCAACACTTTTATTCACACTTATAAGAATGTATTCGGTGCCTTGAAACCTACTTTCATTATCGATAGGTTGTCTCGCATTTGTTAACGATATACATTAATGATCGATAATCAAATGAAGTCTCTTTTTTTTCGATCTCAACTCCTCTATTCACATGATGTAGACTTGCACCTTTGGAGGATCATGTAGAAGACTTGAAGAAATCAGTTTATAGTAGCATCTTTCCTAAGTTGTTGTTATCATTCATTGGACCAGTACCTATATGACTTCAGTGATCATGGGATATTAGATTGTACTCCATCATATACAGATATCTTCAGATTGATTTTGAGACCGGTCTTCACTGGGCCTTGTTCATGATTATGACAAACTATGGCTACTTTGTATTGCCTATTCATGGCCATGAACAGTTTTTTAGTATATTTCCACATGGATATGTAGTGTAATTTAAATTGGAAGCCATATGTACAAATTCATTATGAATTGTAATATTCTCATGAGCAACTAGTTCTTCCAGCTGAGTCTCCATCACTCCACTTCTCGGAATTATAATGTATTTCGGCCATCACAGATACTCCTCTGACCTCACACATTAGGGGGCATATGTTATGGAAAGATTTGCCTCACCCCATGAAACTTGCTCAGAAGGCCTTTCCATTTCCCTATGCAGACTTGAAGTCCCCTTTTTCACTACCCAGAGCTAAAAAATCATATTTTTCTACATATATGCACCTTAATAGTTATACAACATGTGTATAAGAAAGTTGCACCATTACAACTCGTGTACATCGGGTTTTGTTCCCAAAATTAAAAATTTTGTCGGGTTTCCATGTCACGTCATGAGATCCATGATCCTTGACCTTCCATATACTGGAAACATTCTGACTCGGCCCTTCAGTTCCATTTGAAGGATATAAATTCGTCCATATCAAAGTCGTGGAGGAAGAGAGAATTCAACTTTTGAGAGAAAATATACTCTAGAGAAATTTTCACTTCATATTGAGTCTGCATCACTTTGTCCCTTAAAGTCTGAACACATTGTTCACCCCCCAAGCTCTTCCCTCTTTGATGGAGAACCTCATTGTCTTTCTTATATGAGATTTCCTTTAGTGGAGGATTGAAGTGGTGGACGCCCAGCTGTAACAGACTTAGTTTCTCGGTTATGAGACATGACGACATGGAAGTTTGTCACTCATACACTTTTGTTGATCATTTTTTAATAGAAATACTCTTTTCTCGTCCAATTGATATCTTGCAAATTTTTGAATTGTTATTCCATGGGTGTATTTGTTATGAATGTTAAGGGATTATGATATTGTATATGCTAAAATTATATATTATCACCATATGCTTGCGTATCTTGGTTGTTGAGGACAAGTTGCAGGTATAAAGCTTTGAGTCATGTGCTCAACGGTGGCCTTCATCGAACGTTCGGACGAGGTAGGCTCTTTATCTTGTATTGTTAGAATTTAAATTTATATATCATACTTGGGATTAGAGTTGATTTTTGCATTCATTCTGTCTGTTGTGGCTTACCCCTTTCCATAGATTGATTTTCCTTGTAAAAAAACTCAAGAACCCTCCATAGACAATTACTTAAGAGACTATAAATGAAGCAAGACACCCACTTTGAAAAGGCTCTTCAACTTTGTAATTTTGTAGAAATACATTTCTAAGATAATATTGAGAAGCCCTCAGGGCCAATTTGCTTGAGAGAAATACTTGTTTTTCGGATGGCTATTTTATGTGAACTATTTCAAGTGAATGCCAGGCTATCTAGGAACATTGTAAGGATTATGTTGCATATATAGAATTTTCTTTTGTGAATAGAAATTTTCCACAGTTGTTGTCTTTCTCTCTTATTAATTGTTCTGATACGATGAGTAGGTTTATGTATATGAGTGTGTATCTTAGACTTATCTCGTTTTTCTTTCATACACATATGCTATCAATATTTGTTTCTCTCTAACAACTACCTGAAATAAAATTATTACAGGGATTGTTAGCATTTTAATTTGTTTGTTGGATACCCTTATTTGATCCTAGATAGGATATAATATAATAGGTTTTCTTTTTGCAAGTAGTCTAGTTTTCATTTGCATACCCCCTGCATTAAACCATTCATTAACCCCCCAATCCAGTAATGGAAACTGAGACACAATTTGGATGGGAATCCTAATCCAAATGGTGTGAAGTTTAATTGGGATCTCATACTAGGGAGAACCCATGTCTATTAAAGGGAATAATTTCCCTCGTCAACAAGTCACTAACATGCCCCCCATTGAAAAATAGCCTTTTCGTCAAGGCTTGAGATGGGGAAATTATTGTAGAATGGTATCTGACTCCCATGTGGCATCTTCTGGTGGTGTATTCTTCTATTGAACTAAAACTTTTGTCATGGTGTGTTGAAGGAGATGATGGTCGTAGTGGTTCAATACTGCCTGAGGCTACAGCCAAATGGAGCCTTCTTCATCGAATGCAGGGAGACTAGTTTGAGTTTGGAACTTAGTTCCAATCACTTTCTTGAGGAAATAAACATGAAAAATAGGATGGAGCTTAGAGTGCTTGGGTAGAGCTAGCTGGTAGGTCACCCATCCCACTTGTTAGAGAATTGTATAAGGACCATAAAACTTGGGGGTGAGTTTTTGGAATCTTTCATCTTTGAGTGATGTTTTCTTCTATGGTTTCAAACAAAGAATTACCTAGTCCCCTTTAGCAAATTGAAATTTTGAATGACCCTGACATTCTTGTTTCTTAATGAAATTATGAGCCATGACCATATTTTTTTTAGGGTACAAATAATGGCAACTCAAACCTTAAGTGTGCATTCGATGTCCTGAACCTTAGAAACACTAGGAAGGTAGGATAGAATAGACAGTGGATTTTGACCATAAACCACTTCAAATCAAACTAAATATCTAGGAAGTCATGCGAAGAAGGAAGAGGATACACGTCCAAAGAAGGCTTGAAATACTGATTGGAATTCCACATCCTATTAGAGATCCAAATCAGGCACAACATATGCAAACTAGATCGCCTGATAGGAAATTTCAACCGTAGTGAGTGCAATAGAGGCTTCATAAGAGTCAACATCCTTTGAACGAGGAACCACCCAATAATTCAAAGACATTAGGGATCCATTGGTAGACGAATAGATCGAGTTTATTAGAGAAACATCCGCAGACAAAGGTGGTGGGGGAAGGGGGAAGGTTTCCATCAACAAAGAGTCTTTAAACATCCCCTCCCAATGCTCATACAAGAAATCAGGGAATCACCGGCAAAGGGTATGTTAGAACACACATTGGATCCAAGATTTGTGGTACAAAATGCAATTTGATCGATCATAACTATTTTCCCCTGATTATGGAAGCATAAAATCCAAAATATCGATGAGATGACTGCAGTCATCTCATAGAAACAGGTATGTCCAAGAAGTAGTTATACTCAATTGGTGCATAGACTACCTCTATCACAATGGAGACAATATTACCACCTAGATAAATGGGTAATGCAGTGATAATACCATGAGGCTAAAACCTGCATTCTTTGAATGCTTTCAACATGATGTTAGACATATCAAACTTCAAAGAGATGATATATTTCCAATAGGAAATGGAAATAATGCAATTCGATGCTCCTTATCCAACCATAGTGTGAAGGATGATTTTCCCATTTACTTTCACTTTAATATGAAAATAAATTTGGTGGCAGAGCCTATGATGAACTTGGTCTGAATCAAATGTAATTAGGCTAGACTATGAGGGATCAATATCTCCTATTTCTCATAACAAATATTTTTGATGTGTGGAGAAACTTTGGAGAACTTCTAGAGAATACATCACACGTGGTGTTTGTGTTAGGTCTTCCACAATACTATAGTTGTGGGAAACCCATGGATTTGAATTATGCATCATGCATCAAAGAACACCCCTCCGGGGGAAAATAAATGTCTCAAAGGATGGCTTCTCAATATGGAGAGAGCCACCAGGAAAGGAAGAGGAGGTCGACTCCTAGGTGGTAGGAGTAATCTCAGGAGTGTTGTAATTGAGAGCTTGGGTTTGAATATTGACCATATGATCACACATGAATATTGTGGCATTTGAAGACGACCCCTCATACCAAGGGGTACCTTCCATGCCCCATGACGAAGTGGCAGGATTTGATACAACCATTTGTTGAGGCTAAGTGGAGAAAGGATGGGTTAATACACTAGGATATTGGGAGTCCTTTTTTTGTGCCATGTATCAGTGGATCTCATCCTTCTTAGGACACCTATGAGTAGGGTGGTCCTTCCCACATATTATGCATGTGAGTAGACTCTTTTTATTTTCCTTCATTCCTCCATCAATGTGTTATGGATTTGAGACGTCCCACACTCAGTGTTAGAGTTTTTCTTTTTATTCTTCTTATATCCTTCAGGTTGCAATGGATTATTTAGTTATGTGGAAGTTTACCTCAAAGGTATTAGTCAAGACCTAGGAAGTTTGAGAAATAGGTGCAACAGTTGATGGGTTTGATGAAATACTCATTTGACCTAGCTGATCAGCTAACTAGCAAATAGACACATTGGAAACATAACCCACCACACTATTGGCATGGGGTCTTGGGTTTGATTTTCTCAGATCTGTTGATGGCCTAGGAGAAAGCGGGATAATATCATATAGGGTGCTAGAATGATAGTAGATCAGATCTAAGTGTTGGGAATGTAATATGACTTGTTCTTCGGTACTCACCCCTACCATAGAAACATCCTCGGAAATGGGTGGTAAGAGAGATTTGGTAAACCAATCCATAAGGCGCTGGTTAGGAATTTAAGTTTTGATCACCCTACATTGTCGTATCGACTCAAGAATATGATTAGAGATGAGGTGCAAGTATTTTGATCCAAATATGTCAACAACTTTGTTCCTTTATCATACCATATGGGAAACCATCAATGCATGCAATATTGTACATTCACTGTGAATTCCTTTTCAATTCATACATAAGAAAAACATAAGCTTAGTTTCAGAATTATCACTGGGAATTTAGATACATAGATTGAACACTCATCTTTAAAGATATTGGTCTATGGAAACTAGCCATCAACAAATAATTTCCACCCAAATGTAGGCAATCCTTTATGGATGCCACGACAAGGCTAGCCTATGAGGTCACCAAGGCAAAGGAGCCTAGTCCAAGACATGACTTAGGCCACTCACCCATCCCATTGGCTCTTAGGTTCAACCAAACAAATCACCACATAACACACCAGGTAGCCATCCAACTAGCATGGCCATGTCACTCCCTTCCACTACCCACACAACAAAAGGAAGACATCTTCCATGGATCTTCTTCTCTCTAGTGTTCTTCAATGTGTACAAAAGGAGACCAACCTATTGTTTGCATTTAGGAAAACCCAATAGAGTTTTATATTTCCTATTGAACATTAAGTGTACAACACTTATAGGGAATGGGAAGGGTTTCCTATTCAACCATCCTCTCTCTCTCTCTCTCTCATAAAAGCATCTTCCTTATCTCTTCTTATTCACTTGCATGCTTGAATTATAGACTCTAGTGTGAGAATGGTCGTGAGTATATCATATGAATGCATAGAATGGAGTAAAATGAATGCACCTCCTCGAATGTCAATTTGAATTTGCATGAGGAAAGAGTGCATGGGAAAATAGATGGTTCAAATATCCATGAGGTTTGAATCCATATGGGGGATGGAGTCTCTTACACTCCTCATGACCTGCACTCAACCTCCATGCTCTCATAACTATGGAAGGTGGACTTCCCCACCAACCACCACCTGTATTCAATGATTGTTGCTTGGGGTTTTAATAAGGCACATAGTGAAAACATGAAGGTCATAAGATTTGGATAACTTAGGACGATTAGGATTATTTGTCATCCCATAATATTCACATATCTTGAGAGTACCATGGAAATTCCACCTCATGGTTTAAAGAAAGAATATTTATAAAAAATACATGCATAGAAATTCACTAGTTGGGCCTTGGCCTTAAGCTCCGCACTAGAAATTCATGCTAACATATTTACATAATTACACAATCTGATTCAGTGTAATCCATATATCAAAATGGGGACATTACAACTACTTTTATTTTTTGTGGATCTTCCTTGACTCTTTCATGTGATAAAATATAGCCCAGGTACTCAACTTCTTGTACCCCAAAAGAACACTTAGATCTCTTGTCATAAAGTTGGTTGTCTTTAAGCATTTACAATAGCTTATCCACATGTCTCTGATGATGTTCCTATTTTGCTATAAATTTTAATGCCATCAAAGAAAACTAAAACAAATTTTATGAGTAAATGCCTCAAAAATAGAATTCACGAGACTTTGGAATGTAGATGGAGCATTAGTGAACTGAAATGGCATCACCAAGAATTCATAGTGATCTTCATGAGTTCTAAAAGTTATTTTAGGCACGTCTTCTTCTTTAAGACAAATTTAATGATATCATGAGCAAAGATAAAACTTTATAAAATAAAGTGCCCCATGTAATTCATCTAATATTTCATCAACTATAAGAATGGAAAACTTAGCCTTGAATGTGATATTTATCTAATATTTCATCAACTATAAGAATGGAGAACTACTTAGCCTTGAATGAGATTTTGTTGAGTCTCCTATAGTCTAGACACAACTTGCAAGATTCATCATTTTTTTTTAACAAAGATCATTAGAGAAGACAATGCATTCTGGCTAAAATGTATGATTCAAAAACATGATCTTAACAATTTCCTCTACCTCACTCTTCATAGCATATGGATAGTGATAGGCTCTAAAATTGGTTGGATGACTACTTGGATTTAACTCAAGACCATGTTCATGCTCTTTGATTGGATGCAGTGCTTGAGGCATCTCCTTAAATACCTACTCATGTTGATTAAAGACATTTAGTTATTTTTTTGGGAATCACTTGATGTTCCTCATGCACTTCTAAGAAACAGAGTTGAGACACTAAACTTTAACTTGGTGCCCTCTTTCTTGAATTTTTTTTCCAATCGATGGGAGCTAATGATTTGGTTTGGGGATCTTTAGGCCTTGAAGGAGATTGGTCTTAATGTAAGGTAAAATTGAGGAATATTTCTTGTTGTTCATTGAAAAAGTTCTTAATAGTTAGAGCCATTGCGCACCCAATATGTGCTTTATCCCCCGGGGTGGGTTTGGTCAAACGGTCGTCGTCCCGTACCATTAGGCGTCCAACTAAGCAATATAGGGGCGGCTTGGTTCAAGTTTGAATTCCTCTCTTAATTGAGAGTTGTGCTTATGGGGTGTACAATTTCTCCAACAATCATAGTGGCAATAGAGAGGCTCGATCTTGGGTGGCGTCTAGAAAAAGCTTCTCTAGTTACTAATTACTTGTGTGCTTCTTAGGAGAATGGAAAACATTAGAGAATTCAAAATAAATCACCCGTAAAGAGTTACCAGTTTTGCTAATAAAAAAATACTTTCTTTGTGCTTCTTAGGAGAATGGAAAACATTAGAGAATTCAAAATAAATCACCCATAAAGAGTTACCAGTTTTGCTAATAAAAAAATACTTTCTTTGTGCTTCTTAGGAGAATGGAAAACATTAGAGAATTCAAAATAAATCACCCATAAAGAGCTTAATGTTATGATAGTTACCAGCTCCAACTTTTCAGGTCTGAATATCAATTTGCATAAAATCGAAGCACAATTGCTTCTTTAAATGGAGATCCCAACCGGGTTCGAACCGAGCGACATCAGTGGACAAACAAAACTTTTCAGACCTGAATATCACTTCGCATAAAAATCCAAGCACAGTTGCTTCTTTAAGTGAAGGGCCCAACCGGGTTCGAACCGGTGACCTCTTGATCTGCAGTCAAATGCTCTACCACTGAGCTATAGGCCCATCTGTACATCAATGTCTATAATGCAATTAATCATCACGTATCGCAAACTCATCGCGTCATCATCCAGCAACGTAATGGAATGGAACGTGTATCTCATGAGATTGAGAGATAGACAGCGAGTACATAATTCGCACATGTTAATTAATTAAGCGTACAATGCCTTTCATTTCTAGATATGTCTTCTTACATCAGTGTTTTTTAAAAATGTTCTAAGATATGATCAAGGCATATTTTAATTAAATAATATAATTATAATTGTTGTGTAATTGTTTTGGAGTTAAATTGTATAGATAGTTTTAAAATATTTAAAATAAATGGATCTTTTACTTATCATCAATCAAGTACAAAATAAGTTGTATGATTAGAAAAGAGCATGCATTCATGTAGGATTTAAAAAGTTAAAAATAAAAGATAGCCATTTATACTATAGTAGTTGTAAAGATTGGATAAATAATAAATTAATAAGATGATATATAATAAAATTATAAATTAAATTAAATTAAATTAAATTAAACCACATAAATAAATGATTAAGATATATATATATATATATATATATATATAAGTAGAGATAAGTATTAAGATTCAAGATATATATATATAGAGAGAGAGATAAGTATTAAAGAGATGAGGCTAAATAATAATAAATATAAAAGTAGAGATAAGTATTAAAGATATGAGACTAAATAATAATAAATTAAGTTAGAATAGGTAAAGAAATAATTAAAGGGGAAGAGAGAATGAAGGGATAGCTAGATACAGCATGAGAAGTATAATGATTATTCAAGAAATTAAAAATATTAAGAAGACTTTATATATATATATATATATATATATATTACCTCCGAGACCAACACTAGCCTCAGGGAAAAACACACCAAGGTTAGATGTATGGATTAAAGAATAACCACCCCATTGCACAAAATTGACCCCAAGAGATGTGCCCCCATGAAAAGTGGTATGCATGGAAGGAATATATTTCCCAGGAAATGGTGTGATACCCCATGGGATATTAACTCCCACATAAACAATACTTCCTCGGGATTGAATAGGAAAAGTTCCAAACCCACTAGGTATATTCAAATCGAAAGGAAAACCAACACTCGATATTATTGGGATTCTTATAGGAATGGTAGAGGAGGAAGGAATTCCACCTCTTGTGATGAAACCAAGGCTCCCCCCCCCGCTCAAAGAGGATCCATATGTGGGCATGCCAATCGATGGGATGGATGCAGGAATGCTAGTATAGTTATGTAAGACAAAGCAGACAGGTTCGACATCCCCAAATGGAGACACCTGAATAGATGGGTGAAGAAGGTGTAGGTTCGATGGAACCAAGGGACGAAAATGTGAACATCATGGGAATGTCGCTTTGTCATGTCCTCAATTCTGGGTTCTCCTGTTCTGCAGTTGGACATGACTTCTGTGGCTTCAGAGTGAAGGAAAAAGAGAGTCAAAGAGGTTATTTAATGTCACTTTGTTAGGAGATGTTATGTTTTTCATGTGACATTAAGTAAAAACAAAATAAATTATCTTTAGATTAATAAGTTACTTAAACATTATTAAAAGTGACTTTTAATCTTAAAGTGAAAGGTAAAATGGGAATAAGGGTCATATTTGATTTAGTAAAAAAGGGGAAGCTCTAGAAGGTGTGGAAGA
>ML778123.1:1364333-1378110 GCA_009831015.1 Picea engelmannii | reverse complement strand
GTTTATGTGGGAGTTAATATCCCATGGGGTATCACACCATTTCCTGGGAAATATATTCCTTCCATGCATACCACTTTTCATGGGGGCACATCTCTTGGGGTCAATTTTGTGCAATGGGGTGGTTATTCTTTAATCCATACATCCAACCCTGGTGTGTTTTTCCCTGAGGCTAGTGTTGGTCTTGAAAGTAATATATATATATATATATATATATATATATATATATATATATATAGTCTTCCTAATATTTTTAATTTCTTGAATAATCATTATACTTCTCATGCTATATCTAGTTATCCCTTCATTCCCTCTTCCCTTTTAATTATTTCTTTACCTATTCTAACTTAATTTAATTTATTTTGTAATTTTATTATTTAACCATATATCACCTCATTAATTTAATTTATAATTTTATTGTTCAACCATAGGCCATCTCATTAATTTATTATTATTTAGTCTCATATCTTTAATACTTATCTCTACTTTTATATTTATTATTATTAGCCTCATCTCTTTAATACTTATCTCTACTTTTATATATAACTTAATTTAATTTATTTTGTAATTTTATTATTTAAGCATATATCACCTCATTAATTTAATTTATAATTTTATTGTTCAACCATATGCCATCTCATTAATTTATTATTATTTAGTCTCATATCTTTAATACTTATCTCTACTTTTATATTTATTATTATTTAGCCTCATCTCTTTAATACTTATCTCTACTTTTATATATAACTTAATTTAAGTTATTTTGTAATTTTATTATTTAACCATATATCACCTTATTAATTTAATTTATAATTTTATTGTTCAACCATATGCCATCTCATTAATTTATTATTATTTAGTCTCATATCTTTAATACTTATCTCTACTTTTATATTTATTATTATTTAGCCTCATCTCTTTAATACTTATCTCTACTTTTATATATATATCTTGAATCTTAATACTTATTTCTACTTTTATATATATTTTAATCATTTATTTATGTGATTTAATTTAATTTATATTTTATTATATATCATCTTATTAATTTATTATTTATCCAATCTTTACAACTACTGGTTATCTTTTATTTTTAACTTTTTAAATCCTACATACATGAAAGCATACTCTTTTCTAATCATACAACTTATTTTGTACTTGATTGATGATAAGTAAAAAATCCATTTATTTTAAATGTTTTAAAACTATCTATACAATTTAACTCCAAAATAATTACACAACAATTATAATTATATTATTTAATTAAAATATGCCTTGATCATATCTTAGAACATTTTGAAAAAACACTGATGTAAGAAGACATATCTAGAAATGAAAGGCATTGTACGCTTAATTAATTAACATGTGCGAATTATGTACTCGCTGTCTATCTCTCAATCTCATGCGATACACGCTCCATTCCATTACGTTGCTGGATGAGTTTGCGATACGTGATGATTAATTGCATTATAGATATTACAAATGGGCCTATAGCTCAGTGGTAGAGCATTTGACTGCAGATCAAGAGGTCACCGGTTCGAACCCGGTTGGGCCCTCCACTTAAAGTCGCAACAGTGCTTGGACTTTTATGCGAAGTGATAATCAGGCCTGAAAAGTTTTGTTTGTGCACTGATGTCGCTCGGTTTGAACCCGGTTGGGATCTCCATTTAAAGAAGCAATTGTGCATCGATTTTAAGCAAATTGATATTCAGACCTGAAAAGTTGGAGCTGGTAACTATCATAACATTAAGATCTTTATGGGTGATTTATTTTGAATTCTCTAATGTTTTCCATTCTCCTAAGAATCACACAGAAAGTATTTTTTTTATTAGCAGAATTGGTAACTTTTTATGGGTAATTTATTTTGAACTCTCTAATGTTTTCCATTCTCCTAAAAAAGCACACAAGTAATTGGTAACTAGAGAAGCTTTTTCTAAACACCACCCAAGATCGAGTCTCTCTATTGCCACTATGATTGATTGGAGAAATTGTACACCCCATAAGCACAACTCTCAATTAAGAGAGGAATTCAAACCTGGACCAAGCCACCCCTATATTGCTTAGTTGGGCGCCTAATGGTATGGGACGACGACCGTTTGACCAAACCCACCCTGGTTACTCTAACTATTAAGAACTTTTTCAATGAACAACAAGAAATATTCCTCAATTTTACCTTACGTTAAGACCAATCTCCTTCAAGGCCTAAAGATCCCCAAACCAAATCATTAGCTGCCATCGATTGGAAAAAAAATTCAAGAAAGAGGGCACAAGTAAAAGTTTAGTGTCTCAAGTTTAATGTCTCAACTCTGTTTCTTAGAAGTGCATGAGGAGCATCAAGTGATTCCCAAAAAAAAAAATAACTAAATGTCTTTAATCAACATGAGCATGTATTTAAGGAGATGCCTCAAGCACTGCATCTAATCAAAGAGCATGAACATGGTCTTGAGTTAAATCCAAGTAGTCATCCAGCCAATTGAGTTAAATCCAAGTAGTCATCCAACCAATTTTATAGCCTATCATTATCCATATGCTATGAAGAGTGAGGTAGAGAAAATTGTTAAGATCATGTTTTTGAATCATACATTTTAGCCAGAATGCATTGTCTTCTCTAATGATCTTTGTTAAAAAAAAAATGATGAATCTTGCAAGTTGTGTCTAGATTATAGGAGACTCAACAAAATCTCATTCAAGGCTAAGTAGTTTTCCATTCTTATAGTTGATGAAATATTAGATAAATATCCCATTCAAGGCTAAGTTTTCCATTCTTATAGTTGATGAAATATTAGATGAATTACATGGGGCAATTTATTTTATAAAGTTTTATCTTTGCTCATGATATCATTAAATTTGTCTTAAAGAAGAAGATGTGCCTAAAATAACTTTTAGAACTCATGAAGATCACTATGAATTCTTGGTGATGCCATTTCAGTTCACTAATACTCCATCTACATTCCAAAGTCTCGTGAATTCTATTTTAGAGGCCTTTACTCATAAAATTTGTTTTAGTTTTCTTTGATGGCATTAAAATTTATAGCAAAATAGGAAGATCATAAGAGACATGTGGATAAGCTATTGTAAATACTTAAAGACAACCAACTTTATGACAAGAGATTTAAGTGTTCTTTTGGGGTACAAGAAGTTGAGTACCTGGGCTATGTTTTATCACATGAAAGAGTCAAGGTAGATCCACAAAAAATAAAAGTAGTTGTAATGTCCCCATTTTGATATATGGATTACATAGAATTAGATTCTTTAATTATGTAAATATGTTAGCATGAATTTCTAGTGCGGAGCTTAAGGCCAAGGCTCGACTAGTGAATTTCTATGCATGTATTTTTTATAAATATTCTTTCTTTAAACCATGAGGTGGAATTTCCATGGTACTCTCAAGATATGTGAATATTATTTTGAAAATTAATATAAAGGTCCAAGGTTGGTTGTAGATGAGAACAAGAATGGAT
This sequence comes from Picea engelmannii, assembly GCA_009831015.1. NCBI lineage: Eukaryota > Viridiplantae > Streptophyta > Pinopsida > Pinales > Pinaceae > Picea > Picea engelmannii. Next base: position 1,374,652 of record ML778123.1, on the reverse strand, counting down.
ATGAATCCACCAGAGGGGAGGAGGAAAGAGGATCCAAAAGGGATGACAAATAATCCTAATCTTCCTAAGTTATCCAAATCTTATGACCTTCATGTTTTCACTATATGCCTTATTAAAACCCCAAGCAACAATCATTGAATACAGGAGGTGGTTGGTGGGGAAGTCCACCTTCCATAGTTATGAGAGCATGGAGGTTGAGTGCAGGTCATGAGGAGTGTAAGAGACTCCATCCCCCATATGGATTCAAACCTCATTTATATTTGAACCATCTATTTTCCCATGCACTCTTTCCTCATGCAAATTCAAATTGGCATTCAAGGAGGTGCATTCATTTTACTCCATTCTATGCATTCATATGATATACTCATGACCATTCTCACACTAGAGTCTATAATTCAAGCATGCAAGTGAATAAGGAGAGATAAGGAAGATACTTTTATGAGAGAGAGAGAGAGAGAGAGAGAGAGAGAGAGAGAGAGAGAGATGGAAGGATACAGAGGAGTATAGAGGATGGTTGAATAGGAAACCCTTCCCATTCCCTATAAGTGTTGTACACTTAATGTTCAATAGGAAATATAAAACTCTATTGGGTTTTCCTAAATGCAAACAATAGGTTGGTCTCCTTTTGTACACATTGAAGAGCACTAGAGAGAAGAAGATCCATGGAAGATGTCTTCCTTTTGTTGTGTGGGTAGTGGAAGGGAGTGCCATGGCCATGCTAGTTGGATGGCTACCTGGTGTGTTATGTGGTGATATGTTTGGTTGAACCTAAGAGCCAATGGGTTGGGTGAGTGGCCTAAGTCATGTCTTGGACTAGGCTCCTTTTCCTTGGTGACCTCATAGGCTAGCCTTGTCGTGGCATCCATAAAGGATTGCCTACATTTGGGTGGAAATTGTTTGTCGATGGCTAGTTTCCATAGACCAATATGTTCAAAGATGAGTGTTCAATCTATGTATCTAAATTCCCAGTTATAATTCTGAAACTAAGCTTATGTTTTTCTTATGTATGAATTGAAAAGGAATTCACGGTGAATGTACAATATTGCATGCATTGATGGTTTCCCATATGGTATGATAAAGGAACAAAGTTGTTGACATATTTGGATCAAAATACTTGCACCTCATCTCTAATCATATTCTTGAGTGGATACGACGATGTAGGGTGATCAAAAATTAAATTCTTGACCAACACCTTATGGATTGGTTTACCAAATCTCTCTTACCACCCATTTTCGAGGATGTTTCTATGGTAGGGGTGAGTACCGAAGAGCAAGCCATATTACATTCCCAACACTTAGATCTAATCTACTATCATTCTAGCACCCTGTATGATATTATCCTGCTTGCTCCTAGGTCATCAACAGATCCGAGAAAATCAAGCCCAAGACCCCATGCCAATGGTGTGGTGGGTTATGTTTCCAATGAGTCTATGGGCTAGTTAGCTGATCAACTAGGTCAAATGAGTATTTCATCAAACCCATCAACTGTTGCACCTATTTCTCAAACTTCCTAGGTCTCGACTAATGCCTTTGAGGTAAACTTCCACATAACTAAATAATCCATTGCAACCTGGAGGATATAAGAAGAATAAAAAGAAAAACTCTAATACTGAGTGTGGGACGTCTCAAATCCATAACACATTGGTGGAGGAATGAAGGAAAATAAAAAGAGTCTACTCACATGCATAATATGTGGGAAGGACCACCCTACTCACGGGTGTCCTAAGAAGGATGAGATCCACTGATACATGGCGCAACAAAAGGACTCCCAATATCCTAGTGTGTTAACCCATCCTTTCTCCACTTAGCCTCAACAAATGGTTGTATCAAATCCTGCCACTTCGTCATGGGGAATGGAAGGTACCCCTTGGTATGAGGGTTCGTCTTCAAATGCCACAATATTCATGTGTGATCAGATGGTCAATATTCAAACTTAAGCTCTCAATTACAACACTCCTGAGATTACTCCTACCACCTAGGAGTTGACCTCCTCTTCCTTTCCTGGTGGCTCTCTCCATATTGAGAAGCCATCCTTTGAAACATTTATTTTCCCCCGGAGGGGTGTTGTTTGATGCATGATGCATAATTCAAATCCACGGGTTTCCCACAACTATAGTATTATGGAAGACCTAACCCAAACACCACGTGTGATGTCTTCTCTAGAAGTTCTACAAAGTTTCCCCACACATCAAAAAGATTTGTTATGAGAAATAGGATATATTGATCCCTCAGAGTCTAGCCTAATTACATTTGATTCAGACCAAGTTCATCATAGGCTCTGCCACCAAATTTATTTTCATATTAAAGTGAGAGTAAATGGGAAAATCATCCTTCACACTATGGTTGAATAAGGAGCATCGAATTGCATTATGTCCATTTCCTATTGGAAATATATCATCTCTTTGAAGTTCGATATGTCTAACATCATGTTGAAAGCATTCAAAGAACGCATGTTTTAGCCTCATGGTATTAGTACTGCATTACCCATTTATCTAGGTGGTAATATTGTCTCCATTGCGATAGAGGTAGTCTATGCACCAATTGAGTATAACTACTTCTTGGACATACATGTTTCTATGAGATGACTGCAGTCATCTCATCGATATTTTGGATTTTATGCTTCCATAATCAGGGGAAAATAGTTATGATCAATCAAATTGCATTTTGTACCCCAAATCTTGGATCCAACGTGTGTTCTAACGTACCCTTTGCCGGTGATTCCCTGATTTCTTGTATGAGCATTGGTAGGGGATGTTCAAAGACTCTTCATTGATGGAAACCTTCCCCCTTCCCCCACCACCTTTGTCCATGAATGTTTCTCCAATAAACCTGATCTCTTTGTCTACTAGTGGATCCCTAATGTCTTTGAATTATTGGGTGGTTCCTCGTTCAAAGGATGTTGACTCTTATGAAGCCTCTATTGCACTCACCATGGTTGAAATTTCCTATCAGGCGATCTAGTTTGCATATGTTGTGCCTGGTTTGGATCTCTAATAGGATGTGAAATTCTGATCAGTATTTCAAGCCTTCTTTGGACGTGTATCCTCTTCCTGCTTCGCATGACTTCCTAGATATTTAGTTTGATTTGAAGTGGTTTATGGTCAAAATCCACCGTCTATTCTATCCTACCTTCCTGGTGTTTCTAAGGTTCAGGACATCGAATGCACACTTAAGGTTTGAGTTGCCATTATTTGTACCCTAAAAAAAATATGGTCATGGCTCATAATTGCATTAAGAAACGAGAATGTCAGGATCATTCAAAATTTCAATTTGCTAAAGGGGACTAGGTAATTCTTCGTTTGAAACCATATAAGAAAACATCACTCAAAGATGAAAGATGCCAAAAAATCACCCCCAAGTTTTATGGTCCTTATACAATTCTCTAACAAGTGGGATTGGTGGCCCACCAGTTAGTTCTACCCAGTCACTCTAAGCTCCATCTTATTTTTCATGTTTATTTCCTCAAGAAAGTGATTGGAACTAAGTTCCAAACTCAAACTAGTCTCCCTGCATTCGATGAAGAAGGCTCCATTTGGTTGTAGCCTCAGGCAGTATTGAACCACTACGAGCATCGTCTCCTTCAACACACCATCACAAAAGTTTTAGTTCAATAGAAGGATACACCACCAAAAGATGCCACATGGGAGTCAGATACCATTCTACAATAATTTCCCCATCTCAAGCCTTGACGAAAAGGCTATTTTTCAATGGAGGGGCATGTTAGCGACTTGTTGACGAGGGAAATTATTCCCTTCAATAGACATGGGTTCTCCCTAGTATGAGATCCCAATTAAACTTCACACCATTTGGATTAGGATTCCCATCCAATTTGTGTCTCAGTTTCCATTACTGGATTGGGGGGTTAATGAATGGTTTAATGCAGGGGGTATGCAAATGAAAACTAGACTACTTGCAAAAAGGAAACCTATTATATTATATCCTATCTAGGAGCAAATGAGGGTATCCAACAAACAAATTAAGATGCTAACAATCCATGTAATAATTTTATTTCAGATAGTTCTTAGAGAGAAACAAATATTGATAGCATATGTGTATGAAAGAAAAACTAGATAAGTCTAAGATACACACTCATATACATAAAATTGCTTATCGTCTCAGAACAATTAATAAGAGAGAAAGAAAACAAATGTGGAAAATTTCTATTCACAAAAGAAAATTCTATATATGCAACATAATCCTTACAATGTTCCTAGATAGCCTGGCATTCGCTTGAAATAGTTCAAAGAAAATAGCCATCCGAAAAACAAGTATTTCTCTCAAGCAAATTGGCCCTGAGGGCTTCTCAATATTATCTTAGAAATGTATTTCTACAAAATTACAAAGTTGAAGAGCCTTTTCAAAGTGGGTGTCTTGCTTCATTTATAGTCTCTTAAGAAATTGTCTATTGAGGGTTCTTGAGTTTTGTTACAAGGAAAATCAATCTATTGCAAGGGGTAAACCACAACAGATAGAATGAATGCAAAAATCAACTCTAATCCCAAGTATGCTATATAAATTTAAATGCTAACAATACAAGATAAAGAGCCTACCTTGTCTGAACGTTCGATGAAGACCACTGTTGAGCACATGACTCAAAGCATTATATTTGCAACTTGTCCTCAACAACCAAGATACACAAGCATATGGTGATAATATATAATGTTAGCATATACAATAGCATAATCCCTTAACATTCATAACAAATACGCCCATGGAATAACAATACAAAAAATTGTAAGATATCAATTGGACGAGAAAAGAGTATTTCTATTAAAAAATAATCAACAAAAGTGTATGAGTGACAAACTTCCATGTCGTCATGTCTCGGAACCGAGAAACTAAGTCCCTTCTAGCTGGGCCTCCACCACTTCAATCCTCCACTAAAGGAAATCTCATATAAGAAAGACAATGAGGTTCTCCATCAAAGAGGGAAGAGCTTGGGGGGTGAACAATGTGTTCAGGCTTTAAAGGACAAAGTGATGGAGACTCAATATGAAGTGAAAATTTCTCTAGAGTATCTTTTCTCTCAAAAGTTGAATTCTCTCTTCCTCCATGACTTTGATATGGTCGAATTTATATCCTTCAATTGGAATTCAAGGGCTGAGTCAGAATGTTTCCAGTATATGGAAGGTCAAGGATCATGAATCTCGTGACGTGACATGGAAACCCGACAATTTTTTTAATTTTGGGAACAAAACTTGATGTACGTGGGTTGTAATGGTGCAACCTTCTTATACACATGCTGTATAACTATTAGGGTGCGTATATGTAGAAAAATGTGATTTTTTAGCTCTGGGTAGTGGAAAAGGGGACTTCAAGTCTGCATAGGGAAATGGAAAGGCCTTCTAAGAAAATTTCATGGGGTGAGGCAAATCTTTCCATAACATATGCCCCCTAATGTGTGAGTTCAGAGGAGTATCTGTGATGGCCGAAATAAATTACAATTCCCAGAAGTGGAGTGATGGAGACTCAGCTAGAAAAACTAGTTTCTCATGAGAATATTATAATTCATAATGAATTTGTACACATGGCTTCCAATTTAAATTACATTGCATATCCATGTGGAAATATACTAAACAATTGTTCATGGCCATGAATAGGCAATACAAAGTAGCCATAGGCTGTCATAATCATGAACAAGGCCCAGTGAAGACTGGTCTCAAAATCAATCTGAAGATATCTGTATACGATGGAGTACAATCTAATATCCCATGATCACTGAAGTCATATAGGTACTAGTCCAATGAATGATAGCAAAAACTTAGGAAAGATGCTACTATAAACTGATTTCTTCAAGTCTTCTACACGATCCTCCAAAGGTGCAAGTCTACATCATGTGAATAGAGGAGTTGAGATTGAAAAAAGAGACTTCGTTTGATTATCGATCATTAATGTATATCATTAACAAATGCGAGACAACCTATCGATAATGAAAGTAGGTTTCAAGGCATTGGATACATTCTTATAAGTGTGAATAAAGGTGCTGAGGTCGAACACTTGAAGAATCCATCTATCAGGAGACATTGATGTATTCCCAACTATCGATGGTGGGAGAACCTACCACTGATGACTGCAAGCCTCTAGATACTCATAAGACTCTAGGCCTTGTTTCCATAATAGATGATTTGAAGTTGATGGAAGGAGACCCGTTTAAAGGAGAGCATTAAGGAATCACTCATCAGTCAACACGAGGTACAAAGAAATAGCTTGATGATTTGGAGGAACTCGGATGAAGAGGATGTTCATGAACCAACGACCATGTGCATCTGTCAAATGAACCAGATGCAAGTAGTGCATGAAAGAGACCCTCTAAATAGTATCCAATAAGGAAAACTTCCAATAAAGGAGAGGAAACCAGCAATAATGCTAATGACATCCAAGACATTGCACAAATCCCAAGGTGTGAATAGATTTCTTGTCGTTGAACACAAGAAATACCCCCCAGTCAACGACCAATGAGAAGATGTTGACTGTTGGGTTCAAGGTTACCTACCCATAATGAAAGTAGGACCAGGGTGCACGATAGGACTACAACTTCATGTGACTTTGAGACACATTGAGGGTATGGCCAACATGCAAAGTCAAGAGTTTTGAGAAATGGCCGACACAGGATTATAGACATCCTTTGAACAAGAGCATGAGACATGTGGAGGATTCTGACATCATAGAATTGATAATGAAACTTCGTGATGCTTGAGGCATCAACGAAATCTCCATAGGGACTGGAAGAATAACCAATCGGAGGAGTAAACTCTAAGTAAAGAGCTCATCTTCCTAAGTTCATACTAAACCCAAAATTTGGATGACAATGGACTCAAAAGTTTGTGCTATGTTCAAAGGCGACATGATTGCTGCCAATATGAGATAATATTCTTTTCTCGCCCGTCTTTTTTTGTTTTTTCATAGACAAATAAATGCTATGATACAAGAGAGGAAATGAATGTCGCGAGTAAGCAACTAGTTCCAACAATTGAACATACCTATGCTCAATGCAAGCAGGTGCATACAGGATATGGACACTCGGGGGAATGTTTCCTCTTAGGGTACAGTGTGTCAAGCTGCAAAGGATATAAATAAGGCTTTTCTTGGTCAGTGATGCAAATTGCTGAAGTAAATAGGCTTATAGCGAGAAAGAGAGAACCAAGAATAGGCTAAATATTGCAAACAAGAGGATGAAATGAAATTACAACTTAACTCCAAAGAATGTCCTTTTTCATAAATTTAGTCCCCTATGCCCGAAACAGTATAAACAAATACCTAGGAGAACTCTTCTAGCCACTGGTGACTAGAGTATTCCTTTTTCGAAATTATTCTACTTGGTCCGAAAAAGGGTTAAAATTACATGAAATAGATGACCTTTCAAAGCCATTTAACGAGTGTGAAAGATACAAGTTCACTCGACAATCTTTTCACTTTTTTATAGAGTCGGAAAAGAGCTTAACTAAGACTCGGTGGAAGTCCCATAGGTATAGGTTAGAATGCTTATGAGTAAGAATATGAGGTTCGAACGCAAAGTCATATTGAAACTATAAGGGACTCTCAGTCCTATGGAAAAATCTCTGCATGGGCCCCAAATGGCACAATGGTTCTATCTAGGGCACCCATGTTTGGTAAGCCTCTACTATTCACTAACGACACTTCTAGTAGCAAAAAGAAGGTTCCATGTTGCTAATAAATGGGTTTGTACCTAAGGCATGTGGATAATTATAGTCATAGGATAATGAAAAAATGTAAAATGGATTGACGACCTATCCTATATGCTGGTAAAAAAGAATACCTTCCAAATTCACGAATGAGCAATATGACGCTAGAAACCACAAAAATACCTAGACAAAACCATGAAATCCAACTCCTTCCACTGCACTATTAGTCCACTAGGTTAAAAAATTATCAAAAACTATGTAAAGTGGGTTAAAAGTTTCTACTAATAGTAAACAATAACCAATTTTACCGTACCATTTGAGTTTTTTACCCATATAGTGCATTTTGGACCAAATTTCCCATGATATTCAAGTGTTGACTGTGGGAGCTATGAGAAACGAAATTGACAACCATCTGGACCAAGTAAGTACTCTTTCCCTCCTCTTCATTTCTAGTGATTTAGAATTTCAAATTAGTCCCCATTGTTTAAGTGTTTTAAGGCCCAACTTAGGAATTAGGGTGTACGCGGGCTATAGTTCATCGGGTCGTGTATATGGAGGCATGTACGCGGGAAAGGAAAATAAAACCCATGTATTTGCATCCCTACATGTGGTTGTTCACATTGCATCCCATGTACAAGTCCACAAATTAGTTTTTTAAAGAGTTTGACTCAAAAAATGGTTTTCTTCTTGCAGGATGGTACTTAAATGGAGAAAAAGAGAGCATGAGGAAGTTGATCTTGTAGTGGAAAGAGATCCAGGGGCCCAATTAGCACTAAAAATATGTGGGATTTACAAGTTTTGGGCTCTCAAAGGAATGAAGGCTCAAGTGAGATTGCTCCAAATGTTGATGAACTTTTGGGATCCAGATACAGAGGCATTCAATCTTGATGGGAAACCATTGAGAACTGAAGTTGAGGATATCTATTTCGTTACAGTATTGTCTCATTGGGGTGAGGTGGTGAACCTCAAATCCCAGGGTGCTGGGGGTGGTATGAATATAGAGGATTACATTGCCACCCACTGTGTTGTAGGCACATAAAAAGTAGGGAGCTAACTCCCCATCAGGGAAATCGAGAACCTGAGTTTGAAGATCGTTGTTCTCATGCTTACATGGATCACAGGGTTGGCCTCATTGCACCAAGCATCAAGGCCTCTTATGTTCTATTCAGTGGATTTCTTACGATCCACAGTTTATGATTGATGCACCTCACTACTGGATAACATTGTAAGATACCAGATATATAAAATATGCAGAATAGAAATAAAATGCTAGAAATGGCAGAATAACAGTAAAATATCCAGCATAATCTTCACAATACACAAAAATGATATACAAAATAGCAATAGAAAAGCACTTCGATTCAGAAAGAAATGTTTACAGGCCTCTTCGAGGGGGCAACCTCCAGTCAAGAAGAGCTCTGTTACAATAATATCCAAGCTAGGGTTTTCATACCCTCGACCCTTATTTATACTAAAGGTGTCCATTAAGAGAAGCATCTAGAGGAAGATCCTTCTAGAAGCGGAAGCTTCTATTAGGTCTTCTTACATTCGCCTTATTCTATTTTATTGAAAGGTCTTATTAATATTGACCTTTATTACATCTGAATACATTGATCTACCTATGTGCGGGTTAGGACCTTAACATGTCCGCCCCCTTAAAAACAACCTTGTCCTCAAGGCTTGAGATGTGGAAACTGTTGCAGAATGGTAGCTGGTTCCCAAGTGGCATCTACTGGAGTCATATCTTCCCACTGTACTAGCACTTCCTTGATGGTTTTCTGACGCACGCGATGCTCTCGTTGGTTCAAAACTGCTTCTGGTTGTAGCCAAATGGATCCTTCTTCAGCTAATTCTGGAAGGTTGGTTTGAATTTGGCACCTGGTTCCAATCACCTTCTTCAAGAATGAAACATGAAAAACAGGATGTAGCTTCGACTGACTGGGTAGAGCTAACTGATATGCGACTTGTCCCACCCGCTTGAGAACTGTGTAAGGGCCATAAAATTTGGGTGCTAGCTTCTGACACTACTCGGCCTTGAGGGAAGTTTTCTTATATGGTTGCAGTCTCAGAAACACCTGATCCCCTTCGACAAATTGACGTTCCGAGCGACCTTGATCTGCTTGTTGCTTCATTCTATTCTGGGTCATGACCAAGTTCTCTTTAAGGGTACGAAGGATATCCTCTTGGACTGTAAGTTTTTGGTCAACCGCCTAGACCTTCGAGGTACCCGGTAAGTATGAGAGAACTGATGGTGGCTTATGTCCATACACTGCTTCAAAAGGAGTCATGTGAGTGGCTGTATGGTATGTAGTGTTGTACCACCATTCGGCGAGGGGTAACCATTGAGCCCACTGGTGTTGTCTTTTAGAGGCAAAGCACCTCAGATATGTTTCCAAACACTTATTGACGACTTCTGTTTGACCATCTGTTTGGGGATGATAAGCTGAGCTGAGATGCAATTGGGTACCTTGTAGCTTAAACAGTTCTTGCCAAAAATTGCTTGTGAAAGTTGGGTCTCGATAAAAAATAATAGTGTTTGGCATGCCATGAAGCTTGAAGACCTGATCCATGAAAATTTGAGCCACCGTGGATGCAGTAAATGGGTGGTGAAGAGCACAAAAATGAGCATACTTGGAAAGGAGATCCACCACCACCATGATGACTGATTTATTCCCCG
>ML778123.1:1324891-1351585 GCA_009831015.1 Picea engelmannii | reverse complement strand
ATACCACAAAACTTTCATTTGGGTCAACAATCTTTAACACAAGCGCACTAGTAAGTAATTCCTTCAACAGATTAAAATTCTTTTCACACTTGAGTGTCCATTCAAATTTAGTTCCCTTCTTTTCCAAAGAAGTGATAGGATGAAAAATATTAGAGAATCCTACTATGAACCTTCTGTAGTATCCAGCTAATCCCATAAAAGATCTGACATCTGACACATTTCTGGGTGTTGGCCATCCTCTAATGGCTTCGATCTTCTCTGGATCTATTGCTATGCCCTAATCTGAAATAATGTGTCCCAAGTAATGGATCTGCTTTTAATAAAAAGAACACTTAATCAACTTGGAATGCAACTAATGTTATCTCAGTACTTGCAATACCAATCTTAAGTGATGTTCATGCTCCTCTTCAGACTTAGAATAGATAAGTATGTCATCTAGGAATACTATGACAAACTTGTCCAAATAATTTCTGAATATGCCATTCATTAAGCACATGAAGATAGCTGGTGCATTGGTCAGTCCAAATGGCACCACTACAAATTCATAGTGCCCATACCTAGTCCTAAGGTTGTCTTATGAATGTCTTCTTCCTTGATTCTTACCTGATGGTGTCTTGCCCTCAGGTCAATTTTTGAAAATATATTTTCTCTTCTTAGCTGATCAAAGAGGTCATCAATTCGAGGTAGAGGGTACTTCTTCTTTATAGTGTACTTTTTTAGCCGTCGAAAGTCAATACACAGCCTCAAGGTTCCATCCTTATTTTTGAAAAAAAGTATTGGTGCTCCCCAAGGTGAAACACTTGGATGAATGTACCCTTTCTTCAACAATTCCTCCAACTGCATTTGTAATTCCTTTAACTCTGGTGTGCTCATTCTGTAAGGTGTTTTTGACACCTGGGAAGCTCCTGGTACTAAATCAATTGAGAAATATATCTCCCTTCTTGGTGGTAATCCGGGTATTTCTTGGAATACATCCTCAAATTCTTGTAGTACCGAGAAATATTCAAGGCTTTGCCTCTTTGTATTATCTAGCTCTTCCACATGAGCTACATACAATTGACATCCTTTCCTAAAACATCTTTTCAACTATAAGGCTAAAATCTCCCTTATAGAGATGGGTCTTGGAACTCCTCTCACAGTGATCTATTTTCCATTCCCATCAAGGCATGTAAATGTTTTGTTATGACAATCTAGGACAACATGATGCTTTTCCAACCAATTCATCCCAATCAAAACATCATAAGACCCTAATGGTATGATATTTAGATCAGTACTAGTATCCATGCCATTAAGACTTATGGAACAACTTCTGACCATATCATAGATTCTTCTTTTGGTTCCAATGGCTAACTGAACCAAACTTTCCTTTCCAAGTTTAATTTTCTCCAAATGTAGTCTATCCACTATCTTAGGATCAATGTAACAATGAATTTATCTTGAATCAATCAAAATAGCAACATGATGATTATGATCTTACCTTCCACCTCGATCATATTGGACTGGTACTCTTCTTATTGATCATTTAAAGATGCATATATTCTTCCCATATCTTTGACTATTGTAGCCTCTTGGATTTTGTGCACAAACTTCACTCTGTCTTTTCTGTGTGGGAAATACTTGTACAAGAGATCTTCCTTGCATCCCCAACACTGGATTGGTGGTCTTCCCCTTTTTCCCAAGGAATCTTCTTTCCTGGATTCCCCCTTAGCATAATGTTCTTGATGATTCCTACTAAGCTCATTCCTATTGAAGGGAGGTTTGAATCCTTTCCTCCTCTGATCAAAATTCTCATTTTTCTTGTCCTTCCAAGATTTCTACAGGGATTCTCTTCCTTGGCCTTGCTCATACAGGTATTTATCCTTTTTGATGGCCTCAGTCAAGGTCCTGGGTTCATCATACTTGATATTTTCCTTATAAAAGGCTGACAATCCACTTAGAAATATCTGTATTTTCACTTTCTCATCACCAATGAACTTAACATATTTTAACAATCCCAAGAACTTCTTCTCGTACTCTGCCATAGTCATGCTTCCCAACTTGAGTTCAAAGAAATCCCACATTTTCTTGTCATATAAATTCTCTGAGAGGTACTCCTTATGGAAGTACTTATTGAACTGTTTCCAAGTGATCCAGCACATTGCAACTTTCCCATGTGGTAAGTGGAAATCTTGGCTTCCAGGTTTGATGAATAGTTATGCAACTGGAAATACCTTCTGAGCCCAAGCAACCAATGTTCAACATCGTCTTCCCTTTCTCTTTCACCATCGAAAGAAGGTGTCTTGAGATTCCTCATCTCTCCTTGCAAACTATCTACCTCTTGCTTCCTTCTTTGTTGTCTTACAAGGGACACCTCTGGATTGCTTACGAGATCTTCCGATGCATAAAAATTTCTTTCTGAGTGAGGACGTGAATGGTGCCCATGAGCTCTGCTAGCACTTCTAGAATAACCAGCTTTTCCACGAGCATTTCTTCTTTCATGACACCTACCTCCTTCCTCTTGTCTTGAGTTTGATCCCTTCTTCATTTTCCTCTGCAACTGATCCAAGATCTACAACACTTGAGAATTGATATAAATTCACTCTCTCACCAATCTCTCATTGTCTTCTTTGTAGCTCTGCACTTCCATCTTCAGGCTTCTTACCGTTTCTATTAAAGTTTCCTGCTCTCCTTTTCCCCTGCATCTGTTGGAATCTGTCTCTACATTACCGACTCTGGTATTCTGGCCTTCAACCTCCTTATCATGACTGGAGGCTCCTCCGCCCTCTTCGATTTCCTCAATATGCATCCTGAGATGACGTTCTTAAGTCCTTTAATTCTGCAAAATGTGCAAGTGACCATTTTTTTAGAATTATGCATATGATAAACAAAATTGCCAAACGATGCTACAAGTCTCTTTTTTTTGTTCATGGAGATCATATTCCCATTCTCCAAAAATAACAGTGTCCTGTTATCCTTGGCTGACACATAATTTCATCCTGTGCAGGCATTTACTTCAAACCACTTCCCAGGTGACCACAATTAGAAACCGCAGCTAAATCCTTCCTTAGAAATTTTCTGTCTCGAGGACAACCAATTTGGCCCTTAGCCCTCCTTCCCTCATCTCTCAATATGCATGTGACCATGGCCATGACCCTGTGCTTAGATGAGAAAGCGCTTGTCCAGAGCTTCAAGACTTTCAACTAGGACCATATCAATGGTCCTCATCCTCTTTCACGATCAACGATCGATATCCACTTCGGGACTTCGCGCTTAGGAAGTTTCAACTTTTTCTGCTTGCTTCCTTCCGGAACGCTTTTACCTGGAGTTCATGATATTTCGACGCGTGTCCTCCCATAGATCAATAGTTATGAATCACTTTAGCTCTTCAGGATTCTGAATTTTCAAACTTTCCTCCTGCACTTTCTCCTCGAGTGCTTTCACCTGAAGTCGACGATTCGTCGATGGGTGTCTTCTGGAATCAACAGTCGATATGTGCTCCGGCCTTCGGGATTTTTTGACCCAACGCAACCTGTCATGTCTTTCTCCTATGGAATGCCCAGTCTCTGGACTGCACGACCTGTCACGATGTGGAAAAATACTGGAAGTAGACACGTGGCCTAATCAGGTGGGTGACGTGTGTCATGTTCTAACCGACCTTTCAATACTCCAATTGCTCAAAACTTACTGACATGTGGCACAAATCCCATGTGTCCACGTCATCCTGAGTGACGTTCACAAGCCACGTCACTTTGGGAATTCCAGGGTCCACATCACCTCTAGGTGACATCATCGTGCCCCATCACTTTGGCACTTCGGGAGCTTCCTTACTAGCACACTTCCAATTTTTCCAAACTCTGAATTCCTAAACTGGCCAATCTGTCGCCATGTGTCCTCCTGGATTAGATGACTAAGATTCACTTTGGGTCTTCACCCAGAGTTCATGAATCTTCTCCACGTGTCCTCCTCAATCTGTCGGCTATGTTTTACTTCGGGACTTCGTACTTCGGAGATATCAAACCTCAACCTTTTTTTTCAAAATGTTTTTGTCCAAAGCTCATGATCTGGTGATGCGTGCCACCCCACGGATCGATGGCTAAAATTTCTTTGGGAATTCAGACTTCAGAAATATCAAACTTTAAAATTTATTTGGCCCCATGGGATTTTATCCAAAACCCTACATCTAGTGATGCATGACTCACGACAGATCAATGGCTGAGATCCTTTCAGTTCTTTAGGTTTTGGAGGTCTCAAAATTCAAACCCCCTCCTCGCTCACTTTTTCCTGGAGCATTTTATTCAGAGAACATGATCGGTGGACATGTGTCCTCCCATAGATTGACGGTTCCTAGGCTGCTTTGGCTCTTCGGGTTTCATCACTCAAGCACTGACATGTCACATCACTACATGTCTTTTCAATTTGCGAGGGCACGCATCGATAGTTTGGAGTAATCCATTTTTATCCTTGCAATTGTCTTGACGCTGAAACATAACCCCTCAGTGAAACCATGGTTTCGATTACGGGACCACCTTGGGAAATTAACTCCCATGCAACTTGGTTCCCTACAATGCCCGCTAGCCATTGATCTCTCTCTCCAATGGGATCTGACGATCATGACCTTAACCTTTTCCTCCCTTTTCATCGAACAACCCCTGTTCACCTGTCCTCTGATCCAATGATCCCGGATCTCTCCTGATCTTACATTGGAGATCGCTCCTAAATTTGAAGGGGACGGTCATGATCCTTCAAACCCTTTTACAATGGGTCTCTACTGATCTAACTCCTGTGTATATTTTGCAACGCCATTCCTCCTAAGATTTTCACTCAACGGTTAGAGTTCAATCTGTAACCACGAGAATCTGACCAACAGACTCGGCCCAAACTAACCCAATGCTTCAACCAGAAGCTCTGATACCAAACTGTAACATCCCTAGCCAACCATAGGATGGTGTATGCTACCTGCAAGCCCACCCTTGGAATTATTTCTCATGTCGATACTTTATTTATTTATTAAGGATGCATAAGATAAGAGAATTAACGACATGCACAAAAATATCCAACAAGCATGCATATTCTAAAGATTCAATTAACGATAATTATATATACAGTGGAAATACATTCATACACAGATAATAATATCACAACAGAGAGAACTTATCTTTATGAAAGATGACACCAACTGGCTGCAAACCAAGGATGTTCCATCCAACCATAGACACTTGTTGGCAGCATGCCGAAATGGGAAAGAAAGCGTGCACGAAGAAGAATGACAGCTGGAAGAGAAATCGTGGGAAAGAAAGCGTGTAGGAGGAAAGCGACAACTGGCAAGAAGCACAACACGCGCGCATGCAAGGAGGCAATAGCTGGAAGGAAGAAGCGAATGCATGCAGAGAAGGAAGACCTGATGATTGTAGAGTTAGGGTTTTTGGTAAGAGTTTTTGTGTAAATGGCTGAAGAGCCCAATATATATAAATATAGGCAAGCAGGTATCAAAGAGAGGTTTGGAGATTTTGTGAAGGTTGAGCTTTATTACTGTTGTAGAGTTGAACTCATTTTATGTAATTTTTTGATAAGAGAACTGGTAACGAGTGAGATAAGCGGAAGGTAGACATCGAGGATCATATCGCAAGTTGAGGATCCTAGTGCAATCTAGTTTGCCTCACAAAGATCTTACCGGTCTAAGGAGAATTGTAAGCACGAGGCACGAGAACTGCAGAACTACCATAATAAGAGAGCCAAGAGCCAAATCTTTGTTGACGTAGCCTCGGGATTGGGTGAACCATGGTAATACCCATGTAATGTGATGAATGCATGGATATCTCTATTTACTTTTGTTAGTTAAAGGCTGAATGCGATGAATGAATGAGTTATTATACTGTTTAGTTCATTGTTGTTGTGCTATTAAATCCCGAAGGTCAGATAACAATAATTTGTAATACAAATCATAAGTAATGGCTCAGAACGCATACCCTCTATCTCCTACTCAATCCTAGGCTATAAACACCTAAGTCTTATAGACACCCATAAAATCTATCTCAGGTGAGACTGCACAGTGCATTTTGTGTGTTGTGTTGCCTTCTGGTTCACCAGAAGGGCCGATAGTTTTAGGCTTTGTTGGTACCCTAAAATATATGAACCCCAGGTCAGTAGAGTAGAGCTACTTGGTAGGTTAAAACCAACAAATGGTTCTGTTTCTATTGTAAGAGGAACAAGAAAGGATTGAGTAGATGAGATAGAACACATGTGGAAAAAAATGATCGAAACTAGCAGACCGCTGAGTCACTAGAAGGGAATGTTAAGACCGTGGAACCCCACAAAAGAAGAAATCGAAGGCTAGTTGAGAACTAAAGAGCTAGAGTTTGCCCATAAAGATAATAGAAACCCTAGCCCGATGCCTCAAAAATATATGGATACTAAGGTGTGTACGGATTTACACAAGTCTTTTTTGTGATTTTCCTCACCTATTGCAGGAGTGGATACTACGGTTGAAAGATAACCATGTGACGAACCGGATCCGACAGCTAGATTGGAACCCAATACAGATTGACCAGTTACAACAGGTGAGCAACAAATTCACCCGCGCAGTCGAATTTTGGCTTGATAGTATTTGTGGCATGCTTCATCATAGAATTTACAGTTGACACAGCGAAGTCATATAACATGGGAGAACATGAATTTCTACGTGGATCGCATGGCAGGTACATTCGATCACTGTATACTTCGATTAAAATATTTCTATATAACAAAGGTGTAATGACGATGGAAGTAGACAACTAAACTTCCCTGCGTGCATGGGGGAAGGGGGGAAGCACTGACAGAGGGAAGGATAAATGGTTGAAGGAGAGGATAAAGGCAAGAAAGAGGAGGAATTCTTGGACTCGATCTTGATGGATGACGACCAGCTTAAGTGGATCTTGGTGTCACCTGGAATGACGCGTAGTGGAGTACCCTACCAATATAAGGTGAATACCAAGAAAAGAGTTGTAGCCATGAGGGAGGGCTTGCCAAGTGATGAATAAGAAGTAGAGGATCTCCGGGATATGGAGTAGATTGAGGAAATCCTGCACACAACCTATGAGAGGAAAACAAGAGGCCCAAGGAAAGGAGGAGAAGATAACCATCCTTTCCATATTAATGTCAATGTAGAACCCATAAACCCATGTGTGACTAATACACCAAAGAGAACATCACTGTGTAGACAACTGAAGTTCAGAGGAAGTCCGATAGTGAGAAGCACATCTACCACAGGAGAAGCAACTGGAGGAGCCAGTTCAAGTAGTACTAGTCAAGTATCTACACCACGCGGTGGAGGTAGCAATTCAGTATTTAGAATGGCAGGACATGACTCCACGATCAGATTACCAGAATTCCGAGGAGAAGAAGAAGAAGACTCGAAGAATCATTTGTTCATTTGTGAAAAGATATGGGAGGCAAAACAGATCATGGATGAAGATACCAAAGTTGCACAGCTAGCGATCACACTAAGAGACTTTGCACTAGACTGGTACATCAGTCTAGACACAAGTAGTACTCCTGGGACGACGAGGACACTGGCAGACATCAAGAAGCTACTGATTAATGAGTTCCAGAAGTCGAGCTCAGAGGACCAATACATGAATGAAATGATTGATATTTGACAAAAACTAGGAGAGTCAGTATGGGAGATTGACCAAATATTTAAGCAATTGAAGGGAAAGTTAAAATACCTTATGACCGAGATGCAACACCGGCATCTGTTTGTCAACTCACTACTCCCACACCTAAAATAACCCTTATGACAACAAAATTTTTAGACACAGGACGAGGCACTACAGGAAGCCTTGCAGCTGGAAGAGAACCAATACCAATAGATGGACCCTGCCATTGAAGAATTGAAGGAGTATTTGAAGAACCTCACATTTCAGTTGAATCAGAACAAGAACAAGGACAAACGAGAAGTTGTTTGGTGCACCACATGCAAGACAAAAGGACACCACAAGAATGAATGTCCAACATTCACATAGTATATGGCAACATGCATGCCAAACCCACTCCCACAGGGAGGATTATGGTGTGAAATATGCAAGAAATTGGGCACGACCTTATCACTGCACGATGATGCATAAGTAGCACACAGTTCCCAAGAATTCTTATTGCACTTTTTGTAAGTCCGTAGGCCATGATGAAAAAGATTGCAGAACTATGGAGCTGATGTAGGAGAGAACATCAAATGCCTACAAGGTATAGGCCAAAATGATGATTGGGCAAGCAACGCCATAGTTCAATCAAGCCCCAACTCCATACAATACTGCACAACAATAGTACAACACTGCGCAACAACCATACAACAATACACAACCACAGTACAACCCGGTGCAACCCCAGTATAATACCATGCAGTACAACCAGGCTCCACCATATAATGCGCTGAGAGGGGACAGTGTAGGCTATTGAGGAGGAGGATGAGCCGGAGGAGGTTTTGGATGTGGAAGAGGACCAGTCACATGTCACAATTTTTAGCAACCAGGACATTATGTAAGGGAATGCCCACTTCCGCCAACAACTTGTATGTACTGTCATGCATCAGATCATGAGACAGAGGAATGCCTGACACTGTTAGTAAAGAAACAGGAAAAAAGGAACCAGAACAACTAGAATGTTCAATGGATTTCAGCCGAAGCAAGGGAGGATGGACGAAATGTCAACATAGTCACCCGTGGAGGAACGAAGAAAGGAAATGACATATCCCAACAAGAACCTACATAGAACTAGTGGGTAAGGAAGAACACTGAACCAAGGAAGTAGTTCGATGTGCCCAAAGAAAAGGATACTTTTAAGAAAGCCAAACGAGAATTTTGGAAGAAGGACACATCGTTGACTTCCACTACGCAACCATCCCACGAAGCCCCAGAATACGAAATGTCACCATCATTGGATCATACCAAAGGAATGTCACTCAAGGGACAAGTAAGTACTATCAAATACTTTTTGTAGTCATGCATCAAAATATTAAGTGATCCTTCATTTGTGAAAATATTGCAAAACATCTTAGAGAAATGTAGCAACGAGACATAACAAAATCTAGAACCAAAGATTGTCAATCACATACACACAAGGAGAAGAACAAGTAGGGAATTCAAATTGAATGCCAACATTGGGGATTTCAATATGGGAGATATCATACTGGACCTAGGATCCAAAGTAAATGTACTACCCAAGAAAACCTGGCAATGCATAGGAGAACCAACCTTGGGATATTTGAATGTCCAATTAAAACTAGCGAAATGGCACACAGTCCTACCAATCGAAAGGCTAAAGGGCATAATAGTAGATATTGATGGTGTGTGCACCAAATCAGATTTTGAAGTCATCAAAATAGTAGATGGCACAACACCATACCTGACACTACTCGGTCTGGACTGGGCATTTGACAACCAGACTATAGTTAATTTGAAGACAAGAAAAATGACATTTCAATCCGGAGATTACAGGATTATAGCACCACTAGATCCATCAGAAGGGGAAAGGTTTGTAGAACCCATTTGCCTAGACTTAGAGGAAATCGACCAGTTATACAGAAAAACTATGTGCAAAGAGGATTATGTAAACCCAACTGCAGACGGGGTACTCAGTTGGCGCAATATTACTACATGCGTTGCGGATTCAGACACCAGGTTAGAAAACTGGTAGCAGAGACTGCATGAAGTATCCATGAGAAGATGTGCAAGAAGATGGATAGGCATAGAAATCGCAGAACCACCTAGTTTCCATGAACTTAATGATTTGGAAAAATTCTTGACACAATCTGAAGATGAAGTATTAGAGAACCAGAGGCTACTAGCACTAGACTTAGCACTCAAGGCCACACCCACCAGATGGTGGGGTGCACAGAAGGAGACCATCACAAATTGGTACCAATGTAAGAGGCTAATGTGCATAAGGTTCGGCGCAACACAAAAAAACAACAAACAACAGAAATATGAAGGATTAAGGACACCAACGAAACACTTGATGAAGTGCGAAATGTGGTGGAAATTGACACCACCAGAGGAATGGCCTCACCACTTTATTCATACATTAGAAGGCATACCAGTGAACTGGTATACAGATCAGGAACTACGCAAAGGAACTACAACATGGGAGACATTGCAGCAAAACTTTACCACCACTTTCTCATTCGATCATGAGAACCCCAACATAGACACAGCTCTGAAATGAATCAGAGGAGTCATATTCATTGAGGAGCCAGAAGTAGAACTTATTACCGAAGAGCAGCAGCGAAATAAATAGACAGTCAAGGAACTACTGTCATGTTACCAGGTACAAGAGGACATACCGGACAAAGAGAACCCACACGACATTCAGATTGCATAAGTAGAAGGTGACAAAGACGTGAAGGGACCACAAATAGAATCTGAATTTATTTCCGTGCCAATCAAGGTAAAGAAAGTTAACATCGTTACAATGGAACATCCCAAAATGGACAACATTGGATACTACTGGGATGACCCAATAGTAGAAAGCATTACATAATTGTTGCGCGAATACGACTTATTTCCTACAACATTTACAGAGATGAAAGGTATAGCAGGCGAACTGGGAGAAATCAAAATACCTCTCAGACCTGAAGTGAGACCGATCAGACAATGACCATATAAACTGAACCCTATATATAAACAAAAGTTTAAAGAGGATATTGACCGAATGCTTGAAGCCGGCATAATCGAGCCAGTCGAGGAATCAAAATGGATAAGCCTGATGGTCGTACATGACAAGAAACAAGGAAGAGGAATCATGATATGCGTCAACTTGAGTAAGTTGAACGATGCATACCTACATGACCCATTCCCTACACTGTTCACAATGAAGTGCTAGAGAATGTGGGGGGACACGAAGCATACTCATTCACCGATGGATTCTCAGGTTACCATCAGATTAAGATAGCACAAGAGGATAGATACAAGACCACATTCGCGATGGAATGGGGATCTTACCAATATACAGTCATGCCCTTTGGACTGAAGAATGCACCAACAATCTTCTCCAGAGTGGTTATCGCAACATTTAAAGAATTCATCCACCGGTTTCTCAAAGTATATCTGGACGACTTGACAGTCTATACGCTTGATACTAGAGCGATGCAGACAGTGTCAGATATCATTGAACATAAAGAAATGCATATTTGGAACACCATTTGGGATACTATTGGGCCATATAGTATGCAAACATGGGCTATTGGTCGATTCGGAAAAGGTTGCCATCATCGTTAATTTACTAGCACAAAAAATAGTCTGTCAGCTATGAGCGACGTTAGAACACACAGGATACTATAGGAAATTTATCAAAGGATATGCGTAGATCACAACACCAATGGAAAAACATCTAAGGAAGGATACAAAGTACCAATGGAATTATGAGTTTCAACACAGTCTGGATACCCTGAAGGAAAAGATGGTCACAACACCAATATTAGTATTTCTAGACTGGGGAAAGGCCTTCCATGTGCATGTGGATGCATCAATGATAGAACTAGGAGCTATCTTAGCGCATCCAAGAGAAAGAGACTTGGATCACTTGATAGAATTTGCAAGAAAAAAATATCCGACTCTGAATAGAACTATAACACAACGGAAAGAGAAGGCCTAACTATGGTTTATGCACTTCAGAAGTTTAGACACTACTTATTGGGAAAAAAAATTAATATGTTTACAGATCACTCAGCCCTAAAGTACCTAGTCAAAAATCCAGTGTTGGGGGGGGGAATCTTCTGATGGTTACTGTTATTTCAGGAATTTGACTTCGAAGTAATTGTCAAACCAGGAAAACTAAATGCAAGCCTTGACCACCTATCACGGGTCACAAATGTAGAAGAACCCACAAGGTTAGAAGACAACTTTTCGGATGCACAACTATTCTTGGTACAAATTGTTGATGACTACTTTGTAAAGATCATCCAGTACTTGAGCACAAGTACCGCACTGCAAGAGTATACCACTACGTAGAAGAATAACCTGGTAGTTAGCATAACTGACTATCAACTGATCACAGGACATCTATATAAAATGAGCGCAGATAACATTTTACGAAGGTACGTGCTTGAACATGAACGACCAAGGATTTTATCAGAAGACAATGAGGGATTGGTAGGAGGACATTATGTAGGAAAAGATACCACAGAGAAGGTACTCCACGCAGGACTATGGTGGCCAACGATCCATAGGGAATCGAAAGAATACTGTCAGGGATGCGATGTCTGTCAAAGGGTAGGAAAACCCAACATAAGGGATGAGATGTCGTTACGACCGCAAGTGACACTACAGGCATTTGATAAATGGATAATAGAGTTTGTGGGACCTATTAACCCACCAATGAAAAGAATAGGGGCAAGATACATCGTCACCGGGATGAAATACCTAACAAGATGGGTGGAAGCTGCACCAGTAAAGGGATGTAGTGCAGAGACCGCTGCACACATTTTATTCGAACAAGTAATTACTAGGTTTGGGTGCCCAAGAGTTCTGATGAGCGATCAAGGAACGCATTTCATAAATAGCACCATTTGCATGATGCTCAAAGAATTTGAAGTTCACCACCAAAAAAGCACACCGTATCATCCACAGGCAAATGGCATAGTAGAAGCCTTCAACAAAGTTCTAGAGGACTCATTGACAAAGATCTGTAACATCAACAGAGATGATTGGGACCTCAAAGTACCAGTAGTATTATGGGAGTATAGGATGACATGTAAGAATTTGACAGAGCACACACTATTCAAACTCATCTACGACCAAGAAGCAGTAGTTCCATTGGAATTTTTAATACCCAGCTTACGCGTAGCTGCTATCACACAAATGATAGAATGCGAGACGATACAGGAAAGGTTGCATCGGCTGTTAGCAATGGAGGAAGACCGAATCCTGGCAGGATTCCATCAACAAGTGCAGAAAGCCAGAGACAAAGCATGGCACGATCGACACATTAAGAAGAAGACTTTCACGGAAGGAGATCTAGTATTTCTCTATGACAACAAATCATTTCAGCACCCAGGAAAGCTGAGAATGCATTGGTTAGGACCATACAAGGTAAAATCTATAACAGATGGTTGATTTGTATAGTTAAGAGATCTAGCAGGCACAGGCCTTCGAGGAATGATCAACGAGAGCTAGCTGAAGCTGTACAAGGACAGTCGACCACAAACCACGCAGTAATAAAAAAAAAAAGAGAAAAAACTGAAAAGTCATGATAGAGCCACAGGACTCTCAAAACAATAATGTAGTAAAGGAAAGAGTAACGGTCACACGCCTAATACAAATGAGTGGGAAACGAAAAGTTAGCAAAAGTAGGACAATAGGACAACACAAAGTGAAATTAAGGCATGACAAGGACTGATGGAATGTCACATTAAACACGCCAACTGGAAATGACTAGAGAAGCATAATGGAAAGTATGAAACTGCCACACATGCATTGAATCCACAGTTATGGTGCATCAATCGCATCATGGAGGAAGTGTCTTCGATAAGCTTCAGCACAAGCCCATACAACATGCGAGCATAGAAGCAACTTGTCTATTCGTGAAAGAAGAACACAGAGAGAGCAACAACATTTCGAATGAACAGAGCGAGATCACAGTCCTTTACAGATAGTAGATGTTCAACACTCACCACTATGGCACCACCGAAGTCTGTTGAACTAGGCTCGACCACCAGGCCGACCAAAGTTCAAACTAGGTCACGAGGACTACTGGAAGAAAACAAGAAACAACAACTAGAGATCGTCGATATCGATGGTATCCCATCCCCAAAGATACCACTAGTGAGCCCTACACTGATATTGGAAGAGATTCAGTAGCCACAACCAGAGGAATGAAAAGAGGATACACAAGAAGAACCACAGGAACCTCCGAATGAAGAAGAGGAACCTCAATAGGAAGTGCAACCAGAAAGCACCAAACCAGCCACGGAAGGTAATGATATGACAAAGAATCAAGGATCAAAAGGGAAATCCGATGAGTCATAGGTACCTAACCTTGGCCAACAAACAGAAGAGACCATGGGAACTACCTTGGCTTGGCCAGAATGGCTTACATGGTAGCAAATAGGAATTGTTGGAACTTTGTACCAACCACCACAACAGGAAGACAAAATTATGATACCGAGCTCACCTCATAATAAAATGACAACAAAAATTGTGCTACCACACATACCAGAGGGAGTATAGGTAGAGCCACAGTTACTGGGTCACGTTGGGAAGCTTAAGTATTCCAACCATGATGTCTCAGATGACACTAAGTACCCAAAAATTTCACCCAGAGTGTTTATGCAGAACATAGTGGTCAACCAACTTGGAGAAACAATCATCCAGCCACATCAGTGGGTAGTTGGAATGGACCGAATCGACATTTTAGGACTGTTACAACTCCCACACATTGGCAACAATATGTAGTTTTTTCTATGAGACAACAACCCAAGGGAGTGAGATATCGAGTACTGAGATTATGACCACAGACCACACAGAAGAGGGACAATGGAATCATATTTGAATCATACCTACGGGATATGCATGAAGCTATTAACTAGTCATGGAGAATAATACCAAAAGATGTCGCATGATATGGGAACATCGCTAACTTCTAGTCAACACGACAAGCCATGTGGATACAACCAAGGCAGTATCCCAATAAATAGTGGCTATTGATGTGCCACTGCATCACAAAAGGTGATATAGACATGGTCATCAAAGAATGGCCTGCTGAATGGAAGATCCCATCCATTCCAGGGGAAGTACCTGAAGGACCCGCAGAAGGAGAGGTACTTTTCTCTTTACCTTGAACTGTTGTTGCATCACCAAAGTTGTTGAACCACCGGCTGAATGTAGGTGGAAACAAAGCCTCCGCACAAACCAGTTCCCAAGAAACCAAGGACGGGCCAAAAGAAACCAACTCCAGCAAGCGAAGGGTTGAAGCAGACAGGAACCCAGAAGGGGCAGAAAGAGACCAATGAACAGCAAAAACAAGCCAAGGGAATGCAGGAGACCTCCCCAAATCCCATTGCACAGGAGGCCGGGGGAAATAAGAGACCGACTGAACAAGCCGCAAGCACGCGCAAGAAATCAAAGGCACAATGAGTGTCACCAGACCTGACGATCATGAAGGACGATGGAGAAACAATCACCATAATGGTCCAGGATTGTCTAGCGGAAGACATCAACCACGCAACAGATCACATGGATAATCTAAAGAAAGAGATGATAGAAATAAGACATCTCCTCAAGACACTTGGAGAAGCCCAGAGATTAAGTAGCAGTAGAGGCATAGAGTAGTCGACAACACAAACCAACGAAAGAGAAGAGATCGAAGAATGAGACCCAACCCTCCCAATGCCACACACAAACACAACGATCCACATAAAATTGAGCATGTTGCAAATGGATGAAATAATGGGACAGACACCACTGAAGGATTTGGACCACATTCAATTGGTATTGACATGGATGCCGTCAAGGGAACTACACAAATTATAGGTTAGCGTCGACCACAAGATGCGGTCTCAGGCACATAAGAACTTAGTCGAGCTACATAAAGAAACAAAGAAGTGGGAAGTGCTGGAAAAAGAGTACGAGTAGGGAAAATCCGAAACTCAGAAGGATATGGAACACATGAATGAATTGGAATGCAAAGTGGGAGAAATTTTTGGGAAACTTCCAAACACCGTGGAGGGAAACGAACTCCCAGGCACAGAAAAGATCAACCAGATTGCGCAGGAAATTGCGCAATACCAGAAGGAGATCGGGGATCTCTAAGAACAACTAACACTAATGAATCCACCAATAGTAAAGGAGCAAAGGAGGTAGGAAACAACAATGAAAATACATGATATGGAGAAACAGGTTAGCATAGCAGTTGACTTGCTCGACAAAGCAACGCAACTTTGGACAAGACTAGAGGAGGATCCATAGGTTCAACATTGGGACATGGAAGAGTAAAGGATCAATGCAGTGATATAAGAACTCAAGAAGAAGCAAAATATCATACCGATTCCAGAATGAGTAAAGGGGACGAAAGAGTTGAAGAAGATGCATGCAGAACTCATCACTACGCAAACACATAAAGAGGATTGACAGGCTCAAATAGAAACGTTACAGGGATAGGTAGCAGAAGTACTTGCATAGGCATAAGCGGATAGAGCACAGATGGTGTAGACCCAGTCAGAATGTGTAGGACTACTGAGTGACGAAGTGGCTGTTTAGGTAGTAGAAACCATTAAGGAGAAGACTGCACAGGCACTGACAACAACATCAGAGCTAAGGGAAAAGTTCTAGATGATCACTGAAGAGATCGAGGTAGCTCAGAAAGATTAGGTGACTCAAGATGAGTCACATGTCAGTGTTGGGGGCTTGTTGGCAACAGGTTTAAATGGGAAATAAAGTGTACATGAATAAGAATGACAGCTAGAAGAGAAATCGTGGGAAAGAAAGCGTGCAAGACGAAAGAGACAACTAGAAAGAAGCACAACACACATGCATGAAAGAAGGAGGTGACAAATGGAAGGAAGCAACGAACACATGCAGAGAAGGAAGACCTAATGACAGTAGAGTTAGGGTTTTTGGTAAGAGTTTTTGTGTAAATGGAGGAAGAGCCCGATAGATATAAATATAGGCAAGAAGGTATCAAAGAGAGGTTCAAAGATTTTGTGAAGGTTGATCTTTACTACTGTTGTAGAGTTGAACTCATTTTATGTAATGTTTTGATAAGAGAACTACTTGTAATGAGTGAGATAAGAGGGAGGTATACCTCGAGGATCAGATCGCAGGCTAAGGAGCTTGGTGCGATCTAGTTCACCTCACAGAGATCTCACCGATATAAGGAGAATTGTAAGCATGAGGTGCGAGAACTACAGAACTACCATAATAAGAGAGCCAAGAGCCAAATATTTGTGGACGTAGCCCCATGAGGGGGTGAACCTTGGTAATACCTATGTAATGCGATGCATGCATGCATATGTTTGTTTACATTTTTTAGTAAAAGGATGAATGTGATGAATGAATGAGTTATTATACTATTTAGTTCATTGTTGTTGCGCTATTAAATCCTGGATGTCAGATAACAGTAATTTGTAATACAAATCATAAGTAATGGCTCAGAACACAGACCGTCTATCTCCTACTCAATCCTAGGCTGTAAACACCTAAGTCTTAAAACCACCTATAAAATCTATCTCGGGTGAGACTGCATAGTGCATTCTGTGTGTTGTGTTGTCTTTTGTTTCACCAGAAGGGCCGATAGTTTTAGGCTTTGTTGGTACCCTGAAAGATACGAACCCCGAGTCAATAGTGCAAAGTTGTTCGGTAGGTTAAAAACAACAACACCATTGCTCCAAGTCTCAACAACAGTGTCACCTCTGAGCCAGGGATGTGAGTCCAAAAGGATGGTTCCAGAGTGTCACTTGGCTTCCCAAACTAGTCATCTCTAAATCTCTCATAGGTTTCACAACACCCACAAAAATCCAAGTACCAAGCTCTCTTATCCCTGGCTTGTGATGCCCCAAGAGAATGTACCTCCACCCTTATCTTCCAAGCAGTCCCTCAGGCAGTCCTTCTCCTTTTTACCAAGGCCTCCAACACAGCTGGTCCAGAATCTCAATGCTGGAACTCTCAAGATTCACAGTTGTGAGAAAAACAGGGCACATTCCAATGCATCTCAGACATGCGGGCCTCCAGGCACAACTGGATCACACCAGGGACCACTACAACTAACTATCCCATGGCTAATTCTTCAGCAGTTCAGTCCCATTTCCCAAGACCAAGACGCAGGTGGGGATGATTTGATGAATGGGTAGATGAGTGCATGCAAGTGCATGAGGGGAATGAATGAACGTACAGGGAAACAACGAACGAGCCATCAGTCAAACTGTGACCAACCCCACAATTAGACCAGAGGTAGGTTTAAGTAACCTCGTGGGGAAATCAAGAACCTCCTAGCCTTCCCCAAGAAGCTCCTATAATCAATCCCCTCCCTTAGACAAAAGGGTGATTAACATACGAATAAACACTTAGCCCCTGAAGCCCCCTCTCTTGTGGAATCATATTCCCCTATAACCCTAGTCCTTGTCCATCTAGCAACCAACCATGTATTTATTATTAATAATGATAAAAAATAAATTTCATGTCTTGGGCATGCTGGCCTTTTAATAACTGTTTGGGCACTCTGGCCTCTTAACATTGTAATAATACATTATTTAAAATGGGGGTTCAAAACTAGGGGTGTTATAGGTATTGAGATATTTATTCACAACCTCTACTTGTCCATTTTCCTGGGGATAATAAGGGGAAGAATGACCATGCTTAAACCCCATTGTTTATGTTAATTCCTTCATCATTTCATTCTGAAAGTGACTTCCATGATCAGTGACAATATCGCTAGGGATTTTGAATCGGGCTATAATTTCGTTGAACACGAAAAATGTTGCAATCTTACCATCAGATTTAACAATAGGCATGGCCTCTTCCCATTTAGTGAAGTATTCTATGGCCACGATAATATGTTGATGCCCCCTAACCGAAGCTGGGTTACAGTCCATAAAATTAGCCCCCCACTTAGTTAAGGGACCGATAGTGATGACGATATGAAGAGGGGATAGATGCAGGTGCATTTTCCAAGCAAATACCTGGCAAGGGCGACACTTCTTGACCTCTTCGATGCAATCTTTAAAAAATGATGGTTAAAAAGAACTGTCTTGCAAATTTTTTTGGGTTGTCGCAAGCCCAGATAAATGACCACCAGAAGCCCCACTGTGAGAGTCATTAAGAATGGACTCAACTTCCTTTTGATCCAAGCAATGATGCAATATATTATCTATGCCTCGATGATACAAAGTGTCGCTGACAATAAGGTAGTTTTTAGTTTGATGTCGTATATGTTGTCAATCGTCTCTCGATAGATGCTGAGAGAGCTTAAAGTTTTGAAGATAGATCAAAATGTCTCCATACCAGAGATCAAAAGATGAAATAAGGAAGATATGTTCATCCTTAGATGAATCAACATGGATAATATCCTCATATAATATAGGGAAGTTCGATATTAGCTCAACAAAAGCTAGTGATTTCTTGGACTTCGCCGAAGCAAAGTCGAGATCAAACTATTGCAAAATGACAATCCAATTATTATATTTTCCCCATATGATATGCCTAGTAAGGAAGTATTGAAATGGATTGACATCAACAACTACGATAGTTTTTCAAATTAATATATAATGCCATAATCTTTGAACCGCGTGTACAACAACCAAGGCTAGCTTCTCAATGTGAGAGTACTTAAGTTCAGCACTGACTAAGTTTTGACTAAGATAGTAGACAACATGCGTATGGAGCTCATTGTCCTCCTGAACCAGAACCATACCAACCGTCCCTTCAGACAGGGCGATATAAAGAAAATAATCTCTACTTTAGTCTGGAGGCTTCAACAGAGGTGTTGATACCAAGGCTTTCGTAAGAGCATCAAAGGATTCATGGGATCGCTCATCCCATATAAACAGAGTGTCCTTCTTCAAAATACACATGAAACCCTTAGTTATATTGGCATAGTTCACTATAAACTGATGGAGGAAGTTATCCTCCCCATGTAAATTCTGAAGTTGATGAATGTTGCGTGGGGGAGGAAATCAAAGTATTGCTTCAACCTTCATAGGATCCACCAAGATCCCATTCTCAGAGACTAATAAGCCTAAGAGATGTCCAGTCCTAACAAAAAAGATGCACTTGTGAGGGTTTAAATAGATGCGATAATAACAAAATCTCTCAAATTCTAGTCGAAGGTGACTAGAGTGATCTACTATCTTGTGAGAGTGAACAGTGAGATCATCAAGGTAAGCTTCGAAAACATGTTTGATATTTTGAAAAGTAAAAGGTCATGGCACATTGGAAGGTTGCTCCATCATTTTTAAGGTCGAAAGGCATTTTTCGGTATGCAAAATTACCCCAATGACAAATAAATGTTTTCTTATGTTTATCCTTGGGTTTGATCTGAATTTGATTGTATCCTAAAAATCCATCCATAAAATAAAAAACCTCGCTTCCCACACATGCATTGAGAATCTGATCAATGAAAGGTTTCAGGAAGTTGTCTTTAGGAAAAGCCTTGTTTAGGTCTCAAAAATACATACACACATAGATGGTTCCTTGTTTCTTTTTCACAGGAATGGGATTGGACACCCATTCAGGCAAAGGAACTGGGTAGATGAAACCAACATTAAGCAGTTTCTCCACCTCTGCCTTAATAACAGGGGCCTTCCCAGGATTAACAACTCTAAGGTGTTGTCGAACAGGTCTAGCATCTAGATAAGTCTTGATTTCATGTTCAAAAATGCGTGGGTCGATTCCTGGAATCTATTCATGTGACCAAGAAAACACATCACAAAATTCTTTGAAGAGATCAGTGTAGATCTGAATCTCTTCAAGTGAACAATACGCATCGATATATACATTCTCAATTTTACCAGGAACTCGAGAGATGTCGATCTTGACAGTAGGAGAAATATTCTCCATGTTTCCTTCGACATAAATTCCATGCGTATCTAGTGGAACCATGATGTGACCGACCATCTCACTCAAGGTAGATCTAAAATCGTCTTGTTCAATAATAACAAGCTCTGGGAGGAAGTAAGAGTGATGATGCATATTGTTCCATGGCCTATTGGGACCATTCATGGCCTCTAAGATGGCTTCATCCGAAGGTAAATTATTGTCAAGGAAATCATGTGAGAAAGATGGTGAGGTGGCCCATATGGGTTTGAGAACAAGATCCTCCTCGTCTATCTGCAAGGAGACAAGATCTGGGTCAGCAGTAGAGTCAAGAAAAACTTGATACACTATCTCTGTCACTGACAGTGTCATTTCCATTCCAATATGTGACTGACCTTCACAAGACATGGTCAGGGAAGGTAGGGTCCAAGGATCATTGAAATATGAAGTACGAAAAGGAACAAACCTCACTGATGAAGAAGACCTACTGGACATGGCATACATGTGATGGATTGGTGTTGTGAAATCAAAGGTACCCATGAGGGAGGAATACATTCTGACACCAATATCCTCAATTTCCTGCTAAGAATTTTCGATCATTGGGATCTACGGTCCAATTGAAGCATTAGGACTGGCATGTGCAAAGGATAACTGATCAATCGTCACTATTTTCCCTTCGTGAGGAAAACATAAAGTGCAAAAAATGGACGACATGAATGCGTTCATAGCATAAGTCCAATTATGCCCTAGAAATACATTATATTCAAGGGGTGCATCAACTACCTCGACATCCACCTCCACTGTCTTTCCACCTAACTGGACTAGAAAGGTGGGAAGAATTCCATTGGGTCGGAAAGAATGACCATCAAACATGGTCAACATAGTCAGATATTGAGAGAGGGTTGGAGAGCCAATGGCTTTCCAATAGGTTAGATACATCACTCATGTCACAACACCTTCATCGATAATAGTACGATTGATGATATACTTCAAGTATTCCACATGGATTTGAAAGGATACGTGGTAAGGCAAGTAAGGTTGAACATCCGTGACATCAAACTTGATAACCTTTCAGCCACATGGGTCTAGATATCCTAATGCAGATAACAGGGCATTCCTCTATGAATGACACATCTGAAGCACCTACAAAGACGACATGCACAAGGGGTTTGACCCAGATCCTCAACAGTCGAATAGTTCTGGGAAGCTCTAGCATTAGGGTTGTGGGTAGAGCGTTTTAGTACTCCTTTTGTAATATGAGGTTGAGGCTCTAGATTTTGTATCCTCAAAGGTGTTTCTGGAGGAGGGGGAGACTTTGGACCTGGTACAGTTTGTGAGGAACTATAATCATGAGATCGAGTGGTTACATTAATCTGAGACTTGACCATATTTATGCATAGACAATCACCTTCATGCATCGAGGGGTTTTGATTCCCACTCAACACATTTCTGATGTTAGAGTAGCTTGAGGCCATGTGTTTATTATGGGGAAATGGATTAGTTAGGACGATGGGTGGTTGATATAAGAGCCTCGTGGCTTCCTCAAGTTTGGGGAATAAGTGGGTAAGGTGATCATATGTACAAATTTTACTAGGAAACTTCACCTTCCGCTTTTATTTCTTGCCCTCACCAGCATTAACCTTCAATATATCATTGTTAGTGTCATCCTTGGTTTTATTATCATTCCTCCCACCCTTACAATTACCTTGTTCTTTCCTTTTATTCCCTCCTGGTTTTTGGTCACCATTTGGGTTGGTCGACAACTATACAAAATGCACATCCACCGACTTAGTGGGAGTGGAGGATGCATACAAATTTGGTCCTACTATAGATTGGCTTAGAGACAACTCCTTCAACTGGTTTGTCACCAAGTCTGAAGACTTAGTATTTGCAGAGCCTATAATTCCAATGGCATGAGGCCCAAGATTTTGTCTCAGCTCATAATTTGATCTCAGTGCATCAGGAAGAATTTCATATAAAATCCTAGTCTGGGCATATATGAGGTCCAGTTGTTGGGCTATGGAAATATCTTCTTCCTCATAGGTTACCCTAGATGTAGAAACATCTTTTGAAATATAAGGCAATAGGAATTTAAGGAATCATTCCAATAGAAACTCTGGAGGAATGTAGGATTTGATCAACCTCTTCTGTCTACGCCACTCTTGGATATGATCTGAGATATGGGTGGTCTTGTCTTGGGGAAAGGTAAACAAGATTTCTATGTCGGCATCATAATGAACCGACAATTGGAAGTGGTTGAGAAAGACTAAAAACATATGATTAAAATCTATGTATGTCCTCCGCAGTAGCTCAATGTACTATTTCGTTGCAACCCCCATGAGGGTGCATTGAAACAGTCTCAAATGAATAGAGTCATCATTAAGAGAATTGGATGAGATCTAAAGATGAAAAGTAGTGATGTGATCACCTGCATCCTCACCAGTCTTTCCCTTGAATTTTGAAATATCTGAAGGAAGCTTAGAATATCTGAAGGAATCTTAGTGGGGACAGGAGGCCATGATGGATCATGATGCACCGGGTCATTCATTAATATTGACAAGTCTGGAAAATTAAGCGTGGCTAGAAAAGAGAGTCGGGGTTGCGACATATGAGCCCATGCTCCCATGAAAGATTGATGCTGAGGGATTTCAGCCCATCCAGGTTTTTGGTATACACCATGGCCCTGTCCGAGAGTATAATATCCTCCTCCGAACTGATTCATAAGAGGTTGGTTGGGCACCATCCCTGTAGATATTTTATAATGAGGTTTATAAACATTTCCCCCAGCTAGAGGAGCTCCAACCTAGGGGTATCCCATAGTATGAAACTGACCTCCCCCAAGTGTAATACTAGAGGATAGAGGTGGATTCGTCATACCAGATGTATTAGTCAGAATCAGTGTAGGGAAGGAAGAAGTAAAGGACGAAATAGAGGAAGTAACTTGTCCACCCAGTTGATTACTCCATCTAGGAGCATTGAGACCAGGATTAGACCCAAAGAAAAAAAGAGTCTAACCCTTGATCAAAGTATTTTTTTGGGGAATTTGAGCTCCACCAAGTGAGAGAGGAGTATATACAGGGGCCATGCCCCGAGGTCCAATGCTAGGATTTGTATTAGTCACTGGAATGGAGGATGAAAGTTGTGATTTCATGTTTGGTATACCATAAGATAAAGGGTTAGAGGCTGAAGGTATGATCTGAGAATTATATCCAGGAGAACCAAAAAGAGACCGAAAATGGTTTGTTACTATGGGTTGAGTAGCAACCACAGGCCGAATAAGAGTGATGACAGGAACCTACGACACTACAATTGTAGTGGTTGAAGTCCTCGAAGGAGTTGCATTAACTACAATAGGTATGGGAGTTGAGGGACTCCCAATATCTTTCTGACTTGGCTCAGTACTCATACTTGTATGA
The DNA here is from genome assembly GCA_009831015.1 of Picea engelmannii. NCBI lineage: Eukaryota > Viridiplantae > Streptophyta > Pinopsida > Pinales > Pinaceae > Picea > Picea engelmannii. The sequence continues at coordinate 1,327,698 of ML778123.1, read as the reverse complement.
TCACAAGTCTAGTAGGTGGAGGTGTGTGTACCACGTTTGATAACTTTTATAAATTTTAAAAGGAAAAGACTCAAGATGCAGTGGTAAATTCAACAAACGACGAGACTGACGAGGAATCTGGTTTGGCTCCATGATGAATCAAGAATTGAGATATAGAAACAAATCCTAAGGACAATTAAAAATCAAAGAGCACACCAAAAATAAACAAAAAGGCCAAATGCACACAAACATGATATAGTTGCTAAAAAGGGGGCCTCCCTCACTAGATTAGGTATGCCTCACCCAAGAGGGGCCTGAGACTCCCTTCAAAATATCAGAGGTATCAAAATCAATTATAAGGTCCCTCGTGGGCTTAAAAATGTAGTTGGTCAGATCCCCTTGAAGAGGTGATCCTCCATAAAGGTTTTGTATTGTCCGACCCTTATCTGACTCAGGGTACGTACAGAATAACCCCTGCAAGTAATCTATGTGGCTGCCTATGTCAAGAAAATAAACCCACTACAATATAACCAATGTGGAGGCGAACAATTGTAAGTCAGGTCCACTGTATGGGTAGGGTAACAAAGCCTGAAATCTTTAAAGAACCACCTCTCAAGGAGGTAAAGGTACTAGCAAGATCCCCAAATATGAATAGATCCCCAGAAATATCTCTGACACTAAGAAGGTTTTAGAGAGATATCTCTCCAACCAACTTCGCACGACCTCATGCTTAAATCTGGTGTAAGCAGAGCCTCCTGATGTCACTAATTATACAAAGGATTTCACCATTCCATGGTTAGACACATATGTTGAGTTCAACAGCCTTGGAGAAGTTTACTCACAAAATCCTATTCCAAGGCCCCATATCCTAAGCTTGTTTTTTTACTCTGAAAAATAAAATTGTTTCTAATCAATTTTAATTAATCAACATTAATTTTAATGGCTTTGTTTACTCGAGAGATGTGGTCGTGAAACTGATGATGTTATGACTCAACATATAAAAGAAATGAATATGAATATAATGCAAAGTCCTAACTTTAAATTCTTAAAATATGATAAGATTTTCAAATGCAACTTTCAATGCAACTCTGCAATTCCAATAAGATGCAATTTTTCCATAAATGTCAAGATCAATACTAAACAACCAAAGAGAAAATGCCAAAATGAAAAATGTATATTTTTGTATTTTCAATATAAAGAAATGAAAATGCAAGGAGTGAATAAAATCTTGATATATAGACCCTACTACAAGAAAAGTAGACAATTCAATTAGGATACCAAGAAGTAAACACTCAGACCAAGATGCAAGGACAACCAATGAAAAATATGATAAGAAAGAAAAAACAACGCCCAAAAATTCAACCAAAAGAAGGTTTCCTATCACTCTGTAGGCACTCAACAGTTAGGAAAGAGACCCAAGAAGACTAAAAAACCATCAAAACTAATCCAACAAACACAAAAATCAGAAAAGAAGCCTAAAAAGTTGATGTACGTGACTGTTTAAGGAAAGCTCACGTATGTATGCATCCTATAGAAGGAAAACTCACGTATGTACGTGCATGTCAAGAGAGAACCCACATATATGTATTAAAACACTGTCTGGGCAAGGGTTAAGCCAAGAAACTCATATACAAAGTAAAAAAATGTTGTCAAGCAATCAAGCAACAAGGAAACTCAGGCTAACTAAGAGAAATCGAAGGAGAAAAACACTCCAAACCCTGAAATAGAAGATTCAATCCCCAATATGGTCGCCAATTCTATTATGAGGAAAATCACTCTATGGAAATGGGTAAACCACAACAAACATAATGACTTTAGAAATCAACTCTAATCTCAAATATGCTATATAAATGAAAATGCTAAGAAGAAAAGATAAAGAGCCTACCTTGTTCGGATGTTCGATGAAGACCACCGTTGAGCACGTGACTCAAAGATTTATACCTGCAACTTGTCCTCAACAACGAAGATACGCAATCATATGATGATAATATATAATTTTATCATATACAATAGCATGATTCATTAACATTCATAACAAATACGTCCATGGAATAAAAATTCAAATATTTGCAAGATATCAATTGGACGAGAAAATAGTATTTCTATTAAAAAATGATCAACAAAAGTGTATTAGTGACAAACCTCCGTGTCAACATGTCTCAAAATTGAGAAAATAAGTCCCTTCTAGCTGGGCCTCCACCACTTCAATCCTCCGCCAAAGGCAAGCACATATAAGAGAGACAATGAGGTTCTCCATCAAAGAGGGAAGAGCTTGGGGGTTGAACAATGTGTTCAGACTTTAAAGGAAAAAGGGATGTAGAGTCAATATGAAGTGAAAATTTCTCTAGAGTATCTTTTCTCTCAAAAGTTGAATTCTCTCTTCCTACACGACTTTGATAAGGCCCAATTTATAGCCTTCAAATGGAACTGAAGGGATGATTCATAATGTTTCTAGTATATGGAAATTCAGGGATCATGGATCTCATGACGTGACATGGAAATTTGACACAATTTTTAATTTTGGGCACAAAACCCAATGTACGTAGGTTGTAATGGTGCAACCTGCATATACACATGTTGTATAACTATTAGGGCGTGTATATGTAGAAAAATATGCTTTTTTAGATTTTGGAAGTGCAAAAAGGGACTTCAAGTCTACATAGGGAAATGGAAAGGCCTTATGAGTGTTAAGAACCAAATATCAATATAGCATAGAAAAACCTCAGAAAAAGTACTCAACGCCTTAAAAAAGAGATAATTTCAGATAATAAGCCTCTTCGAGGGGGCAACCTCCTTTTACCCCACTTAAATGTTCAAGTACAAGATGA
>ML778123.1:1280677-1321575 GCA_009831015.1 Picea engelmannii | reverse complement strand
TTTTCTTTCCTCCAATTATTGAGGTGTCAACCTTGTAGGTTGAGGTGTTTTAGAAGAAGGAGAATTGTTCTCTCTATAGATGTTAGGATTGGTCCTTCTAGTAGCCATAGCCATATTTTTACTTTCAACATTTCTTGCCACCTCAAATGCATTCTCCAATGATTTGGGTTCCCAAAGGCAAACCTCATGTTGAATGCTATCCTTTAAAGTTCCTATGAATACATCAATCAAGTGCTCATCTGGAATATCGATTACCTTTATATTCAATCTTTGGAAGTTCTCAATGTGCTCGGTAACTGAACCCTTTTGCTTGAGATTTATCAATTGGCTAAAGAAGGTATTGCTCCTTGTATCCTCATAGTGTGATATCATTTCTTCCATGAAAATTTTCCAAGTGATGAGTGATTTGTGAGAACAAAGCCATCGATACCATACAAATTGATTAGGTTCTAAATATAAAGAAGCAATTCGTACCTTTTGCGTATGTGGCACATTATGTAGATCAAAGAATTGCTCCATCTGAAGTATCCATGTGATTGGGTCCTTGCCATCAAACTTCCTCATATCAATATTAGGAACGTGGTTGGTCTTCATCCCAAAGTTGGAGTTTCTCCATTCTTGATTCACCTTCCTTGTGTCCTCATCATGAATTTCATGGGATGCATTTCCACTTTTAGGTGTCTTCTCTGTTATGAAATTTTTCAATACTTCCATGATCTCCTCTTTTAAACCATCCATCTTTGCCTCCAACTTAGCTTCCATCTCTTGTAGTTCATCTCTTGTTACTATATTCTTTTGTAAATCATTTGTGTCCCTACGAATTTCTTCACCTTCATCAAGAGTCCAAGTAAGATTGTCTGGAGGCTTATTTGGTGTAGAAGTTCGCTTTTTTGGTGGCATGTTGGCCAAGTATCACTTTTGAACCTTGATTTTGAGGTGGTTCTGCTAGACAATCTTTCTTCTGTTGTATCTCCCAAGTTTTGGCCCTTCTGGGTATGAAACTTTGTTTTATGTAGTTCTCTAATATTTCTTCTCTGCAATTCCACAGGTCTGATCAAAATTAGATGTGCCAAGTGGAATTTATGGTAACTTCCCCACAACTTGACGATTTTTGGCCTTTCCATAAGACCTCACTTGTATAGAGTTCCCCGCACAAAATAATTGATATAAAATTCTGAAACGTGTACCAGAAATACTACAGAATATCCATGATCCAATGAAACTAGTCCCACTCAATTTGGATACTCTAGGAAGAAGTTATGATTGTTTTACCTGGAACACCTTCTTGAGACTAGTCAATAGGACTAGTCAGATACCCTATCTTACACAGGGTGTATCTAAAACTTTAAGATGACCCATAAGCTGAAATTTTTACCACATATACCTTACTAATTTATGTGAATAGCCTCCAGAATTCAAGGTCTGAAACGTTACAGAAATTGTTTTATAGCGAAAATTCCACAATGACTCAGTTCAGGATGATTCCATAACCCTATCTTGTACAGGTTGTATCTCTGAAAGTGTAAGGCCTCAGGAGCTGAAATTTGAACCCAATGTACCTCGATCTGTCTAATAAATATAATCCAAGCCGTTCCTTCTGAAACATTGTAGAAAAAAAGTTATAGCAAAAATTCCAAGGTGTCTTAGATGTAGCAACGAAACCCCAAGACCTTGAGCTATGATACCATATGTTAAGAACCAAATATCAATATAACATAGAAAAACCTCAGAAAAAGTACTCAATGCCTTGAAAAAGAGATAATTTCAGATAATAAGCCTCGTCAAGGGGGCAACCTCCTTTTACCCCAATTAAATGTTCAAGTACAAGATGATTCAAAATGAAAATGTCTCCTTGGTATATATAGGAGACTAGGAGGTATAATTACAACTAATGGCCTAAAGCCGACATAAATAAAATAAAATTACTAATATAATATGCCCCAATTAAGGGGTAATGAGACAATATTAGGGCTTAACACTGAGCAAGTTTCATGGGGTGAGGAAAATCTTCCTAGAACAAGTTTTGAAAGAAGCAGTTACATGTCTTTTCATATTCCCTTTCGAATTTCTTTACATTTTATAATAGAGACAAAATTGTGTAATGATGATAGAAAATAAAAGTAAAGGGTGTTGAGAATAATTTTGGATTTGATTATGTGCCCCCCTCATTTATTCTTATCCTTTAAGTAAGTTGTCTATACCTCATGCTATCCTGAAATAGAAACAATTCTATGAAAACATTGTGACTCCAAAGTGACCTCGTGAGTTGCTACAACCTATGAGAGGGTATTCATATATCTGTTTGAATTTTCCATGAAGGCTTGGATCATATTCTAGGCCCTTGTTGGTTTTACAAGGTGTACATCTATTATCTTTCCTATCACTTCCTAAGAGAGTAGATCTTTCATAGTTGACAGATCTGGGTTAGATCTTGTTTTTTTTTCAAAAATTATGTAGAGTGTCATGCATAATTAGTTCATACAAGAGAGATCAATAGTGAATTGCATAACTATTGGGCTGAGACCACCTACAGACGGTTTCTAGATGCATACCTGTTGGGTCATGACCAACCTTGTAGGTTGTTCTTTTGTAGAGTTTTCTTATCTATATTTATCATATATGGATGTGTATCGTCTTGTAAGCCTGATAGGAATTTGAGAATCTAGATCCTCTCTCTAATTGAGCCTCTTTTTCACCATTTGTATATGAAGTGAAGTTGAGGTTTGTTGAGTAGTTTTGATTCGGTATGATTTATTGCATGTGTTAGATAACTAATGAGGTGTTTATCTAGGAAATATACCCAATAGGTATTCTCATATATGATAGTGTACTTTTCCCTTGTGCATTTGGTTTGAAAGTTCCTTTGTGCATCTAGTTTGCATTGTTAAATTGTCTTGTAGGTTTTTTGTTTGATTCCGATAGAGAAATTAGAGTACACTTTGACAAATCACTTCCAATATCATACATCCCTTGCTTATTGTTTGTTGGATTTTGGTTTGCAAATATATTTTCTTCATTAGCTTAAGAAACCTTTTCACATTTCCATAGAATGAAAAGTAAAAAAAACAAATTTTGCTTGCATGGAGCTTTTGAGAATTTGAATAAAGAAAGTGCATCATTGTGTTTGGTTGAAGGATCTTGTTTAGTGTCTTGGATTGTATTACATGTTTGTGAAGTTTTTTGTGTAATTGTAAAACTTACAAAGAAAGGTCTTCTTCCCTTCTTTAGTCATTGAAAGTGAAATGTTTTCATCGTTCCATTTTTATTTTCTTCATTGCTTTGGATTGGAAAGAGTCAAGAACACAAATAAAAGTTTCATATGTTTCCCCAACTTAATAAAAATCCTAAGAAAAGAACACATGATATAAAATCAATTAGACTCTTTTCTTGATAGCACACAAATATTATCTAGGACTTAGGGCCTTGGTGTAGGATTGGAGAGTGAACTCTCCAAAGCCACACAAAAAAAACCTAGAAGTAAATAAAGAGAGAGAAAATCCATTGTTACACCATTTGTGTCTAGATCCTCCTCTAACAAAAGTGTAAAGAACGAGGTCATGTTGGGGAAAGTAAGGTGATAGTCCCTCTTTGCTTGTCATGATTTTTACTAAATTGTTTTGACTACTATGTATATGGGGGTCTCAAAGATGTCACACCTCCCTGAGAGGTAATGTTTTTCTAGGATTTGGGTTTATTTACCCTACCATTATGTGTGGTCGGACCTTAGAATGTTTGGTCAGTTACTGAGTATGAGGTGGTAACATCAGTGGGTTATCCTAGGTACCTATAGATGTGACTGCAAGCGGGAAGTTGTTGTAGTACCTGTGGTATATGTTCAATCTATGTTTTAGTTCCCTCAAAGGGTGCCCATATTAATAAAGCATACTTGCACCAGTTAGATATTTTACATGAGGGTTATTGTAACTATTCCTCTCACCTTCTCTCACCAATATTTTGGGGACTAGACATTCCCTAGAGGGTTGGTTTTCAAAAGGCCCCCTTAGCCATTGGTTTTCTTGTTGTTATCCTATATTTGTTAGGGGAGTTCTCTTTGGTTCCAATTATTTGTTGGCCTTAGGTTGATTGTTGTTTTGGTTTTAACACATATCATCCATCATGGCCAAAACAATGCATCATTGGTCCTGTCGACAATGAGGACTTTCACCTATTACATAGGTAAAACTACCTCTTAAGAAACACGAGATAAGTGACCAAGAATTTCAAGGGACTGAAGAATGGACTGATGAGACTGAATCATTTCAAGTTGAAGTGGTTTATGAGAGTTCTCCACCTCATTTTAACCCTCCTTTGACTGTTCATCACGACCTTGTACTTGTCTAGGTTAGGGAGACTTTTAGAGAGACCCTTTCTTTGTTTAGTAATCCTCACATCATGTCTAGACCAATTTTTTTGTCTACCGTGGATGAGACTTCAATCCCATCGAAAATAATTACGAGGGGAATTCCTATGATGTCCAACTTCTTGTCCCTTAATACCACTATACCTACACCTTGTTCTCCCATTTCTTCAGGTGTATTCATTTATGAGATGTCAGTTTTGTTTTCTTTTCCCTCCGTGGGTATACCTAGCATTCCTACACCCATCCCATTAGTCGTGATGCCCACATATATATCCTCTTATAGTGGGGGGCCAAGACTTGGTTTCAACAAAGGAGGTGTAATTCCTTCCGACTCCACCATTCCTGTAAACACCCCAATAATATCAAGTGTTAGTTTTTCATTCGATTTGAATATACTTAGAGGGTTTGTAATTGTTCCTTGTCAATGTGGGGGAAGTATTGTTTCTGGGGGATTTAATATCCCATAGGGTAGCACACCATTTCCTTAGATATTTGTTCCTTCCAAACATACCACTATTCATGGGGGAACATCCCTTGGGGTAAATTTTCCACAATGGGGTGGTTTATCCTTTCATCCATACATCTGGGCCTGGGGGGTTTTTTTTTGGGCTAGTGTTGGTATGGGAATAAATTTTCCTTTAAGTTCCATGTCCACTCCTGGAGGTAATCCTTTGGGAGGTATGTACAATATTGTAAGTATTAATGTTTTAGGTAATTCTTTCATCCATTGGGGAAATCCTCCTGGGGACATGTACAGTCTTAAGAGAAGTCATGCTCCTGGAAGTGACTCCATCCCCGGGGGAAATAACCCTATGGAATGTTGAATCCCCATAGAAACACCAACATGGGGGGAGGGGAACTCAAGGTTCATCTGGATCTCAAGACACTTCATACTCTTCCATGTATTCATTTTCCCATACATCATTTCCTTTCTTGGCAACATTAGACTTTCCTAATTTTTTGTGTTTGAAAAATTACCCCATCCTCCATGACCCCTTATGGCTGGCTATACATGTGAATTTACCATCATAAATGCATAAGTTTGATGGAAATACATGATAAGACCCATCCATGCATAGTGTGACCTATCATTTGTGGTATTCATCCAACTCTTTGATGGATGATAGTATATGGTTGAATCTTTTCCAAAGATCCTTGATCAAAAGTGCCACTAAGTGGTACATAGAACTAAAGGGAACTTCCTTTATTAGTTTCAATAACTTGGCTATGGTGTTTTTGATGCATTTTCATTTTCCCATATGGTATGGTGTAGGAACAAAGATATTGACATATTTGCATCAAAATAATTCCACACACATCTCCGATCATATTCATGAGTGGAGACGATGACAAAAGATGATCGAAACCCAAATTCATGACCATATCCTTATGGAGTGGTTTACCAAATATCTCTTACCACCCATTTCCAAGGATGTTTCTATGGCAAGGGAGACTACCAAAGAGCAAGCCATATTATGTTCCCAACAATTAGATATGATCTATTATCATTCTAGCACCTTATATGATATTATCTTGCATTCTCCTAGACAGTCAATAGATCTGAGAAAAACAAACCCAAGACCCCATTGTAATGGTGTGGTGGTTTATGTTTCCAATGCCTCTATAGGTCATTTATCCGATTAGTTAGGTCAAACAAGTATTTCATCAAACCCATCGATTGTTGCACTTGTTTCTCAAACTACCCAAGTCCCCACTCAGGCCTCTGAGGTGAACTCGGACCAATCCACAAAATTGAAGAATCCTTAGAAACCTGGAGGAAACAAGAAGAATAGAAAGAAAAACTCTAATATTGAGCATGGGTCTGTTCAAAACCAAAACAATTCGGGGGGAGGAATGAAGGAAATGAAAAATAGTATGTTCCCATGCACAATATGTGGGGAGGACTTCCATAATCAACAATGTCCTAAGAATGATGAGATCCACTAATATTGGCACAACAAAAGGCTTCCCAACAACCTATTGTCTTAACTCATCCTTTCCCTTCCCAGCCTCAACAAATGGTTACATCAAATATTGCCACTCTGTCAGGGGGAATGGAAAGTACCCCTTAGTATGAGGGGTCATTCTAAAATGCTACGATATTCATGTGTGATCATACAGTCAATACTCACAATCAAGATCAAAATTATGACACTCCTAAGATTACTCCTATCGCCTAGGAGCTAACCTCATCTTCCCTTCCCGGTGGCTCTCTCCATATCAAGAATCCATCCTTTTATACATTTCTTCACCCCGTAAAGGGTGTTCTTTGATGCACGATGCATAATCCAAATGCATGGGATGCCCACAACTACAATATTGCTGAATACCTAGCCCAGGAACCATGTGTTATGCCTTCTCTAGAAGTCCTCCAAGGTTTCCCCACACAAAAAAAATATTTGTTATCAACAATAGGAGAGGTCGATCCCTTGGAGTCTAGCCTAAGTACCTTTGATTCATACAAAGTTAATCATAGGATTTTCCACCAAATTTCTTTTTAGATTAAAGTGAGAGTAAATGGGAAAAACATCCTTCACACTATGGTTGATGAAGGATCCTTGATTTTCATTATGTTCATTTCCTGTTGGAAATATATTGGCTCTCCAAAGCTCGATACATCTAACACTATGTTGAGATCCTTCAACGGACACATGTTTAAACCTCATGGTGTTATCACTTCGTTTCCTATTGATCTAGGTGGTAATATTGTCTCTATTACGATAGAGGTAGTCAATGCACCACTTGAGTATAACATATTACTTGGGCATACTCAATTCTATTAGATGAACACATTTGTCTCATCTATATTATGAGTTTTATGCTTCCCTCATTGGGGGAAAATAGTTATGATCGAGAAAATTTCATTTTGTACCCCAAACCTTGGATCCAATGTTGTTTCTAACATACCCTTTGTCAATGATTCCCATAGAACTTACATGAGTGTTGGTGGGGGGATGTTCAAAGACTCTTAATTGATGGGAACCTTCCCCCTTCCCCCCCCACCATTGTCTACAAATAATGCTCCAATAAACATGATCTCTTTGTTTACCAATAGATCCTTGGGTGGTTCCTCGTTCAAAAGATGTCGAATCTTATGAATCCTCTATGCCACTCACTATGGTTGTGATTTCTTATCAGGATATCTAGTTTGCATCCATTGTTCCTGATATGGATCTCCACTAGGATGTGGAATATGATAAGTATCCAAGGCCTTCTTGGGCCATGTATCCTCTTCATGCTTCACACAAATTTCTAGATCTTTAGTTTCCTTTGAAGTGGTTTATGGTCAAAAGACACCATTTGTTTTGTCCTACTTTCTCAGTGTTTCTAAGGCTTGGTACGTTGACTGCACACTTACGGCTCAAGCTACCATTATTTGTACCCTCAAATAAAACATGGTCATGGCTGAAAATCACAGGAAGCAACAAGTAGATCAGGGTCATTTAGAACATCAATTTGTTGAAGGGGACTAGGTGTTTCTTTTTCTGTGACCATATAAGAAAACTTCACTCAAAGATTAAAAATGTCAAAAAACCGCCCCCAAATTTTATGGTCCTTATACAATTCTCAAGCGAGTGGGATCGGTGGCCTACTAGTTATATATACCCAATAACTCTAAGATCCATCCTATTTTTATTTTTTCTTTCCTCAAGAAAGTGATTGGAACTAAGTTCCAAACTGTTGGAAAATTGGTTTGGATAATTGGTTGTCATTGATTTCAACCCTTGGAGAAGTCCAAAATCCCTAGAGATGTGGTTGAAATAGATGGATAGTTAGTTGTCATTGAGGGAGTGGTTGATGTCAGCATATGTGTTGGGTGCATTTGATGAAGTCTACATGTAGCCCCGAAGGTATGGTCATGGAACCCATAGTTGATCAAGGAATATCAAAGACATGAAGGATAGTGTAGATGTAGGTAAGACACTCATAGATGGATAGTACACGTCATGTCATTTTTGGTGATATGTGGTACATCACGTGGCGCCTTACGGTTGAGGATATATGGCTTTGTAAATATTGGAGGACCCTCAAGAATAATATAGAATCTCCTAGAAGGTAAACAAGAAGTCAATTATTCCAGAATCCTCTAGAAACTCCTCAAGAAGTTTGCTAGTCAAAGAGGTTGCAACAAGAAGTTAATTATGTGAAAAGTAGTTGTAACAAAGAAATTATGAGTTTACTAATTATGGGTAAAGTAGTTGCAACAAGAAAGTACAGGTTGACCCTAAAATTAAGAAAAAATATAAAATACTTATGACCCTAAAATGAGGAAAAAGGGTAAAACAATTATGACCCTAAAATTACAAGAAAGTACAGGTTGACCCTAAAATTAAGAAAAATTATAAAATACTTATGACCCTAAAATGAGGAAAAAGGGTAAAACAATTATGACCCTAAAATTAGGAAAAAAGGTAAGACAATTATGACTCTAAAATTAGGAAAATGGGTAAAACAATTATGACTCTAAAATTAGGAAAATGGGTAAAACAATTATGACCCTAAAATGAGGAAAAAGGGTAAAACATTTATGACCCTAAAATTAAGAAAAAGGGTAAAACAATTATGACCCTAAAATTAGAAAAAAAGGTAAAACGGTTATGACCCTAAAATTAGGAAAAAGGGTAAAACAATTATTACCCTAAAATTAAGAAAAAGGGTAAAACAATTAAAGGGTAAAACAATTGTAACAAGAAATTAATTAAGGGTAAACTGTTTACAACAAGAAATTAATTAAGGGTAAAGTGGTTGAAAATAATTTAAATGGAAGAGTATAAATACACATCAAGAGTCTCTCATTCTCACACATAAGTTCATTGAATATCTATATAGTGAACACTTGATCTATTGGTGAATATGAGGTAGGGAGGATGAGGTAAATTAAAGGGGATGATTGTTCCAGGTTGCATAAAGGTATGATTATGCATAAAGGTTGCTATAGGATTAAAGGTATGTTTATATGCATGTTTTGAATGTTATATGTTGATGATGGTATGCTACATGTTGAGGTATATTTTGGTGATGTTATGGTGCATGGTTTGTGGGGTATATTTTGGTAATTGGTTGAGGCATATCATTAGTGATATGGAACATGTTTGATGGTATCCCTTAGTACATGTTTTATCAATGTTGGAACATGCTTGAGGCACATGGTTTGAGGTACATCTTGGTTACTTGTTGATTATGTGATGGTCATGCCTTTGGTATCTTGTTGAGGCATTGATATATGTTTGAGGCACATATTTGGTGCATGGTGTGAGGCATATTCTTGGTACATGTATGAGATGCATGTCTAGGTGATGTTGGTACATGTTGAGGTTTGATACATGGTTGATGTACTTGGTATGGTACATGGTTGATGCATGGTATGGTACTAGTTTATGTACATGGTTAATGCACATGATATGGTACATGGTTGATGTACTTGGTATGGTACATGGTTGGTGCATGGTATGGCATAGGTTGATGTACATGGTTGATGATTGATGTACATGGTTTGGTGATGGTTTTTCTATCCATGTGAGTGGATCTAGTTATAGTTGGTTGATGATGGTAGATTAGTGATAGAGTGAGAGGTTGGTTGATGTGACAATGACAGGTTGATTGATGTGATAGTGACAATGATAGGTGGATTGATGTGATAGCTATAGTGACATGTTGGTTGTGATAGTGACAGTGAGTCTACACTTATATTTCAGGGTGGCAGGATGGGGCAAGGAAAGGGGGTTGTAGCCTCCTTCTGACTGGTGTTAGAGAACATAGGGAGTTGGAGCTTGATAATCAAGGGGTTGTATCCTCCTTCTGGCTGGATCTAGAGAATTCAGGGAGTCGTAGCTTCCTTAAGGTTGGATCCTTTAAATAGGGGGTTGTAGCCTCCTTCTAACTACAGCTGGAGAATTGGGAAGTTGGTGCTTCTAATGAATGTAATCTTTGATATATAAGAAATCATTCCATAGTTTTCTCCCATTTGGGTTTCCACATAAATTAGGGTGTAATGTGTATTTGATGTGATGTTGACGTGATGATGCTTATGTTTATATGCTCATGATATATTGAATGAAATCATATATGATACATTTATGATATATTGTTGATAAGATTGAAGTTTATATATTGTGATTAAAAGTGGTAAAAATGTTCATACTGATTCACCCTCCCTCTCAGTATTCCAACAATTGCTATCAGAGCAGGTCCTTCAAGAAAACAATTTAACCAATGGAAGAAAGATCATGGAGCGAAAAAATTTGTATATAAATGGAATACCACAGTTCGATGGTTAGAATGGCCTGCAGTATGAGATGTGGAGCAACATAATGAAATTTTTCACTGGATATGATGTTTGGTACTTAGTTTTTGTAGGATACACTGGTTCAAAGAAGATAAATACTGCAACTAAGAAAGAATTGAAAATGAACAACAAAATTACAATGGATTTCATCATGAAAGGATTACCTGATTCGGTAAAAGTCAAAGTGGGACAATTTTCATCAGCCAAAGAGATTTGGGATAAGCTACATAATTTATACTCAAATGAATCCTGTTATACCACAAAGACAAAGAATATTAAAGACAATGTAGGTACAAAACAAGAAGAAATATGCTCATCATGCTTGACATATTCAGAAGAAGAATATTGTGAAGAAGGCATATTATACCTTGAAGTAGAGTTAATTAGTGCTTTAGATGAATTGGAAAAATAAAGGAAGAAGAAAAGGTCTCTTGAGGAACAATTATTCAATAATAATTATCAAGAAAGTTCCAAAGAATCCTAACAGGTCATTGTGAAACTGAAATCTCAACTAGAAGAAGCCAAAAAGATTGAAGAAACATACACAAATCATATGGAAGAAAAACATTGTTTCGAAGCCGAAATAGCAACACTAAGAAAGGAAGTAATGAAAGAGAAGAGATGTTTGGAAACTGAAAGAAAGGAAGCAGAGAAGAGAGAGAATATTTTGACAGATCATCTTAAGGAAATTATTGACAACTTAAATCAGCTTGAAGCAAAATTTGGTCAAGAAGAGAAATGAATTGAAAAATAAATCATCTCCTAGAAGATCCAACTAGAAGAAGCAAAGAGAATGAAATAAGTAATGAATATTCATATGATGAAGAAAGAAGAAGAGGTTGAGAAGCTTGAAGAAGAAGTTTTCATGTTGAGAGCTAAAATGGTCAAGCTCAACAATTACATTGAAGGGATAGAGACATCCACATCATCAGTAGAGAATGATGAAGAGAAGAACTCCAGGTTTGGATAGAGTGGTGGGCATACATGGGTTTGTTGATGCAGACTGGCCTAGAGATATAGATCGCAGAAGATCCACAAGTGGGTATGTGTTTAACCTATTTGGAGGAGAAATCAGTTGGATGAGCAAAAGACAGGTTGTAGTGGCACTCTCAACTACAGAAGTTGAATACATGGAAGCCACTCATGAAAGAAAGGAAGTAGTATGGTTACAAAGATTGTGTTCAAGTATTGGGGTGGTACAAAAAGCAGTGCGACTAGATTGTGACAGTTAGAGTGCAATCTTCCTAGAAAAGAACCCCTCTTATCATTCAAAGACAAAGCATATTGATGTTCAATATCACTTTGTGAGAAACATGGTTGAAGAAAATAAGGTGTTGCTGGAAAAGTTTGACACTTTGAAGAATGTTGCAGATTCATTGACAAAGTCTGTGAGCACAAAGAAGTACTCCTGGTCTAGAGTAACAATGGGCATTGTTTCCTTGGATTGTTGACTATGTAGTCCTGTGAACCCCCGTATGCAAAGAAAACAACAAGTGGGGGAATGTTGGGTATGTGTTATATTCTTTGCATGTGTGTGTGGGAGCATCATATTTGGGGCGGTTTTTGCTATTTTAGCATATTTTTTTATATTTTTAGCAGTTTTCTAAATTAATCCCAGATTAAGGGATTAGGGTTTTGGTAGCTACGGCATACCTAAAATATTGTATATATTGTATGGTGAATGGTGAAATTAATACAATGAAGAGTTGAAAGGTGCGGCACCAAGGAAGGTTGGTTTTATCCTGGTTAAGGGTTTCCAACGTAAATATTTGTGTACAATTTGTATGAGCCATTGATTAATTTACATTTTTCTTAAGAATCTGTATGTGTTGCTTTAATTTCGAGGTTCAAAACTTACAGACTAGTCAATGCCTCAAGAATCACCTCGTTAGAGGGAAAGAGTAGGTATAAAAGATCTTCAGTGGAAAGAGAACCTTGAGCCCAAATAGGCTCAAGGACTGGATCTAACTCCTATTGGGGAGTCAGATCGAGGTTGACCGAATTTTGTTGGACAATGTTGTACGCAACCTCAGCCGCGGACAAGGGCATGGCCATGCCAAGATTCCCTGTCCCTTCCATCGAAGCTGATGGAGAAGGTAGAGTCCACATATTATTAAACTAAGTCATTTTAAACGACGTCACTTGAAAAATTGTAGCCCTAGGCTGGTTGGGAACAACCAATATAAGCTTGACATCACCAGAAGGTGGAAGGTAATCAAAATTTCCCATCAATGACAGAAACGAAACAACACCTAAGTTGGCAATGTCGGACTACAAATTATCAATCATCGAGACCATGGAAGCCACCGATGAAGGGTCAGGATGGGATAAGGAAAATTGGTCAATGGTCAGAATATGACCCTCATGCGGAAAACACAAGACCCGAAAAACCGTATCAACCACTACATGCATCGCATAGGTCCAACTCCTTCCTAAAAATAGGTTGTAGTCAAGAGGCGCATTGACCACTTCAAATTTAACACACACATTTCTTCCTCCCAACTGTACGAGGAAAGAAAGAATGATTCCATGTGGTCTGAACGACCAACTGTCAAATTCCATAAGCAACATGGGCGATGGAGACAAACCAGGTTGGCCAATGGCCTTCCAACACGCCAACGACATCATGCAAGTTGAGGCTCCGTCATCAACCATTGTACGGAAAATGTTTCGAGTAAAATATTCCATGATGTAAGCCACTACTATCTAAAATGCAACATGGTAAGGAAGAAGGGGTTTCAAGTCAGTTGGATAAAAAATGATCACTCTCAGGTTACAAGTCTTTGTCGATCCCAAGGCAGATAACAAATCTTTTCTCTACGAAGGGAAACTCTGGAGTACTTCCAAAGTAGACATCACGCAAGGGGTTTGTACCAAATCTTCCACAACAGAGTAGTTCTGGGCAGCCCTCGCGCTCAGATTATGGGAAGCCTTTTTAAACACACATTTTGGGATGCGAGTCATCATTTCTCCTACCATCTTCTCAATCTGGAGAGGAGTCAGTGGGTTCATGGCTTCTTTTCCCCTTTCGAAAGATTTCGACATTCCTTAATCTCGAGCCATGGTCATTATATTATCCTTGGAATTCATCATGTAAATATTCATGGTCGGGTTATTACTGGTAGTCACAGGGGGTCCCTGACTTCCCCCTTCCACGCTCAAGGATGCTGAATCTTGAGCCATGTTTTTCCCATGTGGAAATGGGTTTGTCAACAAAATAGGTTGTTTTTGCACCAACGTCTTCTAAGATTCTACAAGCTAAGGGCACAGATGATTCAAGTGGTCTTTTGTGCAAAGGTTACACAGATAATTTGACTTCCTCTTCTCCGTTTTTCCCCCGCCAACATTGTTGGTAGCGTTTTTGTCCCCTTTACCCTTCTTTTTCCATTGTTTCTTCTTTCCCTCAGGCTATTGGTTGGGCTTAGGGTTTGTTGAATGCACACTATGTATGTCTGACGCTTGGGTAGGGGGAACAATTGAACTCGAGGTCTGGCTGGCCATAGTCTGTTGTATCGAAAATTGTTGTAATTGATTTGACAACATATCAATGGAATTTCCTTGCATTGAGCCCACAACACCATCGACATGGGGTCTAGAATTTTTCTTGGCCTTATCGAGAATAGACTATGGTGCATATGGAAAAATCTCATAGAGAATGGTAGACTAAGAGTAGATTAGTTCAATCTGTTGCACTCTCATTATTTCCTCCTCCTCTGAAAACACTCCAGAAGTCACTACGTCCTTGGATATGAAAGGCACTAAAGACTTCAGGACCCACTCCAGCAAGAAATTCAGAGGGACCTAGACCTTAATTAAGCTCTTTCGATGCCATCATTCTTAGATATGATCGGAGATATGGTCGACCTTGGTTTGCTCAAATTTGGCCAGAAATTCGATGCTGGCATCGTATATCACAGTTAACTGGAAATGGTTCAAAAATACCATCACCAAGTCGTTGGAGTAATAATACCTCGAGCGGTCAAGATCAATATACCATTTCACAACACCCCCTATAAGAGTGCATTGAAAAATGTGCAATTGGATAGAGTCTTCCCTCAATGAGTTTGACGAGCACCATAAATGAAAATTTGTCACGTGATCACTTGGATCTTCACTAGGATTTCCTTCAAATTTCAGAATTTATGAGGGAAACTTAGTTGGCATGGGAGGCCAACGCGGATCGTGACAAATTGGATCATTCATTAATCTTGAAAAGTCTGGAAGATGTAGCATTTCCAGAAATGGTAGTTTAGGTTGAGTACTATTTATAGGAAAAGAGGGTCTTGGGGTTTGACTAGCACCAGGTTAACAGGAAAATTTGGACTATTGTCGAGGGTTCTGGTAGAAACCATGGCCTTGACTAGAATATAGAAACTGTTTCTGTTGGGGTATCATCGACTGGCTCTTGTAATTGGAAGACATAACTTGTGTGGGGATTTCTCCCTTCATTGTGTTCCAAGGATTTTGGAAGGGGATGCTCCCAGTTGATCTGAAGGGCATGGGTATGGAGCCCTACCTGGGGTTCCATTGGGCATGGAAGGGGTTGACCTTGGCCAACATCCCTTGTGAGGGAACTCATCCCTGCCAAGGATTCCAAAGACTGTGAGTGGAGAAAACTCCAGTTGTCACCCCCTGTGAAGGAATAGTACCCTGCACGGGGTTCTGTTTCCAAAAACTAGGGTTGCCTCTAGCTGAGACAACAACCGAAGAAAAAGTGTTGTTCCCAAACATGCTGAACAAAGAGAATGACATAGATCCCATCGACGTTGTGTAAGAAGAAGGTCCTAAAATGCCTCCTCCAAACAAGCTATATTTAGCATTTGACTCAATTGGTTGCTGGAAAGAATGACCGAGCAAAGGGGATGGAGGAGGTATATTACCCCCACCATAAGGGATAGAATTAAAGGGGACTAGAGCACCCCCAGTTGATCCTTGCACAAGACCGTTTGAGCTCCCTGCCCCTTGACCCATAGTATGTAAGGTGGAGTAGGTAATAACCGAGTTCGAATCAAAGTCGTGCATCCCATATGAGAATCGAGGGCTCGTCACACTTTGGGTAAATGGAGTGGTGGTCGACGCTGATAATGGTATCAGACCACTGCCCAAAGTTGAGGGATTTGATACAACTGTGGTTTGGACTGGCGAAGGTGGGAGAGGAGGTAGGATGCCCCTTGCGGTAGTAGTTGTAACGGGAGTATGAGGACTCCCGAATGAAGTAGCATCATTTTCTTCCATTTCCATTTGTAGGACTAGCTGACACTCATAAGGTGTCACCTCAGGAGGGACAAATTGTATGAATATCGGTGCCGATAGGTCAGTGATCAGAGGGTTGGTTGGCTTGAGGGATTCTGCCTCGAGGTCAAAAATGGTAGGTTCCTTCGGAGTCGAATAATCTCCTCGCAGAGTAGGCTCAAGAATAGTTTCATGTGGCCCGATCACTTCGAATGACCCTTGTTGGTCAAGTATTCACTGTAACGGTGGCGGAGGTGGATCCAATGTAACCAACGACATGCCCTAAATCCTTCATGGACGATGGAGTTGTTGATCTTCCACCTTGTGAAATGATCAATCGACATGGTAAGGCTTAACTAGCATTTGAACACCAAGCACACACTAAACATTTCCTATAGACAAATCAAGCAGTCGACTATCTAGTAGGAAGGATAGTTACGCCAATCAACACTAGAGAAACTAACTGGTGTAAGTGAAACTTGAAGACGAAAGCACCCTTTGAGTATACTCCGTGAAGCATGATTTGACACCTACCCGAGGTACTGCGGTATACCCCTGCAGTCACCCGTGTAAGTCCCTATAATATGGGAAACTAAGTTTTCATCTCGCAGTCAGTCATCGGGTGGGTACAGTCGACAGTCAGGCGGATTGCAATGAGCAGGATAACAAGTCTGAAACCTATCAAGGGTATCGAGAGCAAATGGTCTAGAAGACAACAAAGGATCTCGAATAGATTCGAGGTTCATGAAGCTCCATAGGAAAATGCAGTCGATAGTACTCCTGAAAAAGATACTCAATATGTGTTCCCCACTATGTTCAATCCAGCTTTGGAGGGGTTATGTCCACTTCCTTTCCTCACACAACCTTGTTTTTATCCCTTGTGTTAGAGGGGGGTCTCAGATAAATTTTACGACACTGGACTTAAGCACTCCTTAACTCAGACTCCAATGTTTGATTTAACATCCTTGAAGAGTTTCCTCTCCAACCTAATTCAAGGCCCTAACCCTAAACTAGTTTGTTGACCCTACAAACAAAAATTCTAGTGTATTTTAGATTAAGCGTTCTTTTTAAAGGATTGATTTACTCATAAGGTATGGTGGTGAAACTAATGGTGTTGTAAAGAGATAAAAAAGAGGAGAAAATTAAAGCACTTGAAAGAAAAATTACTTCAAATTTAAAAGCAAATATTTATAACTCACTCTTTGTAACTCAACTTTTCTTAACTAACTTTTCAAGATCTTGTAAATAAAACCTAAAACCTACTTTCTCTTGACTACAAGATACTTATGTTTCAAGAAATCAAGAAGAACTTGAAATAAATACTATTTTTCCTTTTTGCAAATAACCAGCTCTAGCTACTTTTCCAAACTGAAATGAAATTTTTTTTTTTTTAAATTTCCTTAAAGAGAAAAACTGAAATAAATATTTTCCTTTTATCAAAGAAAGTAAAAGGATAAAAATAAAAGTGAAACAATACTGGAAAATACCTTTAGCTCAGTGCAGATCGCAGGGCTTCAATCAAGAAACCATAAAGGAAGATCTACCACTCAATAGCTTGCTCGAAATTAAAAATAAACATAAGAAGACCAAGAAAAACAAGTAAATTGAAACCTATACCCAAGCTATGGTTGTAAATAGAGACTCTGGACTGATCCAAGAAATCCCTGAGAAGTGTGGACTTCAATAACAAAAAAGGAAAATTCCATCTTTTTCAAAATCTTTCCTGAAACAGAGACGTGGGTTGTTGCATCAGCACCCTACGTATGTACGCGGTCTATTTACTAAGAAGGGTGCATGTGTACATGGGGTGACCGAATACAGGGCACGTACACCTCTGTATCTCTTCAAAAAAAATAAAATACTAGATAGTCTTACAGAGTAGGGACAACTAGTATGCACCCTGAAGGTGACCAGAATCCCTTGACAGAATCAGAAAAAATTGAAAGAAACTTGAAAGGAAAACAAACCAATCAAACAACCCAAAAACCCCTAAAAAACCCTAGAGGCTTCCCCAGTATGGTCACCAGTTCTTCTAGCGATAAAAACCCCCCTTTAACTACACCAAGGTTCAAGATGTAGACAAAGCGATTAACCGTCTAAAAGATAATCAATTCTCTATACTACCCCAAACGTACCAAAACTAATGTAAAGAAAGAAAATGGAGAAGAGATCGTGTAACTATACATTTGATCCCATGTCTAGTGATTATCTCCTCAAGATCGGAAGTTCCATTGACTGCACGTCTCCTCCCAAGGCTGACCTGCATCCAAAGATAGGAAAACAAAGAACTACAAGCATGTTATTCTATCCATAAGTTAGGGTTAGATGTTAAATGTTAAGTACAAATCAATAAGAATACTCAAGACACCATCATTTGGGATAGGAAAATGTGACTCTTTTATTCATAATACAAATATTATACCTTACAATCTGAGTCCTTCCAATGTCCCCACTTTCACCCTTGTTGGCATCCTTGGCTGCTCTGCCAATGCCTTCCCCCAGAACGAGAGCCCAATAATGAAGTAAATATTTATATCTGTGCAAGATACCAGATATAATAAATATGCAGAACATAAATAAAATGCTAGAAATGGCAGAATAATAGTAATATATCCAGCATAATCTCCACAATAACACAGAAATGATATAAGAACAATAACATAAATAACACTTTGATTCAGAAAGTAATGTTCACAGGCCTCTTCGAGGGGGAAACCTCCAATCGAGTAGCACTCAGTTACAATAATCTCCAAGCTAGGGTTTTCATACCCTCAACCCTTATTTATACTAAATATGTCTATCAAGAGAAGCATCTAGAGGAATATCCTTCTAGAAGTGGAACCTTCTATTAGGTATTCTTACATCTGCCTTATTCTATTTTATTGAAAGGCCTTATTAATATTGACCTTTATTACATCCTAATATATTGATCTACCTATGTGTGGGTTAGGACCCTAACAATCTGTGGTAATCCAAAGATCCCACCCACGCACCTTGAAGCACTGATGATCGAGCTTCCACATTCGTACTAGGAAGTCCAAAAAGGGCTCCTGCATATGGATTAGTGCACAATCAAAGAATCACAACAATCCTGCTTGTGCCAAGTGTCGTCGAATTTCGGAATCTATGCTCACCTCACTCCTAAGAGACTCCCAGTCTCTCTCTCTCCACTATACTGTCATTATCCCTCTTGGAATATTCACCTGCATCCATGACAACATATACTCCATCAACTCATCATCATAAGAAACCCCCCCCCAAAAAATATAAACCCACTATTCCCCTTGTGCGACTATTCCCATAACAGTCAAGCACATATGCACAACTGTTTCAACAATAGTTGTGCACATCCACATGACTATTTCACTAACATTCGCACACTCATGTGTGACTATTTCACATAAATTCACACACACCTGCGCACCTATTATTATAACAATCATACAGTTTTCCAATTTTCTTGTGCGTGCCTGCTTTTCCAATAGTCGCACTTATGAGTGGTTGTCACTAGTACAACCGCACACATGTCCAACCCACCCTCTACATGAATGAAACCCTGAACACCACACACATCTATGTGGGTGCCGGTTTATTAGTTAAGCAAGTGTATATTTGTGAAGGGATCATTCGATCGCTCACACAGACACACCTCCCCACTCAAACAAAAGGTTGTACGACCCCCTACCCTCCCAAAAAAATACATACACTATACATGAGGTTTTGATGGCTTACCTGGATCCCTTGCTACTTGAATCTAACCTCGTCTTTTCTCCCATGGATCTGCAACATCCAGGTAGACAACTCTCAGGCCTCCATAGTAGCAAGTACAAATGAGGTGGATACGTGGCCCCATGCCCTTATATACGCCTTTTTTCCCAACTTTCCTGCATCCATTCAGGAGCATTCGAGCTCTATTTCTCACATCATTCACACCCATGGGATCCATATTCCCTCACCTTCACAATGGTACTCTTGGATTCTCTTTCTATTTTGGAGCCCCGAGGACCCCTTTTGGCCACCCCTAGTGTAGGTATGCACCCCCTATCCACATTTCCTTCTCATGCAACTATTACACGCATGTTTTATATTCAAAATGTATGTTTCATGTCAGGTATTTGGTTTGAATGTGCAGTTCTTCACCCACAGCCCCACTCACGCCGTCAATCATGGAATCTCTTGGCTCCTCCAAGTATATATATTTCCAACTAGCATATCATTCAACCCTCTACTCACAGTTTCATTTCCCAATCATACCCCCTGAAAATTATCCTCAGGTTCCCCACACTCAGCTCTGTGATACCATTAGCTCCATTTTCATTCAGGTACTATCATTCGATAGCTCTCCAACATCCATGAGTTGTCCCACATATATTTATCCCTTGGCATACTGACACTGATGTTGTTCTATCCATTAAAATCAGGAGTCTTGGTCATGTTACACCTCTGAGTAAGAACACCATACTTCTTCCTCCTCATCATTCTAACCACTCCATTATGGAATCCCCCTTATTCCTTTTTGGATACATTCAATGCACCTCCACATTATCATTAACCTTCCACATCATCCACCATCACTTTCCCATCTGCAACATCATCCTCCATTCATCTACTTAGTATAGAAACTAACCAATGGGACCCCCACCATCCACCAGTCTCTACTTGCGCCCTCTATTGGCCAAGCCATACTCCACTAGGGAACCTATTTCTGTACATATACTTTCAACCCCATTATTTATTCATTTGGTAATTGTAAAAATCATGTTTTATGTTTCAACAAGTACAATAGATTTTGGTCATCACACCTGATGGAGATTTTTCCCTTGGAACATTGCAACCTGTGTTACCCTTGGTTGGGGCATCTCACTACCCTCACACCCTCTGTAATCCATTTTTATCCATGCCAAAATGTTTACCACCTATAGACCTTTGTTTCCCATATCGCTCAATATTTTGACCTACGCTACATCCCCTTTCACTCTCACCCCTTCAACACAAGTTGTCACATATCTGGTTGTTCCCCTGACACCAGATAGTATATTACAGTTTCTTCCATCCATCAATATCCCCCAACCAAGGGCCTTGATGGAATATTGTATATTCCAAACTTCGTTAATGACTACCAGCCCCTTTACTGGTACCATTACAGTTTCTGGCACCATGTTGATCACATAGGATATCTAGAAGCCCTTTTGCTTCTTATCGTCGTGTTACTTTTCGTGTAGACATCAAAACATTTCCATAAAAGTGACAGTATCTTGGATCTCATTCAATTGGCAATGAGTACCCTTAGAGGACACAAAGAGAGTCCTAATTTCTCTTTTATGTCATTGATCCCCATGACATTCGACTCCAGCACAATTTCATGTTACGGTGGATCTTACTTTGCGACCATTGCAGTTTTTAGTAGAAGATGAAGACCTCTAACTTTGATTAGGCCATCAATTCCTCCGAGTCCTTCACCACTTGGTTTAGAGCCAACTCAGTCATCAGAATCATCACCTATCATTTTTTTACACCCCTGAGGGCACCATAGATATCTACTTTGTTAGCAAGATCAGTTACTACTATCTCTTGCTAGTCTTATGATACGAGCATGGGGCATGCCCATCTCATTTGTACAAACACTTTTGTTTTTCTAGCATACTTTGTACTGATCTTCCATCCCCTCTCCCTCCAATGGACGATGCTCAAAATTCCTCACGTTCAAAGTTTTCTCACATTCTACACAATGTCATCACCACCAAAAGAAACTATGATGTATTTCGGCTATAGGTATTCTCCTAACCTCACACATCACGGGGAATTTGTTATCATTGGAAAATGGCTCACTACAAATACAAATAATGGATGAATAAACAGTTAACACAAACATAGCATACTACCAGTATTCATGGAAGGATTACACTCAGTTTGGAAAAACAATGATAAAACTATGTAAAAGTGGTTCTAGAAATCTATGCACATTCAACCAAAGCCATGCGCACACATACACGTGGGCTGACATGATGTACAATGCGCATAGTGCACAAAGTGCATGACTGACAGTCCAAAGACCTGTGCAGATGCCGAAATGACGCATTGATGAGTTTGGTCGGGCCTCAACAATTTTTGGGATGAAGGGAATCTCCCCCATACCCAAAATCATCGCCAAATTTCACCTTGGGATCACTGAAAAGGATGGGAGGTACCTCCAAGGGCCTCCCATTCACATTTAGAACCAGTTCAAAAAATCTTTCTATCCTCCTATAAATGAAATGCCATTGTATGCAAAAAATAAGAAGCATTTGAGTATTGTTATGCTGCTCATTTTTATCTTTGGGAAGCCATCTTCCTCTTAGAAATATTTGGGAATCCATATAAAGTGTTAGATCTCTCTCCTCTTGAGTAGTCTATCACTCTTTTCTTCACTCTTTTCCTTTTTTATCCATTGATAGTAGAAAGAAAAATTTGTACTTGGGGACTCAAGAGCCTTCCAAAGGAGGAAGAGGGGACTCGTAATTTCCCATATTTCTCCAAGGAGTATCAATTCAAAGATCAATTTACTTAGTATATCTCTCTTCTGTTTTATTTGTGCATTCATTTCAAGTTATTGCCTTCCTAGTTTAGATTTATTTTATTGTTGTTTATCTCTTGTTTCTTTATGTTAGATGATCCACGAACCAACTAACTCTCTATTGTGATTTCTCGATAGCCTAACTAGATAGTTAAGGGATCTTTTGCTCACCCTTGTTCCAAAAGGAATCCAACAATGACGTTCCACATATCACCAGAAATGGCATGAAATGTACTATCCATCTAGAATAGTCTTACCTACATATTCAATGATATTCATGCCTTTATGCCTCAAACAAACTCAAGTCTCTTACCCATCCCTTTGTGCTATCAGAATTCGCTACCGAACTTCTCCAAGGGTTGAAATCAATCTACAATATAACAATATCACTCTTCAAGGGTTGACATCAATGAAAACCAACAAGCCATACCAACTTTCCAACAACCTAAACCAATTTTCCAACAAAAAAAAAATGTGAACCATGGGTGCAACTAAGAATGTCATTGGAAAGGTATTGTTGGTTTTGAGCTCTTGCATTTGATAAGTGTCGCAGTGAGTTATTTGAAGGGGATTCATATGACTTGGTGGTTCAAGTGTAATTTATTTCCATGGTAAAAACAAGAAAACTTGAGGGTGGCTCAAGTGGTACAGATTTGAAGAAGTCGTGTAGAAGTTGGGATGCCTTGCATTTGGAAAATGTGTAAATATCTTGGGGAAACCTACTTGGACGAGTCTTATGGTGGACATAAGGATATTTGAATGAAACTATGTAGGTTACTTGAGGAAGTTTCCTAACTATTGGATGAGATAGCTTGGTGTGTAGGTGCCTATTGATCTAAAAGATTGTCTTATGGTATTTAATTCAACCTCACAAGGATAAATCCCCATGCATTTTCAAAGAGGTGGTACTCCTCTATTTCAAATAACATACAAGAATATAAAAAGGGTTGGAGAGGAATAGGCTTATTCTTGAAATAAATATTCATGTGAAAAGAAGACCAGATAAAGAACCAAGTATCCTATAGAAAGATAATATTTACAATATGTTACAAGATTTATAAACCAAAAGAGTATGCAGTAAAGTAGAACGACATTTACATCACAACATTCATCAAAGTAGAACACAATATTCATCAAAAGGGAAAGGAAAATATGGACCACATATGGTAGAGAAATCTAATGATCATTTCATTAACTCCAATAAAGATTATGATAGAAACACATCTAAAATATCATGCTTAAATTAAAAGTCTTGAGAAATCAACAATGTTATGTCCCAAATTAGTTCTCTCAAAACCTAAAAAATAATAGATGTATTTAAATAAATAACAAGTAGTGTCTTGAAATAAAAATAAAAGAGATTGTGTTTTTCCTTGAAAGAGGATTGGGATGGGGCTCCCGCGGTCCATAAAATGAAAGAGACCTAGAAGACAATAAAAAAATCCAACAACCTTCTTTAGGTTTCACAACTTGCTGGGAATAGAAAATGAAATATGACAAATGATTGTAGAAGAAAACATGGCAAGGGTGAGAATAGGGTTGCTACTTGACTTACTATGATGGAAATATTCAAACCTTTTACTTTCTTCTTAAGTATTCTTTTGTAGATGATTGATGTGTTGGAGGTGGAATAACCATTGTAACCTTCTCATGTTGATATGTCTTGATGATATTGGTTAGGGATTTTATTAACCACTCTTATTTGTATTCCCTCATTGGGGCCACCGTGATATCATGTTGTTGTTTTTTCTATCTAAAATATCTCATTCTACATTTATTTTAGGTTAATACCTAATTGGTGCAACATGTCATCGATGCCATCATTCTTAATAATGTATCAGACAAGCCACCTTTCAACCTCAACTTCATATAATTTTATTGAGTCAGCGAACTCACTCGCCATGCAACTTTAAAATCTTTGAGTTGATCCAATAATTTCTCTTTAGACATAAGTATTGTATCCATTAATAAATTTGGGTTGTTAAGTTCCTTTGTGATATCAACAAGTTTTAGGAAAAGTTACTTTTCACAACATCTAACTCACACAACATCTAACTCACACTATATCTCTCCTAAACTTTTAATTATTTTCAACCAGCAGACATTGATTTGCTTCATTCATATACTAGAGGGAAGGTTTTTTTTCTCTTTTGTGGTTTTCACTTAAAATTAAAACTTTTGTTGCAAATTTTCCCACATCCTCCTTGTAAAAACCTTCATCGTTTTCTAAATCCTTTTGGATATATTCTTTGAAATGCATAATTCTCTTTTAAAAGCTAGTTGAGCTCTATTCAAGCTCCCAGATTTCATGGATTAGTTCTATCCTTTTTTGAATTCCATATCCAATACACTTTCTCATTGCTAACAACAAATTGGATTAACGTTTCAACTTACTGCTACTTTCTGGTATGTCCTCAAAGTATTGCTTGAATTGCGATTAATGATTCAACAAACAATGGTTCCAGAATCAAAGATGCCTCTATTTCCTTTATTGTTTATTTTAAAATTAAATTTTATTTTTATATATTACAAACAGATCATGGCAATGCCTCTCTTGTTGCCTCATGAAACTATACAATTTTTGAAGGTGCAACCCCATGGAAATCAAATTCTGATTTCCATTTTTTAGAAACTTTCTTGTTTTCATGTTAACCTTCTATATTAACATTTTTTTGGAATTTCTATTATAGTCCGCATGGTGAAGTGTTACATATTCTTCTTCAAATATTTTTTGTTCTTGGGTGACCATAGCTTCAACAATTTCCTAAGTTTCCAACAGTCATTGTTTTGACCAACTGGGTGCTTTGGTAACTTCATCTACATCAATTTCTCAGTGACTATCTTCAATTTCACACTTTTCTAGTCTCATTTTATGGGTCTCTCTCTTTATTTTAGCATAGGTATGCACAACATGGGATTTTTCAATATTTTTCTTCATAGGGTCTTTGTCACTACCATCATATGAGTTTTTGACAGGTGTTTTCCTTGTTCCAGACCATTTCTCCTTGGTTTTTCTTTAGTCGGGGTACTTCTGTGTGAAACACTTTGTGAATTGGGGTTGTTGTTTGTCGCTTCTATGCCCTTTTTTCGATAACACTCATTAGTGCTAGCTATCTATTATATATCATTCATGGCTTCATCAACTAAGGTCTCAGGGAGATTTATATATCCCCCTCCTCCTTCCTTAAATTGTCCAGACTTAGTGAAATAATAATATTATCCCACCAATGACATGCACGCAATAAATAGATCATTAAGGTCGAAACCCTCAACCCATTTGGATTATTTGAGGCCAAGTTGGTCAAATTGTCTTGAAAATTCATCCAAATGAGAGAGATATGATTTACAACAAATTCTCCAACTCTCCAGGGAAATGGGATGAATTGCTTTTTTATTTTCTCATTAAATAAGTGAGCCCAATACTTGTACTGTCTACACACTTCTATAACAAATTGTTTTTTGAATACATATAAAGGGAGCAAAAAGGGTTTCTCTTGGAAATTGAATAATATTGTAACACTAAAATCTTTTGTAGTCTAAAAAATTCTTGTATTTGAGAGAAATGAGGCAGCCTCAAGTGATAATATCGATGTGTTAGGAACAAAGATTAACTTTTTAAATTTAGAAATAAAATTATTGTGGACTAGGTAGAAATAGTATTGATCCTTGTGCCTCCATAAGGTTGGATACCAAAGAGAGACTGGTTCCACCTTGAAATCGACATTTTTTTCCCTCAGAAAGTATTAAAAAATATGGTAGTAGGTTATAGAGAATATAAAATAAGAAGTCATGTATAAATTTCAGATTCCTTTCAAACCACCCAATTGAAATGATTTTTTTTTTGAAATAATCCATCCCCAATCAATCAGGGAATCCTCATGAACAACAAAGTGAAGTATATAAATGATATTTTTCGATACATATGTCATGGAATGCAATCCAATTATACATGAAAACAACCAGGTGAATTCTTTGTAGGGGTATTTTAAAGAACTTATCTCGGTCTTAACAACATTGGTGTTAGCTCTTGGGTTGGACAATTATTTCTCGAGGAGTTCTTCTCCTCCTATGTGTTCCTTTATAAATTCATTAGCTTCCTTGTTCTTGAATTTAATGTTGTGTGTTGGAAGTCGTAGAATTCTTGTGAATACCAAAGGATCTAAGGAAATGAGTTGCTTCCATTGAAATTGAATTGTCCTTATTTCTATATCAAAATTTTCTGCACACCAAATAACTAGTTGTTTGAAATTCGTCACCTCAGGCACACAGCCAACCAGTTCTATGCATGAGGTCCAAAAGTGTTTTGTTTCCTTCTTGGTGGGAAACAGAGCCTTGTACCAATTTTAGGCTTGTGAACACCATAACTCATGGTCTTCACATCCAAAAGTGTTAATTATTGTTGGGCCTTGACAAGGTTTTGAGGATTCTTGGTCATGTTTGACCTAATTTTGGGACTTCGACCAGCTGTCGAAGGCAGAGTGCAAGATGAAGAGGATATCGCAGGATCTAGGCCCCTTTTAGGGCCCTTTTTGGGATTTGGGATTATGTAACGGGTATGGGAATGGCACCCCATGGGTTCACCCATGCTTAGGCCTATTTTGTATGTATAAATAGATGTTAGGCTATGTAGTGAGGATATAGAGAAACGAACGGCTAAGTGCTAGAATTGGATCTGTGTGATCAAGAGCTGTAAGTTCTTTGGTGCATACTGTGTGAGACTTGCAGAGCTAAGTGCAAGTCATTGTAATATATTGTAGAAGGTTGCATGGTTAGATCTACTCAGGGAAGGAGGATCTAGTGAGTTGCACAGATCTCCTATCCTATGCAGAGTAGGGTTTTTGAGGCTTTGTGCATGTAACCTATTGAAGAAGCTAATAAATATGACAAATAATTGGTGGATGTAGCCAGAGGGTGGGGGTGAACCACATACATATTATGTTGCTCTGCTTTGTGCAATGTGTTGATGTGCTTATATGTTAATGTGCTTAGTGCTCTGACATAGATGAATGATCTGTCGATGCTATGTGCTTAATAATATGGATGGATGTTAGATCTGACTTATATACATGTGATTAGTACTGAATCTATTAATATCTGATCTGGTTCGTCATGGTGGAAGTAGCCCCAGGGTGGGAGTGAATCACGTACATGCTGTGTTTCTCTACTTTGTGCAATGTGTTGATGTGCTTATATGTTAATGTTCTTAGTGTTGAATCTGTTAATATTTGATCTGGTTCATCATGCTAAGTGTTGTTAGATTCTAGATCTAGTTGAATACTACGTTGTACTGTAATTAGGGTTTAACTGCGCTGTAACTAAGAACTGAATATTGATCAATATAACTGTTGTGTGCTCTATTAAGTCATTAGAATCACAGATCTGTGTCCCAGCTAAAGTTGTAGAATCTAGATTCCTGCAACTACCCCTGCCTCTACCTCAGGTGAGAATTCATCTGCTTCACAGGTGTTGTCTAAAGGGTTGGTAGTTAGGGTTTTGTTGGTGCGTTGTTCTAGCATTGAAACCTGGGCCTGCCCTTGTGCCAAAAAATGGTTCTATTGCTGGGACTTGAAACTGTGATTGCTGGGAACTGAGGAAGAAGAATCTTCGTGTGCAGATATGACCTGAAACTGCGATTGTTGGGAGCTGAGGAAGAAGATGCTCTGTGTGAAGATCTGACCTAAAACTGTGATTGTTGGGAACTAAGGAAAAAGAAGCTTTGTGCAAAGACCTGACCTGAAATTGTGAGAGCTCTGTGTGTAGATATGTCGCTCTAGTGCGCAGTATTCTACTTGATTTGTGAAGCTTTGTTCTAACTAAAGAAGTCTGACCTAAAGAAAAGAGGTAAGATCTGAACGCTTTGTGCTCTGATAAAGGTAAGAATAGTGAAAAGTTTTAAGATCTGGAAGCTTTGTGCTCTGCTGAAGATAAGATTAGTGGAAATTTTTGTTTCTAAAGTATGGATCTAGGTATGTTTGATAAGATTTTCCCTAACTTGAAAACTAGGACAATGATAGAAGAAAGAGGATTTGATATGAGTAGATCTGATAAGAATAGTGAAAGATATGTTATACATATGCATAGAAAGAATGTTTGGACTAACAAATGGATGCAAGATCCTAGAAAGAATTTTTTGCAGGTTAGCTACCATGATCCTAGTGCGCAGTATAGGAAAGGTTGGGGATCATTTAAAAGAAAGAGAGGATTAACCCTTTGTTACAGTTGTAGAAGACCAAGACATATGGCTAAGGAATCCCCTGGAAAGAAGCCTAGTTTCCTTTGTTGCAAATCTCGGGACCATGAAGTATTGAACTGCCCTAGAATGATTGCTAAGGTTGAAAGAATGAATATGAACCAAGAAAACCCTAAGGCAGATCCAGAAATGGAGATTATGACAGAACCCTAGAAAGGATCATAGAAAGTATTACTACAGATGCAAGGAACCTTGAATGACCACCGACATATCATCTTGTCAGAGATCTTCAATGAAAAAGAATGTATTGAAGTAAGAATAGGAGACTTTGACATTGACTACGTTCTGGATGAGGAAACACAGGTGAATATCATGACAAAAATAACTTGGGAAGCTATAGGAAAACCTACTATGATTCTTTAATTGGGAGAAATAGGATTATTCAGAGGAAAGATGATAACCCTATGTGGAAGACTTACCAGGATATTTATGAGTGCTCATGGAACTTCGACAGGGGAAGAATTTGAAGTTGTTAAATTTATTGAGAATAGTGCTCCATTTTCTATGTTATTAGGAAAAACGTGGATTGGAAAAGATCTAGACAAAAGGAAAAAAGAAGAAATCCTAGAGCAGAAGAAGAAAGAATTAAAAGATTTCATGACTAGGAGGATTGCACACTTGATTGAAGAACAGGAGAACCAGGCGAAGCTATTTCCAACTAGCGATTTAGATGTCAAAGATGGAAGAACATTAGAAGACCCAAAAAAGACTGAAGTACCTATTCCAGATACAGATTAAGTATTACCCCTAATTTCTAGGAAAGAACCTCAACAATGCGAAGTTACTCTGCCGAAAGAAGATAAGAACCAGAATGGAAAAATGAATTCTGAGACGAAGCTCACTGGAAAGAGGGCTAGAAAAATAATTAAGAAGAGAGATAAGGTTGGAAAGTTATAGAAGGTTCCTGAGGGAAATTTGCAGAAGGAAAATTTGAAAAATTGGAGCTTTGCCGGAATATCAGAACAACGTCACATGGAACTTCACAATGACAAAGATATATAGCCATTAGAGACAGTATAACCGTTCGAACGATGGCCTGAACGGGTAGAAAGGAATTTATGGTCAGAAATATTGCCACCAGACCATTGGTACTGCACCACAATGGATAAAAGTGAGTTAATGAAGGCTTCTCAGCCATTGCAAGAGATCTGTTGCCGAGTTATCTATTTATCCTGTCGCGCCACACAACGAGAACATTTTTTCCAATCGTGACTATCAGAGCTCGCAACATAGTTAATTTCACACAGTGACCACCACATTAGTGCCATCTATCTTGTTACATTAAACAATTACTCTTCAAACCCGAGACAGTCAACCACGAGTGTGCATTTTGTACGAGCCTAGCGCTGTAGAGAAATTTTTTGAAGAAGTTCTTATTGACCTAATGATCGAAAGGGTAATGTCTGAAAGAGAGATGTCTGCAAGTATTCAAGAATCATCGACGAGAGGACTGCAAGCCTCTCCTTCGACTGCTCATGGAGCCAGATCATCCTGACCATCAACATAAAAGAGAACCAAACACAGAGACGATCTATAAAATGTGAAGTTGATCCCGTCCATATTGTCAGATTACATCCCACCTCTGGCCGGGGCAGTGAGTCAAGATAGTGTGCCAAGATAATTTGAGTACACCATGATTACTAAATACCTCTTGAAGGGGATACATGCAGTTCGTGCAAAACAAGATAAGATCACAGCGTTGAAGTTCAGTGACTTCAACCTCAGAGATCGCAAAAACTACAGTATGCTTGCCTCGTATAAGTACTTGACCAAGACAAAGGGGAAGAAATCAAAGATAATCCCTCAGCCATGGACAATGAACCTCGTGCAATCCACTTTGTTAAATTTCATGAAGATCCCACACTTCGGAAGGCACCAAGAAGTGAATTCCTATGTCAATCTATTGCTTTCATTTTCCCATGGCGACTACCTATGGCTAGACTGTCATATTACAATCGACCTGATGTCAATCCATAGGATCACAGGATTGATTATGAAAGGAAAAGATCCACAGGAGTTCTATCCAGGAAAAGCCATAGATCATGCACTAGCACATAAAATCAAAGATACATATGGTGATGTTGAAAAGGGAACGTGAGGCTACAACATGGTCTCGATCCAGAATGGTGCAGTGCACCTCACCTGTCAATTAATTTCAGGAAATTTATTAAGGAAGAACAGACCTACGCATGTCATAGGATTTGTTGTTGACCTTGTAGGAAAGTGCGTAGAAGGTTTACAGATGAACTAGGTGAAGTACTTGGTGAATCAACTGGAACTAGACTGTCGTGAAGCCCATGATTAGGGATATGAGTTCCATTTCAGCTGGCTCCTGATCCTTATCACCTTTGTTTTCTAGAAGATTCCAGAAGGTGCGACCTTCTCGGATATTGAACCATTTGAACCACTTGCTGCAAAGTTCGCTACCCTTTGGTACTTGAGTGACATGAACAAACAATGGCAATTGAATGTTGTTTTTCATACCTACTACCTTCAGTTGAAGAGAGCCATATAAGAAGAAACTTGCATGACTTCGAACACCTTACAAAGATTTCGACCTCTGATGAAGTTCTGTGAAGATCGATACTTCATCTAACTTAGAACGCAGGCCAATGAACATAAGGAGTAGCTACAGTCATACTACAAGCTCACGGAAGAAGATCTTGAGGATATCACTACGGACTGGTCGATAGAACTCCTTATTCCAACAGATCTTGTAGAGATGTTCGACCCCGACAACCCAAAAATCATGCATGATACACCTGGACCCAGTAAAATGAAGAAGACCGAAGAAGTACAAGAATTAATTAGTGCCACAGGAAGGACTTC
The DNA here is from genome assembly GCA_009831015.1 of Picea engelmannii. Lineage (NCBI taxonomy): Eukaryota > Viridiplantae > Streptophyta > Pinopsida > Pinales > Pinaceae > Picea > Picea engelmannii. Next base: position 1,290,065 of record ML778123.1, on the reverse strand, counting down.
TTCAGTATCACCTGACTGAAGGGGTGATGACAAAGAGGAAGACATAAATGGTATAGGAGTTGAACAAAATCAAGGTGAAGTAACACCGACGAAATATGAGATAGATCCCCTGAACAAGAGGAAGGTTCCTCCCCCGAAACCTTATTCCCAGAAGAAATTGAGAGCCACCGTGACCAAGATGAAGACCGTGCTTACTACTCATGACTTTGACTTCATCATAGCAGCCCTCAAAGATGCTTCGCTGGAAATCATGGAGAAATAAAAATCTAAGTAGGAGGAAATGTATGATAGACTTAAGGTCGAGTTTCGAGGGGTACATCAGGCCCTTTATTCTAGCCATGAAGTGTCCATTGCACCCATGCCATCAGGAGAACTAGAGTTGGGGGATGAGCTATCCCAACTCCGTCGAGTAGCTGATGCGGTCGAAACTCGTATTTGTCACGCACAAGAAGAAGTAGAACAAGCTACCCAGACCTTGAAGCAAGTACAAGGTGACATTGTAGAATAATGAAGAATTGCAGAACGGGATAAGGTTGCTCTCCAGGCCAAGTTTGAAGTGAAGAAAGCACAGATGCAGCAAGAGAAGGAAAAATTGCTCGCAGAGTAGCTCGAAGCAAAAGAAGCGGTAAACAGATCCCTCTGCTCTGTGATAGGCTTAAAGCTACAAGCTGAAGACCAAGTAACACATCAAGTAGAGCATCTCGTAGAAGCTGTCCAATAGCTACAACAACAAATAACATATTTAGAGCTCTGCACTATACCTAACACCCCATAGGATGTAAGAGACCAAAGGGAAGTAACTGCTCAAAGCGTAGTTGAAAGAATAAAAGTCCTTTCCCTGGAATGCAAGAAATTGAGTGATCATAGTGACCAGACCAATGAGAAACTAAATCAGAATCCAGAACTGAAGGCACTGGAGTCGTAGCTCCAAGAGGCGAAGTATCAAGAAGAGAAAATACAGGCGCAGTTGAAGCCCCTGTCAACTGTGGAAAGAATGAAGAAATCCCAAGAGCAGTGCACTGCCTAGTAGCAGGTCCATACTATTCAGAGCAGAGTTATGGAAGTAACTCAGAGGCTGCAACCTATATAGGACGAGGCTTACCAACTATTCACAAAAATCGAAGATCGGGGAGCGGAACTGGAGAAAGTTGTCACTACAGCTGAACAACGCCTCGAGGGACCTGTCAACAAAGAAGTCATACAAGAGTTCACTCAATAGGAGGTCGTAGCACAACAACAAGTCGAAGCATCTCGAGCCAATCTTGAGGCTTTTGAAGCAAGACTAGTTAGATCAGAGTGACTCGGGACGAATCACAGGTGAGTGTTCGGGGGCTATTCTCCCTTGACCAAGTTTTGAGGATTCTTGGTCATGTTTGAACTAATTTTGGGACTTCGACAGGCCGTCAAAGATGGAGCACAAGATGAAGCGAAGATCATTGGATCTCGGCCTCTTTTAGGGCCATTTTTGGGATTTGGGATTATGTAACGGTATGGGAATTTTGGCCCATTGGTTCACCCATGCTTAGGCCTATCTTGTATGTATAAGTAGATGTTAGGCGATGTAGTGAGGATATAGAGAAATGAATGGATAAGTGCTAGAATTGGATCTGGGTGATCAAGAGTTGTAAGTGCTTTGGTGCATATTGTGTGACACTTGCAGAGCTAAGTGCAAGTCATTGTAAGAGATTGTAGAAGGCTGCATGATTATATCTACTTAGGGAAGGAGGATCTAGCGAGCTGCTCATATCTCCTGTCCTCTGCGAGTAGGGTTTTTGAGGCTCTGTGCATGTAAACTATTGAATAAGCTAATAAAGAATAAAAATAGTTGGTGGACGTAGCCCCGAGATGGGGGTGAACCACGTACATGTTTTGTTTCTCTTCTTTGTGCAATGTGTTGATGTGCTTATATGTTAATGTGCTTAGTGCTCTAACATACATGAATGATCTGTCGATGCTATGTTATTAATAATATGGATGGATGTTCGATCTGACTTATATACATGTGCTTAGTTCTTAAACTGTTAAGATCTGATCTATTTCGTCATGCTAAGTGTTGTTAGATACTATATCTGGTTGAATATTGCACTGTACAGTAATTAGGGTTTAACTGCACTGTAACTAAGAACTGAATATTGATAAATATAACTGTTGAGTGATTTGTTAAGTGATTATAATCACATATCTATGTCCATACTAGGGTTGCAGACTTTGGAGTCCTACAACCACCCTTGCCTCTACCTCAGGTGAGACTTCATTGGCTTCACAGGTGTTGCTGAAAGGGTCGGTTGTTAGGGTTTTGTTGGTGCATTGTTGGTGCGTTTAACCCTGGGTCTACCCATGTGCCAAAAATTGTATCTCCACAATACATTCCCTTTCTTCTACTTGACATAATTTACACTGCTTTGTATTCTTACCAATTGGTGGTGCTACTGTCAATATAACCTTTTACAACATGGCATATTCATCCTTTATTTAATTTACCACATATTTTCTTGATAACCACCATAGGTCTTATTTCAAAGTTGTCGACTTACACAGTAATATTCATAATTTATTACAAAGATTTATGAAATATTCACCACTTTAGTAATAGTATTATGTTCACACAAGTGGCGGATGAAACAAAGGGGGGGAATAAATGTGATCAGGAAATGGTGATGTGATGTTGTGGAATATGGAAAATCATTATGGAAGTTTGAAAAGGGGAATGGAGATTGCAATATGGTGAATGTGGGATTGTGGGATGTGGGACACAAGACGTGGGAAATGAAAAACGTGAAAGGGGATGACTCCTGCATCCACAATGAGAAAATAGACCAAGTATGAGAAGAGGATGTTTTGCGGGTTGCGAAAGTGAAAGGGTCATTTTATAGAATGTGAGATTGTGGGTTGTGGGATATGAAAATGAGGGAAAAAGGTAAGTTTAAAAATGGGTGCCCCACATCCACATTCAAAGAAACGACAAATTACAGAAATGGTAAAGGGTGAAATTCAGAGGACATAGATATAGGTGGGTCATTATAAGTGTTGCATGACTGCGAGACATGATAAATAGGGATTTGTGGGATAGGAATGGGTTTGTATCCCGCAACGCATAAAAACAACTAATTTTTGGGATTACAAGGAAAGAAAATTGACTAAGTAAAGTTGCACTAGCTTGTGGCTCTGTAGACCTAGGAATTCAATGATGGCCCGATCTGCAACCCACCTTTGAAAGAGGAAATGTGACTAAGTAAATAAAATATGAGGAAAAAATTAAAAAAAGGGGAAAAATAATGAAGATGGATAAGTATGTACTAAGTTTGATCCATGAATGTAGATCAACAGTGCCTTAGCTAGATTTGTTTGGCCATGTGATCACTTGACAGTCGTGATGATAATGCCAAAGTTTGGAAACTTGCATAGGTGAAAGGAAGTTTTATTATAAGAGATGGATGGAGTTAGGAAATAAGTCGACCAAGAATTGTTGGCATTCAACCTAAATGAGCAGAACATAGACCAAGTGACTTGGATGGTGTTCACTCACCTTTGGTATGGGACATTGGATGAGGCAGAGCTTACCATGGTGGCTTGATTGTACGATGACTCAAAGAACTGGGAGGGTCGTTGGTTGATGTTGGAAGAAGTATTAGTTTGAATCTGCTTGAAGTATGTAATTTATTTTGGGGTCAATCATTCTACTTGGAGCACATTGGATAGTTTTTTAGGACATTTGAGGAGTGTGGGTGTGTTGGCCACATTCATTGTATATGTTGAGTTGTGGAGAGGTGACTTGATGGAAGGAGGTGAGTTAAGGAGTTTCCTTGGTTTGGAGGATTGAATAGACAAAAACACTGTAGCATGAAGATATTACTTGGGCTTAAGCATTTCTCTTGTTTTGGGAAGCATGATTGAGGGTGGAACCTAACCATGCCAAGGCATAGAGAGGTAGACATAGTAGCGTGGTCAGGTGATGAAGTAGTGGGGAAAAAGTAGTTTGGACATGTAGTTATGGTGTATATGGGATGCTTCATATCCAAAGATGTAGATGAAGATGGAGAGAATTCAACAAGGAATATAGACTTGTGTAATTGATTGTAGTTTGAGTCACAAGGGAAGATTTGGTTGGACGTGTAGATGCACGATGATATCCCTTGATTCTCCACATATTTGGATGCAATGCGAAATATGTGTGGTTGTATAATATTTTCTATTTTTTCCATGATGTGGGAGGTTGATTCAAGTTGTTGCAGATGACTTTGTTTTGGGGTGACTTCATAGTGCATCAAGTTGAGGGGAAACCTTGCCTTGGTCTGAGGTTGTTGTGCGAGTGTACTGAATTATGGAAGGAAGTGATCATGCATTGGACATGTTGTTGGGATCTAAAGATGTCCTAAAAACAATCTTAGTTTAACATTAATTTATCAACCCAAGGATTCATTTTCTATTTCAAGAATATCAACATAGTCTATGCAGATAGCGCGTAGAGGCTAAAATCACGTAGTTAAAGAAAATCTGAGTTTATTTACAATCAAGTTCCTCACAAATCAATTAAGCTCTAAAGCTAAGATCCTATTGAACATGATTGAAATCTAATCTATAATGTGCTATGAATTGAAGGCATGAATTGAATTTCTGAATTGATCTAATTAAGGGACAAGAATTGAATATGATATTAGAGGCAAGAATTGATCTAATTAAGAAACATGAATTGAATCTATGAAAACAAGATGACCTATTGATGACTATCTAATCGGCTAAAAATAAATAACTGAATACTGTAAATTGAGGCAGAAAAGTAATTGAACAACAACTTCTAACTAAGTAGAAGGAACAACAAACACTAATTAAGAGAAAGAAATATCAAATGCTAATTTAATTGAAAGCAACAACGTATGTGAAAATGAGAGGAATTGTCAAGCAGTGAACTACATCAAATGGAATTTGGAATAGAAATCGACAACATTCAAAGGAAAACATCTATCTTCTACAATAAAACAGTATCAAAACATTGACACGCTTATGCATTATCTTTAACAATGATAAAGAGGATTAAAAGTTCGAAACAAAAATCAAACTGATAAAATATAGATTAAGATAGTAACTCCTTCAGACTGGGCCCTCGATCCTCAGAAGCATTTCTACAAGAAACTCAGTATACAAAAATGATGGAAACATTCAAAACCTTAATTAAATCCATAACTGAAACAACATTTACAGAAAGTATTTCCGTAGAGCAATTCTGAATTCTGTGTGCTTAGATACAATTCTTCTATTATCCTTTCCAGGGTTCACTACTCTTTATATATTACAAAATATGGGTAAATAAAGATATCTTGAGGATCGAGAGATCCTCAGGATCGCTATTAATATTTTTGAAGTTTACAAAATAGAGAAATAATCTCTCTTGAAACTAATTTACGCTCCATATCTTTAGCCTCCAATATCTTGAGCATATTCGAAATCTCTTCTGTTATCGTGAGCTTACCAAGATTTACCCATTCCTGTAACAAAATCAAACAATTCTAACCACATTTTAGAATTTACGAACTTCAACTCAATGATAGCTCTAGAAGACATTTTAGTCATTTCCTATCCTATTTTATTCCTAAGTAACATAAAATTTAGTCAAGATGATGTCATAAATCATGGAAATGAGGAGAATATCTGTACCTTTTCATAACCCAACATACCCCCCAAATTACCTTCTTCCATGTCCTCATGCAAGCTAAGTTCTTACATGTAGAGTAGTGATGCTGGAAGGAGGAAACATTGGTTCACCAGGTGCCCTGAATCCATTCTTTCTTCTGAGTTCTCTGAAAGAAGTGTCTTCCCTCTTTTTATTAAAGGGGAGTCATATCACTTGGTGGTTCAAGAGTAATATATTTCCACGGTAAAAATAATCAAACTTGTGGGTGGCTCAAGTGGTACAGATTTGAAGAAGTCATGTAGAAGTTGGGATGCCTTGCATTGGGAAAATGTGTAAATATCTTGGGGAAACCTACTTGGACAAGTCTTATGGTGGACATAAGGAGATTTGAATGCAACAATGTAGGTGACTTGAGAAAGTTTCCTAACTATTGAATGAGATAAATTGGTGTGTAAGTGCCTATTGATCTAAAAGACTGTCTTATGGTATTTAATTCAACCTCACAAGGATAAATCCCCATGCATTTTCAAAGAGGTGGTACTCCTCTATTTCAAATAACATACAAGAATATAAAAAGGGTTGAGAGAGGACTAGGCTTATTCTTGAAATAAATATTCATGTGAAAATAAGACCAGATAAAGAACCAAGTATCCTATAGAAATAAAATATTTACAATATGTTAGAAGATTTATAAACCAAAAGAGTATGCATTAAAGCAGAACGAAATTTCCATCACAACATTCATCAAGTAGAACACAATATTCATCAAAAGGGAAAGGAAAATATGGACCACATATGGTAGATAAATCTAATGATCATTTCATTAACTCCAATAAATATTATGATAGACACACATCTAAAATATCATGCTTAAATTAAAAGTCTTGAGAAATAAAAAAATGTTATGTCCCAAATTAGTTCTCTTGAAACCTAAAAAATAATAGATGTATTTAAATAAATAACAAGTAGTGTCTTGAAATAAAAATAAAAGAGATTGTTTTTTTCCTTGAAAGAGGACTAGGATGGGGCTCCCATAGTCCATAAAATGAAAGAGACCTAGAAGACAACATAAAAAAATCCAACGACCAGCTTTAGGTTTCACAGGTTGCTGGGAATAGAAAATGAAATATGACAAATGATTGTAGAAGAAAAGATGGCAATGGTGAGAATAGGGTTGCTACTTGACTTACTATGATGGAAATATTCAAACTTTTTACTTTCTTGTTAAGTATTGTTTTGTAGATGGTTGATGCGTTGGAGGTGGCATAACCATTGTAACATCTTCATGTTGATATGTCTCGGTGTTATTGGTTAGGGATTTTATTAACCACTCTTATTTGTATTCCCTCATTTGGGCCACTGTGATATCATGATGGTTTTTTTTCTATCTAAAATATCTCATTCTCCATTTCTTTTAGGTCAATACCTAATTGGTGTAACATGTCATCGATGTAATCATTCTTAATATTGTATCGGACAAGACACATTTCAACCTCAACTTCATATAATTCTATTGAGTCCATGAACTCACTTGCCCATGCAACTTTTAAGTATTTGAGTTGATCCAATAATTTATCTTTAGACATAAGTATTGTATCCATTAATAAATTTGGGTTGTTAAGTTCCTTTGTGATATCAACAAGTTTTAAGAAAAGTTACTTTTCACAACATCTAACTCAGACAAGATCTCTCCTAAAATTTTAATTATTTTCAACCAACAGACATTGATTTGCTTCATTCAGATACTAGAGGGAAGGTTTTTTTTCTCTTTTGTGGTTTTCACTTAAAACTCAAACTTTTGTTTAAAATGTTCCCACATCCTCCTTGTAAAAACCTTTATCATTTTCTAAATCCTTTTAGAGATATTCTTTGAAATGAATAATTCTCTTTTAAAAACTAGTTGAGCTTTATGCAAGATCCCATATTTCATGGATTAGTTCTATCCTTTTTTGAATTCCATATCCAATATACTTTCGCACTTCTAACAACAAACGGGATGAACGTTTCAACTTACTGCTACTTTCTAGTATGTCCTCAAAGTATTGGTTGAATTGCGGTTAATGGTTCAACAAACAATGGTTTCAGAATCTGAGTTGTCTCTATTTCCTTTATTGTTTATTTTAAAATTAAATTTTATTTTTATATATTACAAATAGATCATGGAAGTGTCTCTCTGGTTTCCTCATGAAACTATACAATTTTTGAAGGTGCAACCCCATGGAAATCAAATTCCGATTTCCATTTTTTAGAAACTTTCTTGTTTTTCATGTTAACCTTCTATATTAACAATTTTTTGGAACTTCTATTATAGGTCGCATGGTGCAGTGTTACATATTCTTCTTCAAATATTTTTTGTTCTTGGGTGACCATATCTTCAACAATTTCCTAAGTCAATCATTGTTATGACCAGCTGGGTGCTTTGGTAACTTCATCTACATCAATTGCCCAGGGACTATCTTCAATTTCACACATTTCTAGTCTCATTTTATGGGTCTCTCTCTTTATTTTAGCATCGTTATGCAGAACATGGGAATTTTCAATATTTTTCTTCATAGGGTATTTGTCACTACCATCATATGAGTTTCCGACAAGTGTTTTCCTTGTTCTAGACCATTTCTCCTTGGTTTTGTTTTAGCTGGGGTACTTCTTTGTGAAACACTTTGTGAATTGGGGTTTTTGTTTGTCGCTTCTCTGCACTTTTTTCCGATAACACTCATTAGTGCTAGCTATCTCTTATATATCATTCAGGGATTCATCAACTAAGGTCTCAGTGAGATTTGTATATCCCCCTCCTCCTTCCTTAAATTTTCCAGACTTAGTGAAATAAGAAGAGTATCCCACCAATGACATGTGCATAGTAAATAGATCATTAAGGTCGAAACCCTACCCATTCAGCTTCTTTGAGGCCAAGTTGGTCAAATTGTCCTGCAAATTCATCCAAATGAGAGATATGGTTTACAACAACTTCTCCAACTCTCTAGGTAAATGGGATGAATTGATTTTTTATTTTCTCATTAAATAAGTGAGCCTAATACTTTCACTATCTACACACTTCTATAACAAATTGTTTTTTGAATACATAGAAAGGGAGCAAAAAGGGTTTCTCTTTGAAACTGAATAATATTATAACTCTAAAATCTTTTGTAGTCTCAAAAATTCTTGTATTTGAGAGAAAAGAGGCAACCTCAAGTGATAATTGTGATGTGTGAGGACCAAATATTAACTTTTTAAATTCAGAAATAAAATTATTGTGGATTAAGTAGAAATAGTATTGATCCTTGTGCCCCCATAAGGTTGGATACCAAACAGAGACAGGTTCCACCTTGAAATCGACATTTTTTTCCCTCGGAAAGTCTTCAAAAATATGGTAGTAGGTGTTTGCACTCTTTTCGTCGATGTGTGAGAAAAAAGTGAGTGCTTACATGCCTAGTTGGGCTCTGCTAGTCATGACAGTTGTGATGTAAAAGGTTAGAAAGAAAACAACTAAACTATTAACAAGAATTAAACAAAAACTAAATAAACACATGAGCATGGAAATAAAAATAAAAACAAATAACAATGGACCAATATCACCAATGTATTAGCTGGTCTGATAGATGAAATCCAAAGATACACCATGGAGAAAGAGGACTTGGGTCCCTTCCCTCTCCAATGGAAGGCTCTTTGAGGCCCTCAACTGATTTGCTCTCCTTACAAGAAAAGATGAAATGTGGATGAAATAACTCCAAGCTTATTCACACAAGAGAGGGGTGAATAGCT